>VZZY01004320.1:36311-353495 GCA_013400335.1 Eurystomus gularis
CCGGAGCTCTGCCCCCCGCCAGTCACCGCCATGGAGCTCTCGGAGGTGCGGTGCCTGAGCGACAGCGATGAACTTTACACCATCAACAGGACCCCCCCCGGCAGCGGCAGACCCCAGCGCCTGCTGTGGCAGACGGCTGTGCGCCACATCACCGAGCAGCGCTTCATCCAGGAGCACAGCAGCAGCAGCGGCGGCAGCAGCAGCGGCGGTGGGGGCAAGGGCTTCAGCTCCGAGGACACCTGCTACCCCAACCACCACCCCCACCCGCCGCATCTCCACCACCACCACCACCACCTCCGGCGGCAGTCGGCCGGCCGGAGTTTGGGCGGTGAACGCCACAACAACGGAGGCACCAAAGTCTTCCCAGAGCGTACGAGCAGCAGTGGGGACCTGGGCTTTCTGCCCCTGGACTGTGCCCCCAGCAACTCCGACTTCTTCCTCAACTGGGGCTATACCTATCGGGGGGTGATCTTCCCCACCCTCCGCAACTCCTTCAAGTCTCGGGACTTGGAGCGCCTTTACCAGCGCTACTTCTTGGGCCAGCGGCGCAAATCTGAGGTGGTCATGAACATCCTGGACGTGTTGACCAAGCTAACCCTGCTGTTCCTTCACCTGACCCTGGCATCTGCTCCCATGGACCCTATTAAGGGCATCCTCTTGGGCTTCTTCACTGGCATCGAGGTGGTGATCTGTGCCTTAGTGGTGGTCAGGAAGGACACGACCTCGTACACCTACCTACAGTATAGCGGTGTGGTCACTTGGGTGGCCATGGCCACACAGATCCTGGCAGCCGGCCTGGGCTGTGGCCTCCTTGGGGACGGCATTGGCTATGTGCTCTTCACACTGTTTGCAACCTACAGCATGCTCCCGCTGCCACTCACCTGGGCCATCCTGGCTGGGCTGGTCACCTCTGTCCTGCAGCTCGTCATGCAGCTGGTTATCCCCAGGCTGGCCGTGACTTCCCTCAACCAGGTGAGGAGAGGGTGGGAACCCTCCTCTTTCTCTGTCACTCTGGGTGAGAGGAGGTTTGGGGTGTCCCAAGAGGTCCTCATCATTTTGTTCAGGTGCTCAGACGTTCATTACCTGGAGAGGAGACCATAGGCGAAATGCAACCTCTCCCCCTCCTCAGTCCCCCACTGCCTATCCCAAGTTTTCGCCTCAAGGTGGGGATGGGCACACTTCCTGACCACTCTATTCCCTCTTCTTGTACATTCACTTCACTGTGAATTCACTTCACAGATTTGGGGAAGGGAGCTCCTGGGGCAAATGTGGAGGATGTGCCATTTATCAGTCTCCTCCCTCACTTTCAGCAGTGGTCCGTGGCATGAGATGACTCTGTCTTGGCCAAACTCTCCCATTGCTCATCTCTGATTTTACTTGCTCATGTTTTACTGTTGGACTTGAGGATCTTAAAGATCTTTTCCAGCCTAAGTGATTCTATGATTCTGTGATTCTATGCCTTTCAACTCTGGACCTGCTTGGGAGGACTGGGACCTTCGTGGGTGCAGTGCAGCTTGATCTGGGCTGTGGGAAAACAGGCGTAATTCATGCTGCTCTTTTGCAAGAAGAGCAGAGCAATGTCCCAGTGAAACTGGGGAAAAGCTGCCCTTGGAGGTTTGGTGTGAGATCCTAGGCTGTCTTTGGAGGGTGCCAGGAAGCCTTTTCTGCTGCTGGTCATGGAGCAAATGTTGTGCTGCATCCTTACAAGCGATGTCTAGGATGCAGTACTGATTATGTGGGGGAGTGGTGGTGTAGTGCAGAGTGATGAGAGGCACTGAGCAAGATATGGTTCTGAGGAGTTAAAACCAGGACTAGCCTGACTTCACACTCAACTGGTTTATTTGGAAAAATAGTGGGAATGCACCAAACTTCCAGCATCCCTGCAAGGCAAAACACTGCCTTTCAAGGGCAACTTAATCCTGGAGATTCTTCCTGCTCCCTTCCCTCCTTCCCTCCCCTTCCCAGACTGCTACAGCTCTGTGCTACCAATATTTCACAGCAGATTACCATCTCCATTTGGCTAGCTCCAGGAAGTCAGGGAGAAGGGGCTGGAGGTACTAGCAGGTAATCCCCAAAGGACGGAGGGTGCAGAGGAATGTGTTGTTGGTGGCATGTTGTTTACTTGAATGCTGGGATGCGCAGTTGGGAAGTGGCTGATCTTGCACCTGCAAGTTTTGATGATGATGGTTTTTGGGACACATCTACATCCCTCAGACTCTGACCCTCCTGATACCCTTGCCCACCCCTGTCCATCCCCTTTCTCCATGCACTTGATAGCTGTGGGCTGCCTGACCTCACTTCCCAGTGGCCAGGCTCACTGTGTTTTGGGAAAAGCTTCCCCAGTGTGTTGTGTCTGGCTGAGCCCTGTGAATGTGAGACAACCAGACTTGGCAGAGTTGGTAAGGTGCTGCTGAATGAACTGCAGCCATGCGCCGTGTCCCACTCCCATGTGCTGCTGGTGCTATTAGCGCTGGGTCAAAAGCTGTGCGAATTATGCTGATTTCTAAATTTACTCCCACGTCCTATCCTGGAGCTATGAGTGATGCGCTGCTATGTCATTATGCCCAGGTAGCGCGGCTGTTCAGCCAGTCCACAGACACACACACGCATTCCCCACAGACATTCTTAACAGAGACATTTCTCAGGGGAGATGCTAATATCTTCATTTTGCAGCCCGGTGCCTTGCCAGTTGTGTGAATGAACTGCCTTTGAGCTGTGCACAATGCAAGATTACCAGCCAGATGATTGCCTTCATGAGCTACGTATATAAATCTCCTTAACAGCATCCGCACAGCTCGCCACACGCCGCTGTCGGTTCACGCCGGCTCCCGCCTTCCCGGAGCCCACTTAACATCCCCTAATTCAGCGCCTCCAACCTGCCAGGGGCGAGGCCGGGTCCTCCTCAACCCCAGGGTTTGCTCCGCACCCCGGTACACCGGGGAGCCCGGCGGGGACGGGCACCGCTGCCCCCCGCGCAGCCTCCGCCCCGCTGCGCGGAGCGCGNGCCACCGCTCGGCCTAGGGCTTCGAGGGAGCCGGGGCTGGCCCCCAGGGGAGAGGCGCAAGTCACGGCGGCGTTACTTGGTAGCGCTGCACCATTTTTGTATGTTTTTCAGACAATTGCAGGGCGCTTTGCGGTGTTAGAGAAGGAGGGATCTTACAGCTGGTGGAGGGCATACAACTCTTACTTTACAGGTGAACAGAGAGCATTTAAATGACTTTGTCATCAACGTTATAGAGGAAATATTTTGTACAACACAGATTTCTTTATCTTGCAGAAAAATCACTCTTTTTTTTAACCACAGGGCTTATTTTCCCAGGTAAGATACTTAATTTTCCCTTCAGAGAAGCCTAAATGAACTATTTGATTATGTAGCAATGCCTGTGACCATCTTGCTGTGCCTCAGGATGCAGACAGCTGCTGACACTGGACCAATACCAGGAATGAAAGTGTATAATGAAAGAAAAAGCAGAGGGTAAAACTCTGATCGTGGCATAGATAATGAGTTTTCCACTGATTTTGATGAGACCAGGATTTCATGCAGGGAAAATACAGAATTCAATTCTGGACAGAAAGAATCATCTACCCTGGAGTCCATTTATTACTGTACCCAGTAGTATCCATGGGGACAATGGTTCTAATCCTCTTCTCAGTGACACTAGTATAAATCAGTTACAAGTCTATCTAAACTCATAAAGTTGCAACTGTTTATACAAGAGTAAAATCAAGTGCTGTGATATGTTTTCCCTTAATCACTTAATTAATTTTAGTTTTCATGGATAAATATGTTTGCAAGCAGTTTAAATCATTAGTAATCCTGAACAGAAGCATGCAGTGCTACTGCCTCATTCAGCTTTTTATCAAAGTTAACAAAGTATGCATTATCGTGAACACAAATCGTGTCCTCTGTTCATCAATTTTTCTTGAAGCAACACTTAAGACATCATCTGATTTTTCTTCCTTGCATCTCAAAATTAATCTGAACCACCATCCTAGGTAAAGGTGAGGGAGAAAGACTGCCTTCAAATTTGATTTTTTTTTATATAAAAAGAGAAAATGTTGACTCGCTAGTTTCAAACATGCCAAATGCTCAGTGTTTCTGGGGAGATATTATCACACTTAAACACAACTGACATCAGCCTGAAATGCTGAGCTACTCTTCAGTCACGGGAGAGCCATGAAAAAGGGCCTGATACCATGATTTAGGTAAAGACGACACTGATACTAACTTGACTAAGGATTCTATCAGGAAATAAATGAGAAATACAAGCTCTTACTAGTAAACAAGTAAAGTGCATTGATTTGTGTGTCTGGTCAGATACCATATTGAGGCTGGTGTTTGCCTCTGACATTCCCTAAAATGAAAGTTCAATTTTTAATTGCATTCATTTGTACTTTTTACTTGGTAATAATGTAGTATATAATCCAAAATTTCTAAGACCATATATGTGTTTCAGGCATATGGAGAAGAAACAACTCGGAAGTCCTTGGTGTTATGTAACATAGGCAGATGATAATATAGATATGAATTTTGACAGGCTTGGAATTATGTAAGATACAAATATACTCTGAATTTTAATCCTCTGCCTGTGCCCTCTTCACTCACATGAGTAAATTCGACTGGAGTCAGTAAATCTACTCTTGTGAGTAAGTCACCTGCATAAGGGATACCTTGAAGGATTAAGCCCTAAATTAGGCATATTAAATAAAACTTTTAAATTAAATGTAGAAATAACCTTGAAGTGAATAATACTAAGACTAGGGAAATTGTTTCTTTTCCCTCTGATAGCATCTGTCTTTCCAAGTCTAGGGAGTTCTGTGAATAAATATAGCAATATTTGCCTCCTTGTTTTTTTTCCCTAAACCCTTTCTCAGGGTTATTAAAAGAAGAAGAGGCAGAATTCACAGCCACAAGGAGTTCTATGGAGATAAACTTGTATAATCTTTCAAGGGCTACTGACAGCTTTTACGTTCACATTTCAGCTACATGTTTTCCAAAAGCCCATCATAGATATCAGCATATGAGCATGTACAAAATACAGTTACCTCTTCAAAATTTCTGCCAAATGCTTGTGGATTATCTATTAAACCTTTAAGGTATAAGGATATTTCAAAGTTGGCTGCCACTTGAGAATCAGAATCAAAACATGCCACCTTTATCCCTATGATTGCTTTAATAGCATTATTTACTATTCTTTTTTTTCTGCCATAGTCCGGTGTGGGTGACTTATAACCTGATTGTGTGATTTTAGACTGGATTATGATCTGGTTTCCTGTTATATCCTTCACCTGACCAGTATCAGTGGGTCACAGCATAATTGGATTAGAATTGGATACACTTTTCTCTAAGCAGCTGCATCATTGTTTTGCTAAGTAGGGCAAATGCGTTAGTTATATTTACAATTTGATGATTAATTGCCTTCAGAGAGTTCCTCCAAAATGGAGGAACTCAGGGAGAAACATGAATGAAACCTACTTTTATCAGTGAGTTTCAGCCTACCAGAGTTAGTGCACTTGTTTTCAGTGAAACTTACTGTGCTAGATTTGATGTGACATTTTTTTCTGCTGTCAGGACACTTCTGCATTGTTTTTAAGGTTTTGTTTATTGCTTGCTTGCTGTTTCTCATGGCCTAGAAAGAGGTATACACTCTAAAATAGCAGCATCTTATACAAAATAATCACACACCAGAGCAGCCCACTTACAGCTGACAGTTAACAGCAGATCATGCTGGAATGGTCCTTATTAGCCTCTACAGAAGACTGAAGGGGATAAACATCTGCATTCGA
The DNA here is from genome assembly GCA_013400335.1 of Eurystomus gularis. Classification (NCBI taxonomy): domain Eukaryota; kingdom Metazoa; phylum Chordata; class Aves; order Coraciiformes; family Coraciidae; genus Eurystomus; species Eurystomus gularis. Next base: position 42,099 of record VZZY01004320.1, read on the forward strand.
TCCTCTTACTGCAGTTCTCAACCCTGTCAGTATGTGATCTGAAGAGGAAAGAGAATAGGGCAATACTAGAACTCTTTAATGGATTCTTCTCTTTCCAGAGGGCAGAGAAGGTGAGGAGTGGAAGGACTCCTTCCTCTGTTCTCCTTATTTCCAGAATATCTGGCTAAGAATGAGAAAAATTAGAGTGCTTCATGCAAAATGGTGAAATTTAGTAAACATACAGCAATGAAGCTTTTAAAGTCACGCTTAGGCTGATGGAAGCTCCAAACCTGAAAACCCTTACTCAGCTCCTGCCTAGCACCACATCCTGGCAGGCACCTTGCTAACATCACATTTCTTTAAGCGCAGTCTTCTTGCACCTAACCACACTTCTGTTTCTGAGCATCCCATGAAGTGCCTCAATGACTCAGTGTTAAAGTTACTATGCCTAGTCAGAATCCAAACACTGTTCTAGTGGGCACACATTTTGCAGGTGTACTACACACACATTGCCTGCCTGATGTCAAAGCCAGCTGAGAAAGGGATTGTGCTTTCCTCTGTGCAACAAATGTGGTGATGAAGATGTTCCTGGGATGTGGCAGACCACGGTTGAAATCCATTTCTCCCCAGATGGGGTTGAAATCTACCTCTCTTACCTCACCAGAGAGTTTCCAAAGCAAACCTTCTCCTATTGCTAGCACAACTGTTCTTCTGGGAAGATAAAAGGTTAAGACCCAGTGGGCCAAAAATAGAATGAAGGAATAAGGAATAATCCTGACTCAGTAAATAAATGATTAAGGAATTCATGTCTGGTGATGTCCTTGCTGAACGTTTTAGTGTTTTATATAATGCTATTAAATCATTCCCACACGTACATGTCCCAACCAGCAGTCTGGTCACCTCTCTCTGACCCAGTGAATCTTGAGTCACTTTGCCAGAGGGGTGTAGCTTCCCTAGAGAATTTCTTCCCCTCCTTATCTGCTGCCCCACCAGCTCCAAACAGAGCCTACAGGGAGGTCATTTCCTTGGGAGGCAGGACATACTGAATGAGTGCTGAGCCTCCAATCACTGAGCTGCTATACAGAAGATATATAACTATTTTAAAAGACAATGGTAGTCCCTGTTCAGCTTTTGAACAAAAAGATACAGGCATCACCCTCAAGGATGGAGGGGAAGTGGGCTTGGGGCTGAGAAGCCCACATATAAGGGAAAAAACTTCACAGTGAATCTCTTAGTTCTGGGGAAAAACAAGGTTTAAGACATACTCCATGGTTTTAATAGTCCCCTTCATTATGCTGGCTATTTTATATTCAGTCTGAGACATTAGATTGTTTTTGCATGTTGTGTAAGAGTCTGTAAGGGCATGGTGGCATTCAACATAGGCTTCTGGCTTAAACTCTAGTCGTCATGTGTCTGCAAATGAGGTGTGCAAGGACCTTGCTTTGTGGCTTCTGAAACTTTTTTTTTTCATTTAGCCCTTCCTTCAGAGACAAAGTGTGTTTCACTTGCTCTGTTCTTGGTGCAGTGCAGCTCGTACCCATCCCCAGCGTGCAAGGGACTGTAGAGTCACAGTCTAGCCCAAGGAGGGAGTTGAATGCAAATCACTGAGTTAGTGGTGCAGTGAATCTTGAGCATTTTGGTACCAGCCTCACTCATTAAAACCAGGAATAAAAGAGACCTGGCTGGCCTAAAAGGATCAAGCACAAAAAGGGCTTTAGTACTTAGCATTTATTGGAACCAAGGATCTTACTAGGGGATCTTGTTAGGATCTGACTGACTCACAGACTCCCAACAGCTTAATTTAGGGACCTCATTTAAAGCCTACAGAGTGTAATATAAAGAATCTCACAGACGTTAGGATTTTTAGGTGAACCAAGACGATCACTCCTCAGGACCTTCTTTAGGGAAAACGTTGCTCTGAATCCACATTTCTTCTGAAAGAGAACAAAAACATGGACATCCATCTCCAGGAATCTCTTGGAGTGAGCTCTGTCACTCTCCAAACACCCAGCTCCGCAGACAGAGATACCACTGTGGTGCTGCCTAATCTAGAAAGAAAAATACCATACCCATGGAGAACTGCAAAGCCAGGCAGCCATTGGCTGACAGAGTAATCATGTGAGTTTTGTTTATTAGCAACTATTTTAAGAAATGCCATGATTTCATTTGCCAGCTTCTTCTGCTACGAGGCCTCAGGCAGTCAGCCCTAGAGGAGAGAGGAAGGCTTTTGAGCCCATTAATTAACCATTGCTGCAGTCTGAGAAACAGTGAAAGCATTATCAGTGTAAAAGAAAAAAAAAAACAAACCACTAAATGAAGACAATTTTTTTTTTTTTACAACCACAACAAATAATTTTACTTCTCCCAAACATTCTGATGTTAATGCTATAATTTCATATGATGCTCTTAGTTTTAATCTAGAGAACAGTAGCCCCTGGTATAAATGAAATATTATTTGAATGTGTTCAAGGATTTAATTCTTTGACTTCAATTTTCTTTTGCAATTTTGATTTAATCAGTACTTTATAGTTTTGAGGTTCTTTGAATCTTTGCTTTCCTTTATTTTATCAGCACAGTCCTTTAAAGTTAAAATGCAGAAATGCTTCTTTACTGAAATCAGTGGAAGCATCAAACAGTGACAGAATCCGAATTAGGAGAATCAGTTTATTTCTTTGGAGGGATCTGATCTCTGGGCACTTTCTTGTTTCTCCTTTGTTCAAACACTGCTGCTTTGTTTACCTGGGAGCTATTCGGGGATGGAGCTATCTATTCCATGCTGCTTGCTTTAGTTCTATCACAGTAGGAGCCTCATCCATCAATGCAGAGGTATCATCACAATGCAAATAAGAAATGATAATAACTAGGAAAATCAATCAGCACTGAAGAACTACATGATATTATACTGTGTATCAGGTGTTTTATAACTCTAGAATAAAGATCTTAGGTAAAGAAATTACTTGGATTTTATGGCAGTTACTCAGATAACTGTACAAGATCTAGATAAACACATTCTTTAATCCTATGATTCTCTATCACATATGAAAGCATCTCTATTGCTTGTTATTAGTAATAATTTTCATAAACGTAAAAGATAAGGTTATAATTGACATAGAAATAATCCCAAAAGTGTTTGGTGTGGATCTAATGTAACATTCCAGTCATGCATATTCTTTTAGAGGAAGGAGTATTATTCACCGCAGATTTCAGTTAGGGCCTGGGAATGAGGATCATTCCCATTTAATCACTAAATTTCTCACTGGCCTGTGCTGACCCCCACACATTACTTTATGTTTCTGTGCTTCATTTGATTTGAAAATTTGCCTTTCTCAGTTGCTGTAATATGGGGCTAATACATTCAATTGCTCTGAGATTTTTGTGCAAAACATGCCCATCACTTTCCATGATATGTCAAAAGAGGAATACTGTATTCACTTTTGTCAGCCACACGCACTTTTTGTTAAACAGTGAATACATTAAACGTAGTGGGAATGTTTGCATGTAACTTTACTCTTTTTTAAAAGGCCTGGTCGCACATAATTCACTTAAGGGCGGGAAGGTATGTCCTGTGAGGAGTGGGTAAGGACCCTGGGTCTGCCTAGTTTGGAGAAAAGGAGGCTGATGGTCCACCTCATTGATCTCTGCAGCTCCCTGAGGAGGGGAAGTGGAGAGGGAGGTGCTGAGCTCTTCTCCCTGGTATCCAGTGACAAGACGCATGAGAATGGTTCAAAGCTGCACCAGAGTAGGTTCAGTCTGAACATTAGGATGCATTTCTTTGTGAGAGGGTGGTCAGACACTGGGACAGGCTTCCTAGAGAGGTGGTCAACACCCCACACCTGTCAGTGTTTAAAAGGCATTTGGACAATGCCCTTAACAACATGCTTTTACTTTGGGTCAGCCCTGACTTGGTCAAAGAGTTGGGCTAGATGATCATTTTAAGTATCTTCCATCTGAACTGTTCCTATTCTATTCTATTCTATTCTATTCTATTCTATTCTATTCTGTTCTGTTCTGTTCTGTTCTGTTCTGTTCTGTTCTATTCTATTAACTTCAACCTGATCATCTGTGACTCCAAGATCCCTTTCCATTAGTCTATCTGTGCTGAGGGAACTTTAAAGTACATGCCCTATAGTTTATACAAGACTGTGTGTGCAGTACTGAGCTACAGAGCCAGACACCTCCTGAGCTGGCCTCCTTGTGTCCCCATGCTTCTTGCTTTCATATCCATGCAGCGGGCCAGTTTCAATGAGAGCAATGGGGAGGATTCCCACCTGGATTAATCTGTTGCCTCAGTAGCTTTCTTTCCTAGGATTAGGATCCATAGATTCAAGCTGCCTCACCTAGAACTGGGTGAAAACCAGAAACCAAGTTCTGATCCTTGTGCAAATGCTGTAAGCTCTTGAGAAAGAAGAGATTCCCTCCTTCCTGGGCACTGGGTGAAGTTGTCTGAAGATTGTAGTTTTCAGGTTGAGTTCTGTGCTGCTCAAAGAGTTAAGCAAAGTTAGGACAAGTTTCAGGATTCAGTACATCCCTCTCCTCAAAGGCTGTAGCTTTATTAACACCTCTCAAACAAAGTACCTTCATTCACCCTGTGAGGTGGGAAAGCACATCTGTTATGACTGTTGAATTATGTATGGGAATTGCAGAGGAAGGGTTGGTTGATCAAGGCCAGAACAGTGCCTGCAACTATTCTTAGTGTTCAGCAGCATAGATGATTGAATTTCAAAGATGTCCCTTGATGTTATTTGGTGCACTGCTGTTTAGCGGAACAAGCTGCCGGGAAAGTGGTTGAGTCACCATCCCTGGAAGTATTTAAAAGATGTGTAGATATAGCACTTAGGGACATCCACCGATTGGTCCATCTGTTGGACATGGATTTGATGGATGGACCACTCAGTGGATAAGAAATTGACTGGAAGGTCGCACTCAAAGATTTGTGGTCAATGGCTCGATATCCAAGTGGAGACCAGTGGCAGGTAGTGTCCTCAGGGGTCAGTGTTGGAACCGGTGCTGTTTAACATCTTTGTTGGTGACATGGGTAGTGGGATCGTGTGCACCCTCAGCAAGTTTGCTGATGACACCAAGCCATGTGGTGCAGTTGACACGCTTGAGGGAAGGGATGCCACCCGGAGGGACCTTGACATGTTTGAGAGTTGGGTCCATGCAAACCTTATGAAGTTCAACAAGGCCTGCACATGGATTGGGGCAATCCCAAGCACAAATACAGGCCGGACGATGAGTGGATTGAGAGCAGCCCTGCAGAGAATGACTTGGGGGTGTTGGTGGAGGAAATGATTCTATGATTCTATATAGTAGCCTATACTTGAAGCATGAAGAGAGCAGTATGTCCCAAAATGGATAGAGAGATTTATAGTAGATTCCTCCAAGACCTGAAGGTCCTTGATTGTAGCCAGTGAAAATCATTCTTTGAGACTTGGGCAGAACTTAAATCATATGAATCTTGTCCAAGGACTTTACTGTAAACATTTTTTTGACATTTCCAGAATGTAGCTAAATGCCACTCTGACTGAGGCTATGATAGTTTCTATGTTCTCTGCAGTCCCCAGAGTAATCACAGCTTGTTGACACTAAAGGGAAGAGAAGAAGAATTTATTATATGTATTTCATTTGTGCTTATGTAATTTCTTTTGCTTGCTATTTTTCATTAGTCTCCTGAGAGGCTACAAGAAATGTTAGAAGAACACATGAAGTGTTCCCATTTTCCATTTGATGGCACAGGACAGTAGGGCCTCCAATAATTTTCTTATAATCTTAATAGCGCTTCATGCTTGGAAATGATTTTTCCAATGACTTATCACTTTCCTTCCCATAAAAATGTTCTTGTGTTTGCTTATTCTTAAGGAATAGTTATGTGCATTATCTGATGACAGCCATGCTTCTTTGCTATTCCTCCATAGAAGAATATCTAATGTAAGCATTCAGTTGCTTCATATCCCATCAAGGATTGAAACAATAAAATTTAAAATCTTTAAAGAAAGTACTCTCAGAGGTAATGTGACTTCAGAGAAGGAGTGTAAAAGAATGTATTTTAACACTATGCTAGTTATTTTAAAGCCAAGAAAAGCACTCATGTGCATAAAGGTAGGTATAAATTTAAGTTGTTTTTATGGCCTGAGGCCTTGAAACAGTGCAGATACTGTTAAGGTTGCTGTTCTTTCTTCTTAAGCAGCTAACAAAACTTTTGCTGCTCGGATTGCTTTCCATGGCACCAGAACATGCTAACTTCCTTATTGAATTTACAAATGGTTTAGCCGAGTGTCATTTATTAAAGAACTCTTTTGGTGATGTGCAAGAAGGAAGAGTATTTGAGATCACTTCTGATTTTCTTCTGCAACACAAGACTTCTGTTATTAAACTTGACATAGGTTGTTTTTTAAAATCTGAAAGGAACCAGTATATCTAATATAATTGAATAATATCCCATATTGAAATTTTTAGAGGTTCAAGTAACTTCATAGATTTACATATATTTATATTAAATAGATACAAATACTCAGCAAAGGCAATGTTGTGGAATTTCAAGCTTTATTCCTTTTCTTGCAACTTGCTTTCAGGTTCAGTAATTACATTTGCAAGTCAAAATAATATTTACTATGTTCCTAAAGTTTGTGTATATCTGAAGAGAGTTTATAGGTGCAATTTAAAAATGGAAAATACACACACCATTCATTAAGAGACATCTTTTCTAATTACTGTCATTAAAAACTCAAACCATAATCTGGAAATCAAACTGTCATCTTCTGGCTAACAGCAATATGGATTCAGCAGCTGTAGATTTGCAGAGAACTTGCAAGGTGCTTAGGCAGAGCTTAGTGGCCTTTACCATAAAAAGACAATTCAAAGAATCTCAGTCAAAAAAAGAAAATGCTAGAACATTCTACAAATAAGGAAATGATTAAAAATTCAAATCATAAACAGACAGACACAAAAATTCTTATAGACTTTGTATGAACCCTGTGGTTTACAAAACATGGAAAGAGAGGTGGTCATAGCAATTATTTCCAGGATAGTCATCTGGTTGAGAGCCCATTTTGTAATGTGATGTAGGACTTAAAAGTACAGGAAAGTAGAAAGTGAGATTTTGAACACCCCACAAGCTAAGGGACTCCTTAAATCACATCATGGAACCCCTTAAGTCCCACTAACCCCCACCAAACTCAGTAGAGTTAATCAGTCTTGTATGGTGCAGGCAATACAAAACAGGGAGGCATGCCTGATACAATAGATGATTGTACTGCCGTTCAGAGGGACCTCGGTGGGCTGAAGAAGTGAGCTGACAGGAACATCAGGAAATTCAGCAGAAAGCGAAGGGCCATCTGACAAATGAGGAAAATCTGAGAGAGCTGGGACTCTTCAGCCTGGAGATGAGAAGGTTTGGGGGTGGGGTGTGAGAGGAGGTAATCTGATTAATATGTACAAACACGTTAGTGGGGGTAGTAAAGAAGACAGAGCCAAACTCTTCCCAGCAGTGCCAAGTGACAGGATGAGAGTCAGTGGGAACAAATTGAAACACAGTTAAGTTTCACTTAAACATAAAAATGCTTGTACTGTAAGGGTGATTGAACACAGTGACAGGTTGCCCAGAGATGTTGTGGAGTCTTCATCCTGGGAATATTCAAAATCTGACTGGACAAGACCCCAAGCAACTTGCTTGAGATGATCCTGCTTTGAAGAAGCAGGTTTGACTATACAATCTACAGAAGTCCCTTCCAAACTAATTTGTTCTGTGATTCTGTAACAGCTGTACAGGTCTTGTTTCAAGTAGACAGGTCTGAAATCTGCTGAGGATCTGAAGGGAAGAACTAACATCTCTGAATCCAACCTGGCCAGTGCAAGGCACAGCTCCTGTTACTGCAGTGTGACACTTTAATATACATGCCATACCTTCTGCACTCACTTCAGTCCATTCCAGCCTTGAATCCTACTGTGGGACTTCACTGCAGGCCTGTATCATAGAATTATAGAATAATTTAGGCTGGAAAAGACTCTTAAGATCATCCTAAGTGTCCAGCTGTAAGCTTAACACTACCAAGTCCACCACATGTCGTCACCTGACCTGGCACATCACTTCTTCATGAGAGTTTTTCTATGGGCTTATCACTATCACATGGTCCAAAGCTCAAATCAGTGCCCTTGCTTTCCCCATCCCCATCTGGTGACATCAAGCAGTCCCAGAGCACAAACTTATAGTAAACATCAGGCACACACACACTGTGCTTCTTTTGGGGAACAATTCTGTCTCCACCCACTAAATCTCTGTGGCATGTGCAATATTACCAGCGTGTGAGTTTGAAGAGTAATACATGTCCTTTCTTTCTACCAGAAAAAATAGCTCCTCCATCAGTACCAACCATTCTGTTTCAGATGATCAAATTGCTACAGAAGCGTTAGGAGATATCTGATATACCTGTATGTGAACTGTGGTCTCACTATGTCTTTCTCAGCAGCCTTAGCTGACAAGGAAAGGTAGAGGCAGGTTTACCCTTTGGCAGTCTACCAATGCTAAGACAGTGTTTTGAGCAACTTATTTACTTCTTTAAAAAAGCCAGAAACTAACCTTCTCCCAACAAAGCACTGATGATCTCTAAACATGCTGTTTTCAGCTGCAGTGGATCCTGCTCATTTTCACTATTTCTGTAGGAGAGAGGATTGCTCTAGAGAAAAGGAAGCTGAAGGAAGACTTTGACAGCCTTCAAATATGGAAGGTTTTGCTACAGAGAGGAAGAAATCAATTGTTCTATTGTTTCATCTATCAAGAGATGGTGGGCTTAAGTTATTATAAGGAATATTTACATTAGATATTAGGAGAAACCTTGTAACAATAACCTAATAACAATAATTTAAATAACCTCATTTTTCTTGGGAGGCTTTACCCTGAGGTATAATTAAGCATTTTAGGGAGGCTTTTTTTTAGGAGTAATTTAGGTAATATCCAGGACCTGGAGCATGTTTTAAACGACCTGTCAAGGTCCTCTCATGCCCTATTTTCTATAATTAAATGATATTGGCTCTTAATTCTGCCTATGATGCAAAGTGTTCTCACTCCCCGTTTCCAAAGAAGTAAACCATTTTGTATTTCTAATCATTGCTACACTGAGGCTAATGCATTACTCTGAACTAGCTTTGTTTATGTAGCCTGAAATGCCACAGCTTCAGGGATTCATATCTATGGTTTGCTAAGAACATGTTGGATCAACCATTAGCCAATAATATTGCTGATTATGCCAGAAAATGACAGAATCATATTTTCTCTTCCAAGAGGTTAACAACCTGTGAAAGGACTGTACTGTCAATAAAGCCTTCTTGAAGGCAAAGAAAGAGCAAAGGGTGAATCTGCTGAATGAGGGGTCATTTTTACCCAGTGAAAAATATTTTTCAGGTCATCGCCATCTCATCATCTGAATTTTGTGTTATAAACCTGGTCTGTTTTGTTTTTTTTATATATATTAAAAATATATATGTATTATATATTTATAAAAATATACAAAAATACATTGATATCATAATCTTTATTGTACATTCTGTTCATTATAAACATTTTTGGTGCGTATGCCACTTAATTACAAAGAACAAGAATTTTCCTATTTGTTCTTGCTCTAAGCAAAGTATGTAAGTACCTGTGTACATTAAAATGTATGAATATTGTCTCTGAAATCTTTAGGACTACATCTGACTTTAGAACTATTCTTAGATATGTGATACAGATGAAAGTGATGGAAAAAATATAGGTACACAGTGTTGTGAGTAAATATAGAGAATAGTTCATGCTTGCTGATTAGCTGGAGCATTACTAAGACTTCTGGCTCTTCCTTTGCATCTATATCCACCCTAAACACTGGGAAGCCTCTCGGGATAGTTTGTCCCTTGCAAAGTTTCTGTATGTGTAAAATCCATGATGGGCCCACTAGACCCAAGGCTGCTTTTCTGTTACTGGAGTAGCACAGCACCTTTCCCAGGGCTGGGCATCCCACCCTGCCAGAAAGCCAGGAATTGGGCTTTTTCCTTTTGAACAGACACAAAATGTCTCCTTCCTTCTCCCATAAAGAAAAATGCCTTAGCAGCACACAATTGTAATTCAGGGAACATGGTGGCTAATGTTCCCTTCAAGGGCAATAAACTTGACCTTGCTGGGATATTTTAATCACGTTTTTCATGCTGTAAAGGGCAAAATGCCCTTTACAAAATTTCAGCAAAATGCCTTTATTTCCAGACTACAAAATCAGTATCAGAAGTTCAGAGTAACTATACAGAAACCTTTAACGAAAGATTTTTAGACAACCATTTCCACTCCTGTCGGGTACAGGAATCTTTCTGAGAGATGAATACTTCACAAATTCATGCTGGGTTTTGTGTTCAAAGTAGAGGATGCTATAAAACATGCATGTGAAATACAGGTGTTCTTGTCACCTTTGTGAAAGTAAGGTGGTGGGTAAAGGTAGGTCATCCTGGGTTTTTAATCACTATAATAATTTTGAAGATATACACATTGATAGTTTATGGATTAGGATGCATTTTTGCAGGAATGTCTGGATGATCCCATCCAAATCCAGTGCACTTCTGTGTTCCTGCAAGCCCTGAACTGGACTGGCTCCTGAGCTACCACCTCTCACAACTGCAAGTCCTGCAGATTAGCAATGGCTGCCCCTGGGATCCAGCAAAGAGTTTTTATTGAATGCTGAGGTCAGCTGGAGCCCCCATCTCCCAGAAGAGGGATCTTGCAACTCTGAGTGGCAGTGACTTCCATTTCAGATTCCAGTTGAACTCAATGGAAACTGGAAGCTGAGAGCTACCATATGCTTCCTTCATGCTATAGGTATCTTCTGAATCTTGAATACCTCTAGGTAACCACATTTTCCCTTTCGGGTGCCACCAGAGTTGTACCAGCCTATGGCATTTGCACACCTACAGTGCTGAGCTGCCCAGAAATGCAGGAGTTGCACTTCTTTACTACTAGCTAGAGAAATCAGAAAATATGTGAGGGTTAGGAGGTTTTATATAACCTGTCAAGATCTCAAAAATGTTAAACACCACACACACACACTTTTTGGTTTTCATTAAAGAAAATTTTTAAAATAGCACTTCATAAAACTTTTCTGTTTCTCCAGATTTATCTTGCATATGTACAGACATTGTTCCCAAATTTATTTAATTTTAAGTATCATCCTGTGAGGTATCTAGTCCAACTGGTTCTACTTCTTTTATTAATATTTTTCTCCTTTAAAAAAATGACATGACTTAGTTTTTCTCTTTTTTATAAAGTCTCGGTGGAAATAATATATACAAACATGTCAGAAAGCAAGCAAAAAGGCCAGCATGCATGATGAAAGTTATTTATGATACAATTGCATTGTGTGTTTGTTGCAAGGATATGTTAGTTTTATGCTCACATAATGATTAATCAAGTTGACTTTACGAATGAGTGAGGATGTTCTTGAGGAGTGCAACATGAAGAAGTCATTTGAGCTTGTTCCTGTTTTATCCAGAATTTAATATAGATGACACATGCAGTTGCTGTACGGTGTTGGCCATCAGTTGCCCACTTAGTATTGACAACTGGCATGTTTGTAGTGCTATCTATAGACATTATTTTGATGGCTTTCAGCACTGCACTATCTAAACAAAAAGAAAATAACTTGAACAATGGATTCTGGCTGGGACCTTATTTTTCCCTTAGGAAAAGAACTTCTGTTTTTTCTTTCAGTTTGTTACATTTATAGATACCTTGGAAAGGGTGTATTTGACCAATGCTGACTGGGTGGGTCTCCCACTTGGGTGGGAGAACTTATGCTCTAATAACTGATTTCAACCTTCCAGGGTAAAAAAAAATAAATCCAAATCGTTATCAAGAAGGAGAAATAAGTGATTCCCTAGGATGTCTGAAATATTTTGTTTCCCTTGTGTACTGATAGTTAACAAACCAAGATTTTTGAAGGAAACTGCTTAAAAAGCCATCAGAGCCAGCAGGCATAACTCCATCAAACAGAGCAGGCTTTGGATAAAGTGTTAAACAGTAGAAAATGTCTCACCCTGTCATTAACTGTGTCCTTTCTCCTTGAGCTTGCTCATAGATTTAACTATTAGCACTGTTTGGCTTCCAAAAAACATCAGCTAGCTGAGAAGATCAGTTTATAACACTGATTGTCTTTGGTTTTCTAAGTCTCAGAGCAACATTCTCTCCACTGCCTGAAATTCCAGTAATAAATTCACTTTGTCAGCTAATTCTTGACTTCAATTCAGGGATGCTTTTTGTGCCACAAAACACAGCATTGTCAGCCTTGGTATTCATACCCCAGGATGTCCAAGGCCACACACAATTTCTTTTCAAGCAGTCGTTTGCTGAATGCTCCTAAGAGAGCAGTGTTTATGTATCATGTCTGCTGCTACATTGATCTAAATAGTAGATACATGAGCTAAATACTCACTAAGACCAAACACTGCTTTGCCCAAGCAAATCTCCTTTGAAACCAATGAGCTTCTGTGTGAACAGGTTAAGACTAACCTTGCTCCTGAGTGAGTGCTTTTAAACAACCTGAACTGCAAAAATGTGGACAATATTCATGGCTGTGCATTGGATCAAATCCTATATGAACTTCTACACAGCTATCCTTATGTAAACCATCTGGCGGCTTCTCTCGTTAGTTTATGTCTGTCAAGATTTAATAGCCTTCAGCAGCTCTCCCTGGTATCAGCAGGATTCATTGTTCAACACCAGAGACAGTGGTTGTTTTGTCTTGTATCATTTATTTAATATTCCACAAACAGTCCAGTTTCTATTCCTCATGCTTACACAAGCAGCAAAAACAAAGGTATGGCTTGTATTGTCAGGCAAGGAGAATTTGGCCCACGGTAAATATCAGGGTTTGATGTTAATCCCATCCTTGTTTTATACCAGATTAAGCCACTGACTTCAAAGGAATTAGTCCTGGGTCACACCCATGTCAATGCAGAATGAATCCTGAGTATATGTTCCCTCTGCTAGCAAAGTGGCAGAAGAAACCTAATCCTTCATTATTTGTCTGTGGAGTATTCTGCCAGCCAAAGGACTGAATCAACTTTTTCCCACAGCACTCTCTGTACTTTTGATGTGAGTCTGACTTCTTCTTGCTCACCACACTGAAGCATTCACCATGACTAATAGCAAAACAACACCCACAGGTTTCACAAAGGAAAATGTTTGTCCTCGCCTAACTCGCTGAGATAAAGTTTTAATCCAGCTGGTCTGGAATGTTGTAACTTCTCATGGCTTTTGTCTGGTACATTTCCATTGGTACTCACGTCCCTTCCCTATTTTCTTTCCAGGACAGTTCCTAACTGAGAGTTAAAAAAATTGAGATAAAGTGAACTGAAAGACAATATTGAGTGACATTGGATAGTTATAAACCTCCCATTTAATCCTGAGTGATTCATGTCTCCCACTGTGCCTAAGTGCTGAGCTCTGGAGGACAGAGGCTGCTGGGCCATATTACACATCTCCAACCAGCCTAAAGTTTTCCTTGCAGGTTCATCTATATCTACATGGGATTTCCATTTCCCACAGTCTCCCAAGATCATATTGGCACCAATTCTCAGTGTGGTTAAGGACTCTTCAAATTCTGTGTATACTGAAGCCAGACTGCAACCCACTACCCAAGATTTCTCAAAAGTAAGGGTAGGTCTCAGTGCTTTGATCTGCCATGTTTACAGGCCAACATCAGCATCAGGTGTTTTGTTGATTTTTTTTTTTTCTTTAATGTTTTGCTAGGAAAGGACTCTAAAAATAGCACTGCTGATTTCTATCTTTTCTTGGTTTTCAGGGGATTATCATAGTCAACAATAAAAGGGAATACTGAGGGAAAAATAAACACAGGAAATATCAAATCGCTTTCATTGGGGTTTTCAGGTCACTTTTCCAAAAATAACTTAAAATGGAAGCAGAGCAGCCACAACAGGAAATTTGGAGAGAGAAGATATGTTCCTCATTATTTCTGGGCTAGCAAAACCACAGCCTGATCTGAGAACTTCAAGTCCATTCTTGTCATCTCACACATCAAACAGTTGTGGATTCAATGGGCAAACTCCATCTCTAGTGACACCTGTGTAAAATGACAGCCACTTTTAGCCTTGCCATTAGCCTTTAGTTAAAAAGGCTGGTAATAAAGTGCAAAGACCCTTTCTTTCCAGCAGTGTTTTGGCCTTGTGGGGGTAAATAGTTTTAAAAAAAGAACAGCTGCTGAGTTTGTGAGTTTGCCAGCAGGTATAACTGATTAACATAAACAGCGGATTGGTAGAACTTCTTATCAGAGTAGAAGCAGGCTTTGAAGGGCAAGTGTTGTTTGTAAAAGGACACTCAACACTATGATATCCCTCATCTATTTTTCATTACCAGTATTTTCAGGAGTATTTCAGTTAAACCAATTTACTTTTTAATAGGTATTAGTCTCACTCTCACCCAGACTGGAGTAGCTTTCATAGGGCTGTCTTTATTTCTTGATAAGGAGTCTAAGAGTAATTTAAGGTCATTATGTTTTGCTATTACTTTCTTTTTCCATTGCAGTACCAAAGAAGAAAAATAATTTGCAAAACTTTGCTTCTTTCTTCCCCCTATAGCCACAGCTTGATAATTCAGAAGAAAATACACATGACTTGGCCTAACAGCTAAGAAGAAAAATGAAAAGCTTCTCTTGTGCAGTCTGTTGTTATCATTCTGCAGAATGCACCGAAACAGGGTCACCTGTACACAAAGGTGACAATGGCCAGTTCTATTGGGAAGAGACATGAGTGTGTACTGCAGGTAATTGCTGGGACACACATAAATTCGATCAGACAAAAACAGCAATGAAGGGTGTCAGAAAAGATGAACTGCTGTCAGCCCTGCAAACATAATTATTGCTCTCTCAGTTTTGACATCCTATTTTGGATAAGAGCCATTATCTAGAGCAATAAAAACAGCTGTGCAGAACACCACACAAACTCACTTAGCAGAAATGCAGACTGCCTAATTCTGTTTTCCTTAAAATGTAGTTAAACTCTTTCCAGCACTGCAAAGCAGCTTTGGTGATTTGTTTTTTCCTACCATTACTCCTGATTAGTTATATAATCTATAAAAGGAAGCACTAACAGTTCTTTCGCCTTGTCTATCTTACATTGACTTAGGCAGAACTACTGAGAGAATTTGAGGAAAATTTCAAAAAATGACTTTCACTTTCGAGTGCCTTTTCTTAGGGTGTCCGAGCTCACCCTAAAACTCTCACACATTTCCACACCGGGTGTCAGCTGGAATTTTTTGTCCCTGAGAACTTATCTACGATGTCGTATGCCTGATCCCCAAATACAGGTACATCAGAATTGAGATATAGTTATTTAAAATTCAGATATCCATGTATGTAATGCAGGGGGGGGAAATAGCATTTGGTATGGGTTGAACGAAAAAAACCCAGGGATTATCTTTAATTCTTAATATCTAGGATGTTGTGAGTGTGCTTTACCATGTCAGATTAATTTCTTATAAATCTTTGTTTAGATGCTGTAACTTTTATAAGGAGTAATGTATTTCTCCAGTGGCTTTAAATGCAATGTGTATTCTGTTGGACATAATTACTTTGGTACTTGTTTTGAACAGTAAATGCACAGCTTGTAAGGGAGATCAACCTCTGCATAGAAAAAGTGTAGGGAAAATTTTAGTGTTAGACTGAGCTTCATGAGTCTGAAATATGGAAGTGCAGAAGGGAAATTCCACAACTGCTTTATACTCCCTTCCGAGCAGTGGAATACTATTACTTCATTTCCTAACCTTCTCTGACTGCCATGGTCTGCTTCTGATGTGTTCTCTGTTGTGCAGACATTTGTGCTGTGCCTTGTTTTTTTGCTGGGTTTTGTGGGCTGTTACGGGATCTACTACTGGTTAGACAGCACAGGTAATATAAAGTAATTCTGTAGTACATGTACTATGATTTCAAGGTTACATATATATGAAGAAGAAAACAGATTCCTATCTTAGCCTTTTACACTTACTTTAACACACTAAAAATGATGTGACATTTTTGGACACTAAATGATGGCATGTGAAAGGTTTGGCTTTAGATTTCTTCTTCTAATTACCCTGCAATGCAGCTGTCTCAGAGTAGAGGGAGAAGGTACCCAACCAGCACACAGAAAACACTGAATAGAGAGGGTTATTTGCATCAAAGCACAAGATTGTTCTTTCTAAGCAGGAACATTTCAGGTATCTGTAATAGCATCCTATGTGCAAAATGATGACAAAAGAGGGCTGTGCTGCTTAGTGCACTGGAGACATGATCACCCTATTTCATTGCGTAGTTCAGGATCAGTTCTTGGATGAGGGTCAGGAGAGTAGCCATGCAAAATAGTTACTAAAAATTGAATATCATTTACCCATCGGTCTGTTCATCTGTATGCATGAGCTAAGGCCCTACTACTGACATTGTCCCAGACACATCTAGTCACTTTAACATCTACAAAAAGCAAAGCACCAAAAAAAAGGTTATCCAAAGTCCCAGATTATATATAATTTAGTATTAAGATTATGCTTGAATCCTAGATTTTAGACAAACTCAGGGGTAGTTAGAGGAGTTGTGCTGAAAATTATTTGCCATTTTGGGCTGCTCAATGGCACTAACAGGGTTATGTATTTACTTGATGCGGATTTACTCTGCATCACTCAAGTTGTCAGACCTTATGTGTCTGACAGGATATGATTTTCCTGAAAGATCTCTTGTACTATTACCATGTTGCAAAAGTTTTGATGCAGTTGATAGCTAACTTACCATATTGTATGCTTGTTGTGCCAGTTCAGCCATCATCATTTTATGCTATCATCAGTTGCCTGATCACACAGGCCAATGCTGAACTCAGCAACATCCCCTCGGAAATCTTCTTTCAGACAGCCCTGCCATAGGTTCCTGTGGGCCCAGCTCCTCCACTGCCCACTGTGGTGCCAGCATCACCTGCTGGACACAACAGACAGAGATGGCTCCTCAGGGGCCCTTCACATGGAAGGGCACCACCAAGAGAGCTCAGCAAGATGCAACCAGCCCCAACAGAAGCCTCACCCAACACTAAGCTCCTCTGACAAATCAGCTCCTGGTTAAAATAGCCCTGGCCTCACCCACCACCATAACCACCCGGGTGAGGGCAGAGACACAGACACAAGTGGGCCAGGTTCTGCCTCTGATACATGAAGCCAGTGGGGAAACAAAACATTCTGCTAGGCTGTGACTCATCCACGGGTCAGCTCCAACTCGGGGCCCACGGCTCAGGCCCCAGCACTACAATGGTTGAAGCTACCTATGAACGACTTAATCAGACATTCAATTTTCTAAATTTCTAGTGGATTCAATGAGATGAAGAGCAAGAAGGAAATAGCTGTTTTTCTAAAAGCGAATTAAACTCTTGTTCTGAATATTAAAGATAGGTATTTCTGAATACTGTCTTGAACTGGAACAATTTTATGCAAATGTCATTTTTCAGTGGGACAATGGTCTTTGTTTTCTAAATCATTAGCAGTGCAGGAGCAATAGGAATGTTAGGATATTTTGCAATAGGATGGAGAAAACCATATCTGAGATCAGTTACTTTCGTTGAGGGTAATCTAATAATTCCTTGGGGTACACCATATGTTTTGATAGGGCCAACCTGCCTTGCAGGCTACAAATTTCATGCACATTAAAGGCCAGACTGTGTCCCTAACTGCATAGTAAAGTCCTCTAATACCTGCTCTGGAAGCAACAATACCAGGCTTCTTAGAAGAAGAACTCAAGATCTGAGTTTTTGAGAAATCAGCCAGTGTTCCCATGGGAGCTGCGCACAGATGAATCACAAAACTTGGTTCTAAACATAAAATCAGAAGGCAACACTGACACAAAAGGCTCCTTTAACATCTAGCAAGCCATGGGTGGATGGGTAAAGCTCTGCTCTTAACCATTGCAGTCTGTGCTTGACTAAATTTGCCATGAATAAACAAGGTACCTTTGTCCATCCCTGTCTTCTCAGGTGTATAGTATATTCCTGTCTTTCAAAGAACTGTGTATGTGTAGACCAGATAAAAAAGAGTTAGCACCCACTCCAGCTCTGAGTAGGAGTTAAACAGCTGTTGTGCAATATAGAGAATCGGGGACAGATGAGCTTTCTGTAAAGTTGTGGCACCAGTTTGGGCCTTTTTGTGGTATGGGTTGGTTTCCAAAATATGTTGATGAAGAAGCACCTGCAATCTAAAACAAATAAAAAGCCCTCTATCATGGCCATAGGCATCTAACAGTTAAACCCAGGAGAATTCAGAAGGAGTAAACCTAGGGAATAAAAAAACTCCTTACAAGGTGATTTAACAATAAGGAAGCAATGATTTCAATTTAATGAATTGACAGCAGTGCCAACAATGAATGTTCACGTGCTTCCTCTCCCTGTGGAGGCTATGCTGTGAACTCAATCAGACGGCTGCTCTAGATAGGAAAATCGCTGCCAATGCCAAATGTTTGGTTTTTTAAGTTGGCCAAGTTCCCTGATGTAGTTCACAGTGTGGTCCCACAAATAATTGATCTGGCACAACAAAGGGGAAGCTGTGCTGAGGGATCAAGGTGGGCAAAAGGCAGTGCCGAGATACAGGTACTTACTAGTTTTGCTGCCAGGATCTTTGATTCATAAAATCATGGTCTCAGCTGGAGATAGAGGCTTGCTGCAGCCCAGCAGTGGTAGAGTGGTAGAGTCTGTGCTGCCAGATGTTCCTATTCTATACAAAGTAGAGGATTTTTGTCTCAAATTCCACACTTCTCGTGCAACCCTCAGCTCACTCCTGGTGATTAGTTCTTATAAGAGCATAAGTTATTTTCCCCCAAAGTAACCTAAGCAAGGCAGTGATGGAGAAGGGAGAGAGGGCAACGGGGTTTCTGAGACATTTTACTTACAAAAAACAACCTTGTGGCGAGCTGCTATTTTTAGTTAAACAACTAATGATGAATCAAAATGCTTCTCCAAACCTAATTAACCATTAATAATTACCATAGCAACCAGTTCTTTATGTGGCACATGCTGAAAACACTCTTAAAGAAGCACAACAGCTTTACTTTCCCAGTTTTCCCAAAACAGACAAGAACTACTCTAATCCATTGTTGAAGCCAAGCCAAAATTAGGAAGCAAAATAGAAAAAGAATTAAGTAATTTCCCACAGGCTCATTTCAGCAATTAACAAAATTCCTGCTGTTTAGGACTGATCTGCCTTGAGAATGTCCAACTGGAGATCACACTGAAATGCATTTCTTTACTTTTCAGATGTGCTTTGGTGAGACCAGCCCCAGCAATCCTGTTTCTATATAGCAGAACAAAATTACCTTGCTGAATAGGTTAATAATAGGTTTATTTCCTAGCACACTAGGGTTTCTTTCTGCACTTGAGGTAGTAACACACAAGTTCGGTGTCCTGGATTTCAGAATCGTTTCTAAACTCTTCAGTTTTTTCTCCTCCACCTCCACTGTGCTTTCCATGTGATGTATGCTACCACTGGTTCAACTATTCATGATGAAGATTGTCTGTGGCAATTACTATCTTTTAGGGCTAGATGTCAACCAACATACTTCCAGTCTGTTGGGTTCATTCAATGTCCTTAAGTATTTAAGTATTCACTCTTCCTCAGGTTATGGGCAATTTGGAAGTTTGAACTCAGTCAATTACTGCACACTCCATAAGTATCTATTAATGGCAGTCTTAGAAAGCACTGAATTAGGAGACTCTACAGCTCACCTTTTGGCTTTATATTTTCTGATGGATAATTGCACCTTTTCAAAAAGGAAACTTGTGGCAAAATCAAAACACACTTCAGTTATGATTTTTTTACATTTTGAAACTTCTAGTGTTTGCAAATCCTTCTTTAATTCAGTCCCAGTTGTTCATAAACTCATGGGATTCTGTGTAAGCTCCAAATCAAGGCAAACTCAACTAGGTGCTCTTAAGTAGCAGAAATGCCTAGGAATTCCTGTTATGCTTAGCCCAGCCCTGCTCTCAGTAATGCACCTGTACCCTTCTAAATTTCCTGTTTCCTGAACTACATTCAATTCTGTCTTGAAAAGCTGTCTGTGGCTGATTTACTTACCACTTTGCAACAGACTTGTGAGCTAGTTTACTTTTTTCCAGTCAATTTTCCTTTTCCTGTTCTCTTATATTTTTATACTGTACCTACTTTGATTGATACTTCTTCCTGACCAGCTGTGTCCAGTGCCTTTTAATTGTTTCTTTGTCTGAAATCTGGTGGTTCCCAAATCCACTCTAAATATTATCTTGATTTCAGCTGTCTTGGCAAAGCTCTTTTTATACAATGAGTGACAGCAAAAAAAATGGAGTTATTTGAATCAATATGTACTGTAAAACTTAAACTTAGCTTTCTTGTCTGACCTGTGTTCTCTTTTTTCATTGCCTTTGTTTTGGGTTCGTTTTCATATCAATTTTGCAAAGAGCTCTGAGTTGCCCCTGTGAAGGACACTTTATCAATGTAAATTTATTTGAAAAGTGATTTCTCTGTGAACTAAGCTCTTAATCACCTCCTATGAGAAACAGGAGAAGTAGAGTTTTGGAGTAAAAATTTTAATGTCTGCTTCTAACTACCTGCAGGCTGGGGCTTTGAGCAACATGATCTAGTGGGAGGTGTCCCTGCCCATGGCAGGGGGTTGGAACTATGTGATCTTTAAGGTCCCTTCCAACTCAAACTAATCTATGATTCTATGATCTTGCCAAGTAACTTTCTTTAGCTCTATTCATCCTGTTATGCGATTATGTGCAACTGCAGATTTGGCAGGGACGGTGTTGATCCTGTTACACAGATATTCCCAAGCAGCATGGTGATGGGTACCTTCTCGTTTGCATTTTTTAAATATTTGAGAAGCAGACCTCCCCAAAGCCCTATTTAATGTCAAAATGTATCACTCATGGCTTTTTAAGATCACTTGCTCTCTCTGCTACAGTCACTTATTTGAGTACTGTGCAAGGTACAAATAGACTAAAGAGCTTATAAATGTTGTGAAAATATTTTCTTTTCTTCATGTTATACCTCAGGTTTACTACTCTGTGAGGACAGATTACCTTCAGGCCAGTAAAAATGTATGAAAATGTGTGTGTCTTATAAAATCAGTCTGCCCTGGCTCATGGCCCTGACAGTAGAAAATACTGAAAGACTCCTGGAATCAGGCACAGTAAGCTGTAAAAAAAAGGAGTGATGAGAGACTCATGTCTTATATGTCATTTTTATTCTTTTATTAACAAGAGCCATGGATTAGTACCCTTGCAAGGCATAGTGCTTTAATCTTTAGATTGGTTTCAATCAGACTACTATATGTAAGAAAAGCAGATTCTGCCTCTGAGTAAGATGCTGTTTTACCTGTAACATGTTTTCCATAATTCCCTTTGTCCAAATCAGATTATGTGCTCATGAAATCTAATTGAAGGCCAAGTTCTACTGCTTTTGCTCTAAGGAGATCTGCTGAAGTGAGTGGCACTAGTCCTAAGTATTAGCAGAGACGGGTGACTGAACTGGGCTCATGGGGAACTTTCAATTGAATTTGCAAGTAAATGAGAGCATGTTTCAGATGTTGTAAAAGGCTTTTCTTATTTTTTCACCTTTGTGAGCATTGATTATCCTCAGATCAGTCAAAACGGTTTGAAACTTTGACTCCCCCTGCCAACCACAGCTGATTTCAGTTGTCCTGCTGAACAACATAATTCTCGACTGGTCTTATCTCATGTCAGCTCATCATACTCCTCTGAGTAGCCTGCACCGGAAGGAGTTATCTCATGGGCTGAATTACTGCATTCTCTGTTTTATCTTGGAACACAGGCAGAAAGTGTCTGAGGCAAGCTGGCTGGGCCAGGGCAACCTGTCTCCAGTAAAACAGGATAAGGTAGATAACAGGGAAAAGCAGTAAGCAAAGATGTGGAGTAGTGACAAATGCAGTGAAACTAAAGAGTCTCAAATTCCTCTTTTTTAAAAAATAAAAGCAAGGAGTAATGCTGTAAGTCAGTAAAATCAGGACTGGTGAGATGAAGAGGTATTGGGAATGATTAGTCACTGTTTCTCATAATATAAGCATGGTGTGGCACTCAACAAAATGATAAGGCTGAGAATTAAAGCAAACAAAAGGAAAAATTTTTATCACAAAGTGCCTAATTAAATTGTACAAATCTTTGTCACTGAATGCCATAAGGGGTAGAGGTACAATTAATTTCAGAAAGGTATCAGAAAAAGTTAAACAGACGGATGGAGTTTTCCAGCTCAGAGGTGCTGTAAACCACAGCATCCTGGAAGCCAGGAAGATGCAAGGATCATGCCCTATTTCTCACAGGCTTTGCCTAGACATCTATTACTGGCAAAGGTTAAAGAAAACTTCAGCTGGAACCAGGATATGCATTCTTATTTAATAATGGAATATAAATTGGAAATGGATTCCCTGTAGTATCGTAGAACAATACTCCAGATTCATAAGTACGGGAATATATAAAGCTAAAGTTTCTGCCAGATTCATTTGGTTTGATATCAGATCTTACATTCAAATCCATGTGATGTGAAGAATGAGACCTGCAAATCTGAGGCACAGCATCACAATGAGATTAGGGAGTTTTGCTAAATGTTCTCTCTCTTTTATTAGTTCAAGAAACACTTTGATTTTAGGGAGACTGCTTTTAAGATAATACTACAAAAATGCAAACTCTATCTGACAATGTTCTGCAAGCACAGATTGCTGGATTGTTCGAGACTGTTTTGACAAACATCACTGATTGGTTGCTTTATTTTTGTACTCATATCTACTGTTTTATCCTTGTACTCCTAGCTGGGCACTCTCTGTTGGCCACTATCAAAGACAGGATCCTGAATGATGAACACTTGCTCTGTCCTGGTGTGGTTGTTCTGGTGTGGTTATGATCCTGTAGGTATCACACATAGCATTATGGTTCACAGCTGTCAGATCCTGGGCAGCTTTGCTGGGCAGGTGATGTGGCGGCAGCGTAATGCAGTTCCCTCCTGCCCCATGGCTGGTCTGCCACTGGTAGAGAGATGTGATCCCACCAGACAAGGGGCACCCAGTGGGACCTCATCAGCACAGTGGCTGTGCCTGGACCTTGGCAGGGAGATGGGGAGCTGCAGTTTGCAGACTTTCAGCTGGTTCACTGTGCCAGAGTGGCTTCTGTAGCTAAGGTAGCAGTCGGAGCACTTTGGCCCCATAGGCTGCATTTGAGGAATATCCCTCAAACATTGTGGACTTCTTTTTCACTCTCTGCCCTTTCACAAGTTAAAAAAAAAGGCAGGGTGAAGTGGAAACTCAGAGGAGTTCACATTCATTTGCAACCTGTAGCAGGGATGGAGTATTGGATAAAGCTGTTGAAGCTGCAAGTCTGATCTGTCTCTAGTTCATACAAATATTATAAATTTCTTGCTCAGATTCCCAAACAATCCTCACTTTAATGCTGTTGGTGTGCCCTGCCTTACAAACATATAGAGCACAAAGAAGTATCAATGAAAGACAAATAAGCCACTGAAATGTACACTGAGTGGATCCTTCCACTCCCATTTGGCTCTTTTAAGTTCATACTGCAAAGGAAGAAACTGTGACGCACCTTTGACAAGGAAAAAGTGGCTCTTGCGTAGGCCTCAGTGAAGAAAAGGTCTGTGTACACAGACATAGGCTATGCAAGAACCGGGTGACCCTTTCAGCTTCCCCTGTTGAATGGTTCAGGATTAAGTTTGTGCAAGCTTCTACTTTGGCATCAGCTGAAAATGAATTTATCTAATTTGGTCAATAATAGCAGAATAACTATTATCACTGATATTAATTCTTAGCCAACCAACACATTTTGTCTTCTTTAATATGGCTTTCTTCTCAAACTAAGCCATGGAGCAAATCTCAAAGTTGCTTTTACAGAAGAGGTAATGTAAAACCAAACTGTTAGTTATGTTTGTAATCATTCCTGACTAGAGCCCTGTGAATCAGTTCTCGGAAACATCATTTGTGGTTCAGCTACAGTTTAATGCCCCCAAATACTGAATATTTTCTCCTCAAGGCAGAGAGGATTTTACACATTTGATGCCTCTAATTAAGATCAAAGAGATTCTTTTATATAAACTTTCCTAACTGTTATTTTTGCAGCCTACCTGACTGCAGAGCAGTCATCCTCTCTCTCTCTTTCTATTTTTAAATAGGTACTTCTGCTTCTCCTGTCTGATCAAATCCTATTTGTTGTTCATTGCAGATAGCGGCTCAGGCAGTGTTATTTATGTGTATGAACACTGCAGGAATCTTCATTAGCTACCTATCAGACAGAGCACAACGTCAAGCCTTCCTGGAGACCAGAAGATGTGTAGAAGCCAGACTGAGACTAGAGACAGAAAATCAGCGACAGGTATTGGAGAAACAATCCTATTTTTGTATTAACTGAAATTGATCATTGGACAAACCCAGGCTTTTGTAGCCTTGCTGACTCCTGTGTGAAGCCACCTGATTTGTGCAGGTTAAGTGAGTTTCATGCTGTTATTTGCTGATGTATATCGATCTGATATACCATCTTAAAGATTTTCACTGGGAAACGGGATGAATAGAGAATGACTGTTCATTGTCCTTTGCCAACATGAAGAGGCCATCAAATGAAACAGCAGCTGGCAGGTGTTTAAAAATGGTTCTTTACACAAGTGGGGTTAAGCCTGGAAACTTCATGTTTCGGAGTGTTGTGGATACTAAAACTTAGTCAAGTGAAAACCAAGCAAGTTCATGGAATTGAACTCTATCTAGGCAGATAAAATACTAAAACATCACCTCTGGCTCACAGAAGAATTTTGGAGCTGGGAGGCCACCGCAGGGAAGTATCACCATATGCTTCCTCTGTTCTTAAATTCTCCTCTAAAAATCTCCTTTTGGCCACTGTGCACAATAGCATACTGTGTTAGGTGAACTTTTAATACAAGCAGGTATGGTTGATCTTGGATACATCATCTTTTCCAATGCAGAATAAGAGACATTGAATAAAAATAAGTTAGCTGCTTATTATTTTGTATCAAGGGAGCAGAAATGGGGTGTAACACACTATACACATTTTGCATTCCCATTGAAATATCAAAGGTTCACCTGCTAATTAAAAACTTCATTAAGATCAAAATACAACTTTATGTATATGTGTGTTACACTACTATTTCATTCTCAAATGAACTTAGCCATTCATTTGTCCTGTTGTTTAGACACATACATTGCTTCTCGATTTTATTTCATTTACTTCTTGAAAGCCATCTCTTATACAGGGATCTAGGAAGATGTCATATTCTAGACTTTACTGACTAATGACTCAGTGTGAATCCGTGACTGTGCTGAGTAGTGCAAGTTAACTATGCCAGAACTTCTCTCCAGCCATTGCTGACTGAAGAGGGTTTGAGGGATGCTATGTAGGATGTTTTGTCCTTCTTTTAAATGCCAGACCACATCTTTATGGCTTTTGGTTTTTTATGAGTTTGGGGTTGGGGGTTTTTTTGTATTTTTTTCCTTCTCTAATCTTTTATAAACTAATATTTTGTAAGCTTTACTTTAATCATTGTTTTGTAGAGTTCGTTGTTAAAATCTTTATAAAATACTAGCATAGATTCCCCTGTTACAGATGATTCTGAGGATTTTCCATTGGAATGATTTTATTTTCTCATAGATAATGAAATTTCTACAAAGACAACTTATTTTTTTGAGGAATTAGATTTTGTTGAATTTTTTTTCTTGTTAGGAAAATGAGGACAGTTTTTTTCCATTTGAGTGCGTTTAAAAAAATCCGATTTACTTTCTGGTGAGGGGGGAAGTAGGGGTTGGATCTGAAATATTTGGTTTTAATCAGTTAATGTTGAACTATGCATTTTGTCTTGGCCCAGTGACTTGCAAGGCTTCAGGGCTGTGCTGTCCCCTGAAGGCAGAACTTGCTGGAGAGTTACGTCACTGCTGCTGAGAGTCACCTATAATCAAACAAAGTAGTGTGTCATTGGCATCATATGACTGGAAATGCATAAGGAAAAATGTCTGGGCCAAGGAAAATACCCGCAAGAAAAAAATACAAACAACAGGACACCAAACGAAAGATCTCTTCTAAGGCTTATTTAATGATAAACTAAAACAAAATACAGGAACAAAACATTTTGCAGTATTTCCAAATAATCTTGTTAGAACTTTGAAACTGTGTTATTACACACACCTATAAATATATATATACAATACATGAAAGAGACTTTTAAGCTTTTCATTTGTATTTGGGACAACAACAATGAGAAAATATTCCAATACTGGAATGTTTTGAGGAATGGAGAGCCTGTTTCCCTCAGTCTTCCATTCTTTCCCTTTGCTTCTGAAGTAGTGGCTCATTTAAGCAATTCCTGAATATAACTTCTTTAAAAAGACTGGCAACACATTTTAGGTGACCGCATTTCTTGAGCAGCCTGTTCCTGCTCACTTGATCAGTATCTGCAGGTAGTAATTCAGTAACTGCAGGCATTTTTCTACCTGGAAGACATATTTCATGGTACCGAGAATCTGTAGTTCATGTGAATGTAAAAACCATATTACCTGTTTAAGCATATTGCATTTCTAAAAGTCAGTATTAAGTCCTGATGAAGTTTAATAAATTAATTCCATGATTTTCTAGAAAATAGCTCTGATATATGAAGGGGGGGACAAAAAAAGAAAAAGGCCAATAGTTGTGATGCAGCTTCTGAAAATTTTCTAAAAATGTGGCTGAGCAGCTTGAAATGTGCACAGAAAATAAAGGAATGATTATTTCTGTAATTCTTCCAGATAATAATTCCAGGTATTCCAAATTCTGTTTTGCTTGGATTTATTTCTCCTCCACTTCTCATAAACTGTCAAAATTTAAGGTTTGTTACAGCAGGGTCAAGCTTTTTTTGGCTTTCAGTGGTGATACTACTACTTTTTATAGTAATGGGCGACAACTAAAAATCTCTCAAGGTTTGTTTCCACCCCACACAGCTTCCAATTCTTAAACTAAAAAAAAATAGATAATTACAATGGGTGATTGTATTGAAATGCCATACATATGACATGTCATATGAAGTATGACAGCTTGCCAGGTAGGTCCCATAGGGTATGGTTTTGTCGTTACTTTAAATCGAAGACCAGTAAAATTGAAGTAAGAAAAAACAACTTGAGTTTACAAATGTAACGAAGAGTGGTATGCTCTTCTGTAAGTAATTGCAGAATAAGGCTCCCATTTTTTTATGAGTTATATAAATGTTTCAGATATACTTCTGTTCATTACTGTGCATTGTTAAAACTAAGAAATCAAGTTTCTGCACTCTCAAAATGACTCTTCCAATTTCTCAGTATTGCTTAGATTTGTCATCTCTAATCATCCGTCATTCTAATAACCATAAATGCTATTGCTATCGTTATTTGATATTGTGTAATGTCTAAAAAAGACAGTCATGGAAAGTTACCCAATTATGAGCCAAACATTTTATAGTCTATGTTTTAGAGACAAGTGAGAGGCACCATCAGACAGAGCTGGACAAAGAAACAATAATACTGATAAGTAAGGATCTGTTTGGGTTTCAGGGATTTTTAAGAATCCACTTGAGTATTTGCAGATTTTCTGGAATATAAATATAAAGTTTCTACAATATCAGCTTCTATCTTGCAGTGAAAAAGCAAGATATGATTCTGTATTTCCTGACAAATCTCATACAGACAAGCTGAATTTTTTTCAGTGAAAGTAGTTCCACTCCTTTATTTGCCATAATACATTTTTATAAAGTGCAATGAAACAGAAGAGGAAACAACCAAAATCCCACTAGGGGTAAGAAACTTTGTTGCGGTTATGTTACTCCTAGCTGAAATTTAGACAGTTAGACGTGATAGTTTGTTTAACAGATGTTGTTATTTTCCAGCAGTTTCTTCCTTTTGTGGAGTTTTCAGGGTTTAAGGACTCCTTGTTTTATTTCAGCATGGCTGTGGCAGTCAAAGCCATTTTGCTCTGTAGAATGTCTGTGTGCCATGTATGGTCTCTGTATTAGCTTCATTGGTTCCTTGTCCACAAAAAATATCCTCAGGTGCAAGCTCAGCTTTTGTGCTAATTGCAATTAATTCACTTACTGCACAGGGAAGAAGAGGGCAAAGTGCAGACCTGTAAGATGGAAAAGACTTTTAAGGACCCTGGCCAAAGTTTTCAAAATTTTTAAGACTTAATTTCTAGTTTCTTTGTTTCCAAATCACAGTTCCTACACCTTTTTTCCATCCTTCCTCTGCCATCACCATTTACTCTCAACATGACTTTTGAATAAAATTTTCAAAAGTTATTTCAGAAAGTTGGGCGTTTTAGTCATATTTTCAAAAGTGACTAATTCATCGAGGATCTGATTTTATTATTATTATTTTGTTATTATTAAGCAACTGGAGTTGTTAACAAGTACATATTAGCATTTTCAATCACAATGAATTTTCTAACTCTAATTACTCTATTAACAAAGTAAGCAGCACTGTGGATGCAAAGGAGAATTACTCCAGAAGTCATTGCTAATGATGTTTATGCACTTAATTGTATGATTATCTGTGTGACACCATTTGGAAATCCCAGCACTCTGTGAAAATGAGGGAACATCTGTTTCTACTTTTTTCCTAATTTTTGTTACAAAATTAGAATTTTGGTGAAGATCTAAAACATTTCAGAGCTTGGCTTAGTTATATGAGATTCCACTGCTGATGAGTACTAGAAAAACTGTATTATAGAAAGATAGAAATATCAGAGAAGCAAGCTAAAGAAGGTAGCATAGAAAAAAAAAAGTGCTGTAAAAACAGTCTCAGTTTACCAGCTATTGGTTAAATAATTTATATATTTTCTAATGAAATGTAGTTAGCTGCTTGTGCTTAACATATATAGCTATATCAACCATAAAATGTCCTCCAGTTTTGTTTTCAACACATTGCAATTCTGAATAAACAGACACCATGAGGTTCTCAGTTTTATTAAGTCCATTTCATTCCAACTGTATCATCGCTATCTACTATGTGTTTGAAATTTGGGGTCAATATTTTGATTTAATATCTATGTGTTTCAAAAATATTGACACCCAGTGCTGTACCTTGTTGCTAACCACTTCAAAAACACTCTCTGCCTTTTAAATTTGATTTTATTGAAAGGAAACAGCAGGTAATTTTGCTATCGTCATTTCTGGAAAATGAAAATAGAAAGTATAATTTACTTTCTTAATTAGCTACTGCAAAACTTTCAAAAACAATGAGGATATAATTTGCCTCATTGTGAAGATGCTTTGAAATAGCCTTAGTGAAGAGCAGGATCCTGCATTAAATTTCATTTTCATTTCTATTTTTCATCATATAAAATCCCTAAGTTTTAAGTGAATGACATATTAAACCCAGACACATACTGAAATGATGACTTTATGGAGACTTGCATTTATAATATATCTCTGGTGTCCTTACCTGCTCTTTTTCCAGCACTTCACCTTTACTTCAGTTTTTGTCTAACATTTTAAACCCCCAGTTGCTACTATTTAACTATAAAGAGTCTTTCAGATAACTTTGTCACTCTGCCTCTTCCTCCATCACACATACATATGCCAAGTTATACATATCTGAAAACAATTATTGTGCAAGGAGGTTAATATTTTGCCTACCAAATTTCTTATGACTGAAGCTGGAAATGGAGGCTTAAAATGACTAGGAAGGGAACATCAGAGGCCAAGTAGCTACTTAGCCTTAAAAATTAGTCCAGCACTTACTTCTTACCTTATTATAAGATCACAACATTACAGGACTTCTATTCATAGAAAAATAATTTTACTTATAAATAAGAGAACTGTCCTATGTCATGGCCACACTTCTACTCTCCATCCAAGACCTCTCTAGACCAATAAGACTAATGAAGCCTGGATAAAGCAATAGGGAAATATGAGTGGAAGGCTGCTTTCAAGCTAAGCAAAGTTGTTAAGACTGTGTCCTACTAGCATGAATAACTTGTGCATTGGACCAATGTTAAAAAAAAAAAAAAAAGCATAAAGCATCTCTGAAACATCTTCTTTGCATTATTTCTGGTAGATTCAGAGCACCTGATGGTATCTTATGAAAGAAGGATTTTCTCTGCAGTTCTTTGAGATCACAGGTGAAATCAGTCCAGATCTGTGTGATGCTTATATTTGTCCTCTGGTGAGGTGTTCCTGTTCTCACTGTAGCAGGTTCTGCATCATTCATGAAAAGAAAAGTCCGTACTTGATGTGAAGAGCCCACCAGCAAAGCTGCACTGCCACTGCTGTGCCAAGCTATCGGGAGGGACTAAAGTCAGAAAGAAATCCTCTAGTTTCTAAGTTCTGAGAAGCCAAATAGAGAAAATTATTCTACTTTAGCAATACATTTGTGCAGTTTCAGTGGAGTTACCTAGTGCTAGAAGGTACTAAACACACAATGCATTTGTTTCTAGCTGTACTGTTTTACATCTCCCTCCAACATGGTCTTTAGCAAATAGACCCCCTTCTCTGCTAGCATCATCTCAAATTCCACCACTACTTTCCTCCTATATGGAAATGAAACTCCTCTGTGTCTTTCCTAAGCCTTATAAAGATTTTCTTGGGTGTCTAGCACACTGGCAGAAGAAGTGGAGGTGAAGCCTATGTGGGAGTCCCTTCCCCTTTTGGGAGGCGGTTGAACATCTGTGCTCGACCGTGACAAACTAGAAGAAGGAGCAACTAAAAGAGTTGGTGGGGAACAACCTCTTGCAAGGAATACTTAGGCAAGAACATCCAGGCTGGCATCATACCTGATCCACAGGCTTCTGGGGATGCTTCCCATCAAGGTGTAATGAAGACAGGCATCTGCAGGCATATGTATGGGTTTGGTCATGTTAGTGTGGAACAAGAAGAAAAACCTTCCTTAAATGGTCCTTTATGAGAACACTCTAGCAGACATATCCTTCCTGCAAGTCCTATCACTGTCTTACTGGACACCTCCTTTCCAGCTAATCTCTTTTTCATAGGGGAATCCACAGATTCAACTAAAGCTCATTTTGAAAATGAAATTCAATTTCCACAAAGGATTTGAGCTCAACCACCCTGAAGAGCCATTGTTCAGGTGAGAAGAGGGTTGTTTTGTTTTCTGGGTGTGAACACACATTCCATTTTTCCAGTGTGGGTATGAAGGCTGTAGAAGGAGAAGTCATCCTTTCGTCTTCAGAACAGTCTGCTGTTGGCATATTTAGTCTCCCATGCCTGTTATCTGTGGAAAAACGGTAATCCTGCCTTAATCTCTTTTCTATTAAAAAACTGTTCTGTTTGACCATTTGTTTCCCTTCTACCTCTACTTTCAGAGGATTTTTTCCCACTTTCCTCTGAAAAAATCTCTTATTTCCCACAGCTTTAAGAAGCTCTGCAGATTGATGAACTCTGTTGTATTTATTTTTTTAAAAAGAAGCTTACATGTTGTGTAGGTTTTATCAAGCTTTTACAGATCTAGATTTTAATCAACCATCAGTACTTTGCAACCTCTAAAGTAAGGGCAGATTGGATTGAGATTGGAAAGGACACTTTAAGAGGTTTAAACAGTAGAATATCATATCTTTTTTTAGAGTGGTGCTAAAAGTATGAAAATCCCTCTAAATTGGTATGAAGATAAAGTTCAGATTTGGTTTTAAAAAAGAGTAATCTGAACTTTAGAGACCACATAACCTTCCTTTTTCATTGTAAAAGTAGTCTAAAATACTTTATAAAGAAGAATGATGACCACAGTAATTGAGGTTTAATTTTTAGTGAGCAAACAATAGCCTCACAATTAAAAAATTCTGTGTAAACCTCTGCTTACATGTTACGTGTTAGTCAGCATTTTTTATTTATAGAAAACAATTTGTTGAATGTGAGATGCTTAGAAAGATTTCACAGTCATCCAGACTTTCTTTCATTTTGGTGCCTTCTGAAGAAACAATAGAAATCTTTTCTTGGCAATTCTCCTTTGGTACTTAGAGCATCAAACTCAAACTATAACAAACTGCTTAATCCAAAAAGGGAAGGAATATGCAAAATTTATACTGTTCTTCAAAACCCATATCCATGTTGTGATTCAGTAGGTGACCCGTTTCCTAAGTCCATTGACAGATTTTATCTTCCTCATTGGGGTGCACAGAAGCAGGATTTACATGCACTTATGCTATTGTACGTACCAAAGAACAAATCACATGTACATTTTCTACATCTTCTTGCATCAAAACACCACATTTGCTCAACCCCCCTTGCAGTAGAAAACACATTTTACGTACCAGATCTTTAGATCTTGTTCCCTCACATTTGCTGCTGATACTTGTTTCTTATAATCAAAGCATAATCCCCACCTTTTGCTTTCAAGTAGAAATCTGAGCTAAAAATCATCCTCCGCCTTCTCTCCCATTCCTTGCAAATCCAGAGTAGTCACATGGACTCACACAGAATAATGAGATTTACAGCCACTGTTAGAGAGACAGGAATCAGACCCTGAACTGCAATTTACACAGGGGAAAAATAATCCCCTGTAAATAAGAGTGTCAGGACTTCAGACACTGGAGTTTTCCATAGCAGAAACTGGTGAGAAGGAAACCTCTGCTTCCCCCAGCTAGTAGACAGCTAAGGATTCACTAAGGATAAACTACCTTCCGAAAATCTGTGTGATTTTTTTCTCTCTAAACCAGTCTGTTCAAAACCTGTGCTGGTTGATACTAAACGGGACTAATAGCTCGTTGATCAAGTTTGGTGGCCTGGGCCTCTCATGTTCTCAGCTCCTTGGTAAAAGGAAAGGTATCTAATAAAAAAAAAAAAGAAAAGCCATTCCCACAGCTGCCACTGACTAGCAACCCTTGCTGATTTTCTCAGGGAAATGGACAAAGGTGAGATGAGTAAGGGGAATGAAATAGTTTCAGCCCCCTGCAGCGATGAAACACTTCTGCCAGCTGGTCTGCAGTACAGTCATCTCTGCTTACATAAAGAACTCCAGGCTCCAAATTAACCAGACTAGTACCTTTCCTGATCTCTGGATATACTTACTCATTTTAAGAGTAAGTAAACTTGTTCAGGGTCAGAACTTGTAATGTACTAAGGAAAGTTTATACTAACTTTGTTTATACTAACCTGAAATGGCTGTAGGAGGGCTCTAACAATTGTTCTTACAAGCTCCACAACTGATAGAGAGACTTTGTGGCACAGGTAAGAGTTTTAAATTCTCTGACCATGAGCAGTACCAATTCTAAGCTAGCCAGAGTCAAGCCACTGATGCCATTGCTGAGCTGCAATAACTAATATTGTTGAGAAATCTATATTTTGCAGAAGCTGCTGGTAACTTCTGAATCTGCAAAAAAAAGTAGCAAAATAGAGAAAGAAACATCTAAATGACTAGAAAGTAGAAAGAGTGCAGAACAATTACATGAAGATTTAAGAGCCAACGAGTCAGAGCAATCCTAGATAAGTGAAAGTGTACCGGGGCATAGCACAACAGACATTAAAGTCAGATGGAGCCATTCTGATACTTTACAAGAAAGCTGAACTGTAAGAGCTGTTTTGCTTTCATTTCTTATTCTGGTAAAATAAAGAATAGCTTCAATACTGCCACTATGGAACCAGTTTCCAGTAGGTGTGTCTATCTTTCTCCTGTTCTTAAGGTATAACTGAAGCTTTACTGTGCAAACTAACTGAAATTTGTGGAAGCCAATAAGACAGTACAATGCTTTTTGTTGAGATACATATCTTATTTCCAGATAAATGTTTTTCTTCTGGATGTTTTTTGTCTCTGCGTCTCTGCAATTGTTTAATAAAGAATAAATGAAAAAAAAAAATCACAAGATTTGGAAGAAAAAAAATTACAAAACTATAAACTTCATTCACCTTTCCATGCATTGGATGTGTCTAATGGATTACTGTGGGGCTGGACAGTATCACTTGTAAGCATAAATGTTCATATCAACAAGACAGGGTGGCAATACAAATTATTTTGTAACTCCCGCTTTTCACTGCCTGTCTTTGTTACGTGGTTGGGTTTTACAATGGAATTTAATTCTCATGTGCTCTTCATTCAGGAGGTAAAAAATAGCACGTTAGGATCCAGAGGATCTGGCATTTTTAACCATTCCTTGTACTCAGTATAGACAAGGGCACTGAATTTGAGACCTGTAGTTCCTATTGCCTAAGCTAAAATACAGGTCAAATGACAAAGCAGTGTCAGGAGATTATTTCATGAGTTAGCCTAGGAGATCTAACAGCTGGTCACTGCTGTCAAGGAGCACAGACTTACTCCCTGCAGCTCTTATCCCCACAATCATGCTCTAACCAAGTCCTGTGCAAGTTAGTGGTTTTCATGTGACCTTATGGTGAGCTGATTCATTGCACCCATGCCATATAGTGTAAGCATCAGCTTCACTTAATTTCATGATTAATCGTGTTACTTTAAAACAAATAATTTAATAAATATTTTTGTAAGTATTTTATGGAGGAATACAATTTTTCACTGAAAAGATACACACAGCAACAGTAACAGGTACCATGCCAAAAAATTGACAGGGAGGGTTGTTCCACCATCTCTCAGCAGGCTACAAGATGAGCTAAGTGTTTATGAAGCCAAAATGATACTAGGAAGGCATGAAAATGCAAACTGGCAGCCCTGGAATCAGCCTTTGACAGCTCAGGGAGCATAGGCCAAGCAGGTACTAAGATTGCAATGTTCTTACATAGCCAGCTGGCTGATGAGAAAGATACCTCCTTTGACACCTGGCAAAAGACTGTTAATCAAGTCCCACCAAGATTTTGTAATGTGGCTTCAGGTACTTGAATCTTCAAACCATTCATCATCCAATGAAAGCAAAACACCAGCGGTATCTTGCAGTCCTTCCCTTCAGTATGTGCTACTTATGTTGTTTTATGCTGTTCAGGACAACAGTAGCAAGGAAACAGTAGGTTAAAATGTCTTTCTTACAAGAAGTGCGTGGAAACAGCTTTTTCTTTCTTGCATTACCACAAATTTTATAATACTTCTCAGTTAACAACTAATTAGACACCATTATAATAAGCCATGACTCCACAAACGCTGGGTTACTAGTTTGGATGAGACTCTAGCTATGTTTCATAGCCAGTAACTAAACAAAAGGAGATTCCAAAACCTCCTATGTGATCTGGCCTCATTTTCCTCTGAGAACAGCAGATGCCTAAATGGAACATGCAGCCAAGGATGGGATGAGTGGGAATGGTAACTGCCTGAATTCAAATGAAAGGAAGCTGTTACAGCACATATCATAGTGCAGTAGTAAAAGCTAACAGGTGACCTCACAACCCCACAAGTCTGAACATATTAGATACTACAGTTCCTTCCATATTTTTAATTACTTGCCATTGTCTCAATAATGCACAAGAAAAAACAGCTGCAAATAGACTGTCCATTGTGCACTAAGGAAAAATGAGGGAATTTCTCTTCAGAGTTGTTCATATAATGAGTGGTGCTAATTCCCATTTTCTAGAGTGGCATCTACAATAATTACATCTATTCTGAACATTGTCAGTTTTTCAGTAGAAAACAATACCATTTTTATCTACTTCCTTTAAATGTAACAAAAGCTCACGTGCTCTGGAAAGGTTAAAAACCACTGCTCTGAACAGCTCTTTTCTCATGCCATTAAGTTCAGTGCTTAAGACAATAAAGCCTCTATGATATTGATTGTAAATGTTGTTAAAGCCAAGCTTGATGTTTCTGGCAAAATGATTCACAGAATCACCGAATGGTAGGGGTTGGAAGGGACGTCTAGAGATCATCTAGTCCAACCCCTCTGCCAAAGCAGGTTCATCTAGGTGAGGTCACACAGGAATGCATCCAGACCGGTCCTGAAAACCCCCAGAGAAGGAGACACCACAACCTGCCTGGGCAGCCTGTTCCAGAGCTCTATCACCCTCACAGTAAAGAAGTTCCTCCTCATGTTGAGGTGGAACTTCCTGTGTTCCAGTTTATGCCCATTTCCCCTTGTCCTATCACTAGGCACCATTGAAAAGGGACTGATTGCTCCATCTTCCTGACATCCACCCTTCAGATACTTATAAATATTGATTAGATCCCCTCTCAGCCTTCTCTTCTCCAGGCTAAACTGTCCCAGGGATCTCAGTCTTTGTTCATACAAGAGATGTTCCAGTCCCTTAATCATCCTCATAGCCCTCCATTGGACTCTCTCCAGTAGTTCTTTGTTGCCCTTGAACTGGGGAGCTCAGAACTGGACACAGTATTCCAGATGAGGCCTCACCAAGGCAGAATAGAGGGGGAGGAGAACCTCCCTCAACCTACTAGTCACACTCTTCTTAACGCAGCTCAGGAGACCATTGGCCTTCTTGGCCACAAGAGCACATTACTGTCTCATAGTTAACTTGTTGTCCACCAGGACTCCCAGGTCCTTCTCTGCAAAGCTGCTTTCCAGCAGGTCAACCCCTAACCTATACTGATGGATTGGGTTATTCCTCCACAGGTGCAGGACCCTACACTTGCCCTTGCTGAAGTTCATGAGGTTCCCCCTCAGCTCAACTCTCCAGCCTTTCCAAATCTCGCTGAATGGCAGCATAGCCTTCTGGTGTGTCAGCCACTCCTCCCAGTTTTGTATCACTGGTAAACTTGCTGAGGGTACACTCCATCCCTTCATCAAGGTCATTAAGGTCATTCTTAAAAAGAAAAGTGTGGAGCAATTTCTCTAGAGTCTCTGTCAAGTTAAACGTTTTGGGGATATATCTACTCTGGTTTTACACAATTTTCCCAGGAAGAACCATAAGCAACTTGTTCACCAATCCAAAGACTTCATCCCACAAGGCATTTGTAGTTTTACTCCTCTGAAAGTATGTATAGAGGAGGAAGCACAAAACCTGAATTGAACTGCCATTCGAGAGGGGCTTTTCATCCCTTGGCAAAGCCAATCCTGATAAAGGTGTTGAGAAAAAAAGAAAAATCCCAGGGCAGTGTGGGCAGCATTTCATCATTTGCTGTGTACCAGATAGTACACATCAATATATACACGTCAAAAATAAGAGGAGTTTGTGCAGGGAGCTTATGTAGGCAGCAGACCCTGCAGGGGTAATGCCCTTACATGATCTGCAGGGAAACCTTGGGGAGGTTCACCTTCTTCTTGGCAATCTCCTGCAGGCCCAAGATTGCTTTTTGATGTTTTGTCCTTGTTGGTGTTGTTTTCTTTGATCAGACCCAGTGGTCTCCTGTTCAGTTTTTATTCAGAAGACTGAGACCTTGTGCTCTGGTTGATTGGCTTTTCTCAAAAAATTGTTCCAAATTTTTTTATTTACTCCAGGGATATGTCCCACTTTTCCATTAATGTGCCCAGTTACATTTCTGCAGTTGTAAGCACTGTTGATACCCCCTGGTTTCAGTGTGAAAGACATAAGGGATCAATACACGCAGACCACAGAGAAGTTTTTCAACAGAGAATGACTATTGTATCCATGGTACAGTCCTGGGACTCTTAAACAGATATATGTGACCCATTAAGTTAGTTTACTTTATCACTACAGGATTTATTTCACTTTTCTTAAATTTTCCTGAAGGAGTAGTTTGGGTAGGAGTCAGCTTCATATTTAGACACCTCCTAAGTAGGTGACTACCAACTCTTTATACCTATGATCTCCCGCTGCAGTCAGCTGAGATCTAGTCAACACAGACAATGGAGCCCAGAGAGACCTGTTGTGGCATCAAAGTAGACATTCCCATCTGTTCTGTTGAAGTTGTGGGCCCCAAGTTGGAGTTGACCTCTGGATGAGTCACAACCTAGCAGAATGTTTTGGTTTTCCTATTGGCTTCATGTTCCAGAGGCAGAACCTGGCCCACCTGTGTCTCTGTGGCTCTGCCCTCACTCAGACGGTCATAGCTGGGGTGGTGGGTGAGGCCAGGATTATATTAACCAGAAACCAATTACTTAGAAGAGCTTCCTGTTGGGTGTGGCTTCTGTTGAGGTTGGCTGCATCTTGCTGAGTTCACATGGTGGTGTCCTTCCATGTGAGGGGCCACTGAGGGAGCCATCTGTCTGTTGTGTCCAGCAGGTGATGCTGGCACCACAGTGGGCAGTGGAGAAGCTGGGCCCACAGGAATTTATGGCAGAACTGTCTGAAAGAAGACTTCTGAGGGGATGTTGCTGAGTTTAGTGTTGGCCAGGGTTATCAGGCAACTGATGGCAGCATAAAATGATGATGGCTGAACCAGTACAACATCTGTTGAGTATCCCTCCAGATGCACTGGATAAAATGGAAGCTTAGGCATACCTACACTATGGTCACCAAAATTCTGGTGTCTGAATCCAGATCTGAATTTTACCATCAGTTTTTCTCTTTTAGACTTGCTACTAGTCTTTTTTCTTGGTTATTCTTTGGGTTAAAGGTTCTTTTTTCATTTATTTATTCTAAACTCTGACTGCTCCATCTTAAAGACTAGCGCTGATTCATGTCATGAACGGTTAATGGGACAATAGATCACCAGCTCTTTTATAACACCGCTTTGTTGCTGTCTTTATTCTACGTTTTTTTCTCTTGAATAAATATATCTCTGTTCTTTTTCAAACCATTTACCACTACTGCTGCTCACCTTCAAATTGTCTCCACTTAGTCAATTGTTCAACTATT
Source organism: Eurystomus gularis (assembly GCA_013400335.1). Classification (NCBI taxonomy): domain Eukaryota; kingdom Metazoa; phylum Chordata; class Aves; order Coraciiformes; family Coraciidae; genus Eurystomus; species Eurystomus gularis. Next base: position 80,704 of record VZZY01004320.1, read on the forward strand.
AAGCTTTCAACAAAGCCGGATAATGTAGTTTCCTTCATCCTAGAGTTCATGGCACTTCCTTATTAGGCCTTTATCTGAAAAAGATAATTTTTTTCTTCATGCCTTTCCCTCCCTCTCTGAATATGCCTAGCAAGAGAGACTGACTAGAAATATGAGGACTCCTTAATCATGCAAATAGTAAGGTACAGAAGACTATAAAAAAATAGCAATTTTCTTCTCTGTGATCTGCTACTGGTTTTTTTGCAAATGACCTCCACAAATTTATGCTGTTCTTCTGTGCCACAGTATCTAAATCAGTGAATTGGGAATAATAATATTTAACTAGTTAAAAGGGGAGTTATGCAGCAAAGATCCTTGTATGAAGGGGACAGTGACTTGACACTCATTCTTGGATAACTGAAAATACTTTTAAAGTACTAGATTGAAGCAAAGTGATGCGAAAGGACTGTCAAGAAACATCCTGGTCCATAGAGCATTAGCATCAGCTGTAGGAAAAGAAAGGATGGACATGATCTACATGAGAGTCCATCTCTCAGTGCCCAATTTCTGGAAGGCATCTGCTTCATCAACCCCACCACCCCGTAAGTCTGGTGTGGTGTAAGAGCAGCATGGAACAGCAAAGGACAGCTGATAGCCACAGAGGGAAGAATCTTCTGTTCTTTGAATGTTTCCATACCAGAGAATTAGCTAATGACTGGAGCACCTTGTAAAAATTTATAAAGACACACACTGCTCACACACATGCACACTTACATGTTATTTTTCTTGTAGTGTTCTTCCATAGCATGACTCAGGCAATGCAGAATAGTGGCATAAGCTGTATATGCACTTTCAGTTGTTATCCTGACAAAAGCTCTTCACATGCTACAGTATTAACAGAGGATGACCGCAGCAGGGGCATACTAATTAACCTCTGTTTTTATGGGTCATTGCCAGATCTTACGTGCAGCCAAGAACGTTTAACTTACCTTAATGAAGGTTAAAATATCAAATGTGCTGGGCACATTTTTCCTGCCTTAGTGAACATGTGCCAAGTGAACTATGTTTTATTTTAAATAAATGTTCTGGAGCCATTGCTTGATACCCTAAGTAAATGCAAACAAGGAGTGTAAGCTTTTGGTGTTGTGAGAAAAGTACATTCTCCATTTTAGCCATATATGTATGAAGAAATGGCCATTTAAAAAATGTTTTATCACAGATTTTCTAAGTAGTTCAGTGGTAACCAGGATTTCTATTTTCTTTCTTTCTTTTATCTTCTTTTTGAATTTGTATTTCTATTTGTCTTTTTACGAGGATAAAGGAAGAAACAACATATTTCTTTTTACAGTGAAAAGATTTTGTGCTATTGTGAAAGTATCTTCCCAGGAACTCATTGAATACTTTAATCATATGGGTCTTTGAAAGACTGATGTGATTTATTTAAAGTATGGATTTATTATATGGTCATATTGAGCAATGTATCTTAATAGTGAAGGGAAAAGAGAATATATAGTCTAAGTACCTTCTGTTATAGGAGGCTGAAGAACACTAACTGTCAAAAGCACTTCTGGTTCCTGGAGTATCAATCAGCAGCTTTTCCCAAATATGCCATCTTAAGATGCCATGGAACATTTGTTTGAGAGTGGAGCTACCTGAGGGCTAGATATTTCTGTGAAAACTTGGGTTTGCAGGAGTAGAAAGGACCTCCTGAGGGACTGGTTTTCTTCTTGCCATCATAAGTACCACTCCTAATGTTTACATATCAGAATAGGAGTGGAGGATAGAAGAATTCCCAGGTGGGAAGGCTGGAAGAAAGTCAAGACAATGCAGATGTGCTAAAATTAGTACCACCCTGTATGAGGAAATGGAAGGTCTGAGCTGGGCTTTTTACCCAGAATAAAGGACAAACTTACTGCATGACAGCTCACTGCCTGCTCTGTATCAGCTACAAATGCCTTGCGTCACATTTTTTTCTCTCCCTCCTGAAGGCAGCCCTTAATTTAGTAAAAGTTTGTAGAACAGCTGGATCAAAGATTAGCAGAGCCTCGGTTCTCTCATCTTCCATGTTAGCACATTATGCAGGCAGGAGCCTAGGAGAAAGCTGCCAGCTCTGGGTGGAGTGTTCCACACCTCCACACCCGCAGAAGCTATTAGCAGCGTCTTTTGCCTCCTTAAGTAAACATACAGATCCCCTCAGCTGGGGCTGCCATCTAGACAAATGAAGGTGTTTATCCACGATGTATTTTCATTGTAGCTCAGGATTGTTTACTAACTATTGACTAAGACTGCTCTGAGTGGGAATTCTTCATGATCTTCACCGTAAAAATTGTAAGTTATAAATGATACCGTCTCCTATGAATGCTAGGGAGGGTTTTCTTACTTTTTGGAGGTGTTTCTTCTATGGTGACATTTCACCCACAGCATCTAATCCTACTGGATTAGAAAAAGAAAAAAAAAAAAGCTTTCTCGTTGTTTTGCCTTACTCTCTCATTCCACATATAATCCCCCTTTGCTCTGTCTTGTTCTCTCTGAACAATTTTTTCCCCTCAAGAAGGGACATATCCCACAGCCTGGATAACATGTTCATATTATATCCTAATATCAAGTTGCCTCACAACAACCTCAGCATCAGTTCCTCTGGCAGAAAAAGTAAAGTTATATAACATGTCTAATCTTCCACAAGAAAACTGACAGTACAGGGAGGAACTGAAGCCAGGACTCCTGGGTGCTACTTTGGTAGTTGTGAAAAGTGACCCAGTCATCGTCCTTAAATATTGTCTCACTGGAGTGTGCTAAAACAACCATGGGGTAAGCAACTGCAGCCAGAAAGAAAGCTAAGCAGTGCCAAGCTAAATGCCAAGATACCATTATGGTGGTAGGAGAACCTGAAAGCTCAGAATCAAAAACCTTCCCTTTGGTAGGACTTACGGTTTCAATGCCAAGAAGCACTGTATTGCCTGTGGAGTGCATTTTCACTTGAATTTACTCTATGGTACTCAGTAAGGATGTGGCTTTCCTTACAGCTGGTACAAAAACGAACCATATTATTCTAAACCAACCTAAAATTGCCTTCTGTCCTCATGTATCTCCTGAGTATGACTAAAATAGACCCTTAGGGGGCCAAAACACTTCTGAGGTCTGAGAGGCAAGGTGCAAACAGAAGAAAAGAATACTCCTAATGTAAGGAATAAATAATAAATATGCATAGAAAATGTAAATGATGCATAAGTTAGAGACTTCAGCCCCAGTTAAGGCAATAGGAATGAATGAAAAAGGTCATTGCCAACAAGTGATGGCAAGAATGAATTTTTCACGTTACTGGATAGAACAGGACACAAAGCATGACTAGGTTGGCTTAGCTGACCAAAAAGATCAGCATTTAATATTAAGATTTGGATCAAACCTTCCTAGAAATGGTTATAAACAAAACGCATCTATTACCTTGTTGGTGAAAACTTAGCATCATACTAGTAATTAGATTTTATAAGATGGGCTCTATCCTGCACCAGTGCTCCTCTGGAATTGAGCTTATGTCCTGCTTTGCAGCTCCTTCTTGATTAAGAATTTCTTTGCTTCCTTACAGTTTAAAAGCTTGAGTAAGTCTTAGCCCTAAAGAGCTGCAATCTCTTAGAATTTCTGAACATCTTAGAACTTAGAAGGCTATTTCCAGGACTCATGCTTTTTCTTATCAAATATTTATATGACATTATTTTGAATTACTTATTTTATTTCATATTCTTATTTTCAGTAAAAAGATTTTTAAACCTTTGGATATTTTGTTTTCTGATAATTTCTTTTTCTGATATATTTCATTCCTGTTTTCTAGATATCTTTTTGCTTCCACTTCATGTCTGGGTTCAACACTAATCTCAATTCCAAAACTTGTAAAGGGCCTTTCTGAAAGTGTGATGGGTGGAGTGGAATGGAGAAAGGGTTTATGGAAACAGCTCCCTTTCCTAAGTGTGAAAAGGAAGAGTTGATCTGGAAACTACCTCCAACCCCCATATGGCTTGGTACTAAACAAGTGCTTTCTCCACAGCTTTGAAAATACAGGAAGAGATTCACACTGCACCGTATTTCCTCTGTGGGCATTGCCTGGGATGACTTTCTCATTGATGTCTTCCAGGTCTTTAGAGTCTCCATATGTGCCTGCTTTGGTAGTTCACATCTGGCTTTCCCTAAACCTATCCCCTTCCCCAAAATGTCATCTGAAATTTGGTGCTAAGCAGCTCAGAGAACTGGTGTTCTCTTCTTTAGTTCAGTAAGATTTCACTCTTTGCAATCCTGTAAAGCTAAAGATTACTCCGAATTTGGAGCCAATTCAGTGAAAAACTGCCAGTTTTGCCTTAGAGTGATTTGGAGTGATGTAGTCCAATACTGGACACATCTGGTTAATCTAGAAAAGAAAGACTGAGGGCAAGAGGACACAACAGTATTTCAGTATAGAAAGGGTGTTACACAGAAGGTGATAATCAATGATTATCCATACCCCCTTTCAAAGGATAAAAAGAAAGCTTAATTTGCAGCGAAACAGATTTGGGTGGGATACTTGCAAAATCTGCCAAAGCTGTCAAACTGCTGAGCCGCTGAAACAGGGATATTGTAAAATCCCTCAGGGCTCTCTGATACTCTACTAATAGAAATTAATAATATACATTATTAATAAACATGTGCATGTATATAATTATATGTCACTTCAACTTGTCTAAAGTGTTTACTTTTCCTGAGACACAGACAAAGCTCTTTAGAAAGACTGAATACATTCTCCGGTCTTCCTAATAGAGAGGGCCAGTATGAATGGCTTTATTGAAATCTAATTGCATTCTTCCTTACCTAAATCAGTCAGCCAAGAGACGTGCTAGCCCTGAGTCCTGGATGCACAATCTGCAAATGCCAGCTCACGGAGCTCATGCACCTTCTTCCAGTAGCAGAGCACAGGACTGGACCTATTGCACAGGAGCAGAAGTGTCAGCCCTTCTCAGAAGAACTGTGTAACATCTATATGTGTGGAAAGAGCTATGGGACTTGAATTACAAGTATAACTAAAGAATTTATTTTCATAATTGTGGTCTAGCACCAGGGAAGTGTGTGTGTGCGCTCACACAGTAGACTAACATTGCCAGTTCTTTGTGTGATCCAGCAGCTTCTTGGCTAGTCATCTGTACAGATGAGGTAACAGACTGGTTGGACACAATGGACTAAATTGAAATCATCCTGAAAGCAGGAGATTTTCTGAACCTTCACAGTTAAGCATTGATGGACTCCTACAGGAGCCTGGAATTTTGGGTAGTTCTAGAAATTCCCAGGTGCAACTCCTTCTTTGTCTGGTTCCATTTATACGTTTAAGTGTGTTAATTAATAATCTGGGTGGAGTATCCCATCCAGGGATACTTTTCTAGGTGATTCCTGCTGCTCATGTGATTAAATTGTGCATAGATAAAACATTTGTAAATATGTAATAGAAACTGACCATGCAGAAATGGTCTGTGGGACTAGTCTTTTGTAAGCAGTTTAGATATTTAAGAAATATTCAGTGTGTTGTCAACACATACTCTGGGTCAGCAGAACAGCTCAGCCCACAGTCTGTCCTAGCATCTTCAAAAAAGAGGGGAAGTGGGCCACAAGCCAAATGAGTCATTCTGGAAATGTGCTTCTCTGACACATACCATTGGTTATTTCTGAGATTACATATAGGGTTTTCAAGGAACTTTGAAACCCAGTCACATTCATCAAAATGATGTAAGCACTTCAATGTCACAGACTGTTGAGGAGACTGAGATTCCCAAGTCACTATAAAACTTAATTCCTGTTAACTATTGTAACTCTATTAGCATATAAACTAGTCTAGGGCTAAATCGTTCCCATAAAACATTTCCTAGGTGTGCATTAGTTTAGATTATCCCTCTCTTTAATCTCTGACAATACAACTAAGCTTTGTCTAAACGCTGTCCTTTTCGCTAAGTGGAGTCAGGTTCCTGTGGATATTTTTTGCTTTATTTATTCTCCAGCTTTATTATTAATTATATGGTTTATGAATGCTAAACACACAGTCTGTAAATTCTGATAAATAAGCAACATTAAAAATCTGGTCCTACTTGGTGCTGCAAACTTGCAAATTCCTCTGACCTATATCTGTTAATCAAGCTACCGCTATCTGAAATGTAGTGCTTGATAAGTTCGTAAGTGATGTTTAGTGAGAAGCTTATAATGGAGATAATAAGTAGGATGGATCTTTAAATAATCAACAAGTAAGCTTAAAACAGAAGGAAGAATGTCTAGGAAGGGAAGAAAAGAGAAGGGTCCATATTCTGGGCTCAGGTTGATAATGTAAATTATCACAAATGGTCTGAGCTAGAATTTTTAGAGAGGAGGGTCACATCTTGAATAGCCTGTTGTTCTACTCTTTAAATAGGGCAGAGCTCAATCAGTTTCCTGTAAAGTACTAAGTCAGACTGATACTGACACTTTGGTTTGCTCTGTTTTAGGAACGGCTGGTGCTCTCTGTCTTACCACGGTTTGTAGTCCTGGAAATGATAAATGATATGACCAATGTAGAAGATGAACATTTGCAACACCAGTTTCATAAGATCTACATTCATCGTTATGAGAATGTCAGGTGGGTGGAGGAGCTTCTCTTTAATGTTTAAGGTTTCAGATGCTAAGCGTCTCTTGTTTGAGATGCTTCTGTTGCTTTATTCATTCATAAATTATAAAATCAGTGTACAGTTGTTTAATCCATAAGCAGATAAGCACTGTAGTGCCTTCTTTTACTCCTCAGGATGACTGGATGCCTTTGCCATGGCAAACCCATTTGAAGTGTACATGGGGTCTGGACCATGTGTATATTTTTTTGACTTTAAGTGGTCAGGGCTGCACAAAAAGGGGAGCCCTGCCTGCACATGGACAAATATTCTGCTACAACCTTCTGAGATGGAGACTCATAAGATGCTCCCAAAGATGTAGACATGTTATGTGGCTCCTGTTTAGTAGCCATTTTCATTCAATCATTCTCATTATACTTTTCCTAATTCTATTTCCCTTTTTTATTCCCCTTTCTAAAGTTTGTCTCTCTTGAAATTAGTCAGTGCAAAGATGATAGTTATCCTAATAGCTGCTACTCAAGATAGGTCCTAATTGTGCATTTACACTAGAATTATCAGCTTCCGCTCCAGATTGTTACAAAATCTCTTATTTTATTGTGATTCCACCATCAGAATATTTAGCTAATCCAAAAAACTTTTTCATAAGTTTGTCCCAAACTACTAGAGCAAATGATTGAGTGTCCCTCACTGAAGGAAATTAAAAATAATCATCCTTGGATACAACTGGAGATGGTTTGCTAGGAAAGCGTGTTCTTTGCCTTTTGATGAATCCCACGTATAACTTTATCTGGACAAGTTCAATAAACATAATTTAAACTTCTGCAAATAAAGTAAATGGATTGTCTGCTGCTTCTGTGGCCTTACAGTAGCTGAGACATATTATTTTATTACATCTGGTGGAAAGTATCAAGGACCCTTAAAAAAAAGTTTGAATTGCACCAAATTAAAACGTCTTGCACTATCCTTTTTCATTCTCAAGAGTAACTGCTGCTGTAGAAGAATCAAAATAGGGACAAGATGGTCCTTCTGTCTGAATGGAAAAAGTCTGTAGTCTGGGGTGAAAAGGTGAAACATAATTCATGCTTGGGAGAGATTCAAAATTAAGATTCTTGGCGCTTAGAGTACAGATACTAGTTGGTCCCTGTGCAAGTTGTCAGGGACTAGATATTTTTAAAACTGAGTTTAACCTTATTTTTTCCTAAATGTTGAGCACTGAACACTATCTAAATGAATGTTATATGAATCCCTAAAATTAGAGTCTGGTTAGAGTTTTTTGTTATTGTAATAATGAAAACTGGAGAAATCAGTTAATATTCATTCCTCTTTGGGTAGTTTAGTACTTTATCTTTTAATTATGTTTTTTCTCCGTAGTAAAAAATTACGTAGTTTGTGAGCTTTACTTATTACTCACCCAAACCCTTACCAGCCCATGTATTTGAAAATGAGTTGAATTATCATTAGTCATATTTTCTGGTCCACTTGATCATTACTATATTTACTATTGATTACATTAGTGATTTTCAGACACTGACAAATTGTCATCTTGTTCAACAAAAATGAAAGATCTTCAGCTCCTCATATGGTAACATCTGTTGTTAGTTGAAGCGGTTCATTTGGGTTAGTTCTAGTCGATGTCATCATGATATGTGTCTTTTTGAACATTACGTGTAAAATAGCGAATTCTTTCCTTTCTTCAGCTGTTAAGTACTGAGCTATTACATCGTTTGGTCTGGGTGATAGCTTGCATACCACAGACTTTGTGTGTGTGTGTGTTTATGTTTCTCTATATTCACATATGCTCATTGTAGGCATAGTGAACAGCTGAAGTTGCCTGGCTAGAGAGTTCACTGGCTGCTGAAATTTAGAGCTCTGTTTAAAGCCATGTTGCTGACTAAGATCCTACCATAGCTCCAGGCATCTAAGTTCAAAGCATAATCACACTGGGCTCCCTGTGAAGTCAACGGAAAGAACAAGGAATTATCCAAATACAGATTCATACTGTAAACAGAGGGTACTATATTTCAACTCAGGTAGTTCTGTCAAGTCCCAAAAATCAGATGCAATAATAAGCTGGCCTGAGCCTCATATATATCAAGACTTTCATGAATCCGTCTGTTGTCTTAGGATTTGAGTCTTGTATGGCACATAGATAAGACTGAAAAATCACACTAAAAATTGAGATCACAGAAGTCAAATTCACTGTAAAAACCAGCTATATATAAACCCACCCTCAAAGAACACTGTTAGATACTGACAGACAGCTGGGTGCTAAGTCTGTCTGTTTATACAGCCTTCTATATGATGGGTGCTGCGTGCCTCAAGTCTTATCACTGACAAATGAGGACAACTCTGCTTATTAAGTCTTAACTGTATCTTCCTGAATGATTTGAAAAACTGAAATTGCATAACACACATTTTTGGCAAAACCTTTTTTCATACTTGGTAGTATTTCTTTAGTCACTTCAATATTTATATTCAGTACTCCAGAATCTCCAAAAGTCTAGAGCAAAGGTAGCATGACTTTAAAATGATCGTTCAGTGGTAAATTAGTAGAAGGTAATTTAGGATATTTGCTTATCAAAGAAAATAGACTGCAATATGATTTATTTATTTTTTTTTTTTAGCATTCTTTTTGCAGATGTTAAGGGATTCACCAACCTCTCCACAACTCTGTCAGCCCAGGAGCTGGTCCGAATGCTGAATGAACTCTTTGCCCGATTTGATCGACTAGCACATGTGAGTTAAACATAGTTTATTTGTAAAAGGATATAAAATCCACTTTGTTTGGGACCTTTGGGAAATACCCTCTGAATACCTCGAAAATATTAATTCAGAATTTTCCTGCAGGGATTTTATAAGGCCATTGAAGTTGGAAAATGCTGACAAGTTCTATCAAAAGTGATGAGTCCTGATAGCAAGTGAAAGTTCAGATAGTCATCAGAACTTCATGCTTCTGTAGTGCTAGACCAAGAATAGTATGAAAGCAGTTCACCTACCACAGTTTCCAAGGAATTTATAGTTTGGGTCCTTGCTGGAAAATGATTTTTTCTTAGGAGTATAGATTTATTTTGACTTTGCCTTTAAGAATTGAGGAAAGTTAAAAGACCTATTCATTTAAAAGTCATATTATCAGCCACCACAGTCATTGCAATGGTTAGTTGCTAGCAGGTCTTACAATCTTTAGCTTGGATTCTTTCTAATTCAGCAGTTAGAAACTACTGTACTAAACACAGTACAGGAACTCATTACATTAGGCAAATTATTTGCTACTTAATTAGTACTGATTAGAAAATAAGCAAAGCATAGAAATACAAGCAGAACACATACCCAGTTTTGCTAGGCTTGCATTTTCTTTTCTTCATTTTTATGTTTCTTTGGTCAAAGCTTTGTTTCATGTGGCTATCTTTAGGTGTCAACACCTGAGATGGCTATAAGGCTGATACAGTGTCAGCAATAAAGTTAATTTCATGGGGCTTAGCTTATAATTTATCCAACCAAATGTAGGCATCTACTATGGGGAAAAAGGAATTATATTCTAACTATCATTTACCATGCTCTCTGTTTACTATAAAGGGAGTCTAGGGTGACTTCCTCTGATATACATATCCCTCACTAACTATTATACGTTTCTGGTTCAGGCGTATGGGGTATTTGTGCATGTATTGCACAGGCATCATTAGGACCCTTGATATCATCTCTAGGTTTGCACATTGAAGTCAAGAAAGACAAGACTTCCATAATTATTTAAAGCTCTTTTGAGTCAGCTATTTTTATCTCAACTAACACTGTGTTACCTTTTATAAAGACTAATGTCATAACCCATTGCCTGGACACTGGAGAACTGGTAAACATCACCTACAGTATTTGTTTTGCAAATCAAAAACTCTGATCTACGTTATAAACCAAACAGGATGAGAGAAGTTACCCCAATCCTGTCTTTTAGAGAGCTTATAGGAGTAATATCTGCTGCTGTATGGCTTCACAAAAATAGCTATCCTAACTGAAAAAACATATTTTAAACCAAATTAAATGTATGTCACAGAAGTATCTTAGGAAGAATATGAACACAATATTATTTATTGCCTGGCTTTACATTTCAGTTTTGCCTAGCATTCTTGGTAGAACAGATTCTTCTTTCATGATTTTTCATGATATTTCATATTTTCTAATCATTCCATAAACTTTATTTAACCAATAAGGATTTTGTATAGAAGGACTATATTCAATAAAGGAGTTAAGAACAAGGAAGGCATTTACATCTAGAAGTGTAATCCAGAGAATCCTCTTTAATTTGCCAATTAACCCTGAAGCCACTTCCCTGCTTGGTTTTAATAATTTATAGGAACTGAAAATTTTACTTCCTAAAATGCACAGAGGTTTCCCCATTGTCTGTGATTTGTCATACATCTCCTACATAAACCTTCCAGAAATCTTTGTGTCACATTCCAAAACTCATAAGTCTTCATGGAGAGAACTGAATGTGCCTGCATAGGAGTGGGTATCCCAAAAACGTAGATTAATTTATTCTAAAGAAACAGTAATAAATATACCAGTTTTTCTATTCTATTCTATTTTTCTATGGAGGCGCTGGCTGCCTAAAATATAAGGGCCTACGTCTTCTATTGAACATAACCTTTGCCTTTGGAAGATTCTGGAAGTGGACACTGACTGATCCATAACCCAAATTTAAGGACTTGTGATTTAAATGGACGCATCAACCTATCCAACCGATATTGTATGAAGTTTTCACACCTGGCAAAGGTGTATCTTTTGGAAAAATCCACGGTCTTCATCTGAAGGTTCCAAGAGATTAAGAAATACTTGTGCTTCTTGAAAGTCAATTCCAGAGCCTTAACACTCTCATTGTTAATTCAGTATGGCCTGTTTCTAACTGCTTTTTTTTCCAGCTTTGAATTATATCAATTGATTCTTGCTATGGCCTACTTTTCCTAGACAAAACTATGATCTTGTAGACTCATAGAGTGTTTTGGGTTGGAAGGGACCTTTAAAGATCATCTAGTCCAACCACCCCTGCAGTAGTCAGGGACATCTTCAACTAGAGCAGGTTGCTCAGAGCCCCGTCCAACCTGACCTTGAATGTTTCCAGGGATGAGTGTCGCGGTCGGGCGCGCAAGGGTCCGACCACCTCCCAAAGGGAGAAGGGTTGAGGGTAAATTGGGACATCTCCCCACCAGGCTCGCAAGCAGACACGGAGACCGAAATGAGTATCTAATAAGTTTATTACTAAATATATTCAAATAAAACCTTATTTACTCTATGGAAATACTACAATATTAAAGAACACCACACCCACCCATTCACTCCCTCTCTCACCCACCGAGAGATAAGGGCAAATAAGGACTTAATTATGTCAAAATACGACCTGTGTGTGTGGATGGTGCGTGTGTGTGCGTGCATGTGTCCTTTCGGCATTTGGTGATGGTCTCCGTGGAACGGCGACGATGCCCGACCGGCAGACCTGGACTGTTTCCAGTGACGTCAGCAGCTTGTAGCTTTTCTCTCTCTCCTTCTCTTGCAGCTTGGAGTGGCTTTTCCTGGCAGCACGTCTTTTCTGGCAGTGCAGCTTTCGGTGCAGTTTCTTCGGCACCACTTCTTCTTCAATATGGTGCTCCCAGCTTGGAGCAACTTTTTCTGGCAACGTGGCCTTCTGCGGCGTGGCTTTCTGTAGCACGCGGCTTCCAATGGCCTCTTGTTGCAATTTCTTCTTCTTGCTGCAGCTTGCAGCTTTTTTTCTGGATTCTTTCAGTTTTGGCTCGTGGCAGCAGCTCACGGCAGTGGCAGCGATTGCGCACCTTACGGCCGGCGGCAGCTCACGGCTTCTTTCTCTCCCCCGGATTCCTAGAGCAGTGGGAGTCAGCAGTTCTGTCCGGCGGCTCTCCGCGGCAGCTGCTCCCTTCTTTCTAACTGCTTAGTTTCTTCAGGGGGCTGCGCTGACAGCTCAGTTCAGTTTCCCCCCTCTCTGGCTGCTTGGCTTCTTCAGGGGGCTGCGCTGACAGCTCAGTTCAGTTTCCCCCCCCTCCTCCTCGCTCCTCTCCGGCAGTGGCGGAGGGAGGGGGGGGGGTGCACTCAGCAGGAGCGATGTGCTCCCTTTGTGCAGTGAGGCGGAAAAGAGAGAGTTTGTTTTCTTTTTCGATATTTATGGCTGGCGTTATCTCGGTTCCGGTTTCCTGGAGGATTTATGCCGAATAGATTTATGGGAAATTGAGTTTTTTGCTCACTGTTTTAATAAGGCAGAAAAATCATGTGGTCGGTTCACCACAATGAGGCAACTACCACCTCTCTGGGCAACCTGTTTCAGTGTTTAACTACCCTCATTGTAAAAATTTTTACTCCTATATCTAATCTAAATCTACCCTCTTTTAGTTTAAAACCATGACCCCTTTTCATCTCTCAATAGGTCCTGCTAAATAGGCTGTTCTCGTCTTTCTTATAAGCCCCCTTTTAAGTATTGAAAGTCCTCAAGAAGGTCTCCCCGGAGCCTGCTCTTCTTCAGGCTGAACAACCCCAGCTCTCTCAGCCTTTCTTCATAGAAGAGGTGTTCCATCCCTCTGGTCATTTTTGTGGCCATAAATCCAGAGGATTTTTGTCACCCATGATCATTTTTGTAGCTAGTTATTTTCTCCGGGAATACATTTGTGTGCTTTGATCAAGCCACTTTTCAGGTTTCCTTTTGATAACAGAAACAGACCAAGCTCATTGATCTTAAGATTTATTCCTCAAAATAATTTTTGGACTATTTTTCTGCACCACCTCCAATTTTCAGAATCTCTTTTAAGGCACAGGTACTAGCACTGAAAGCAATGTTCCTGGACTAACCCCCACTAGTGTGGTGGAGGCAGATCATCTCCATTCCCCCATTCTCTCTTTCATTGATCACTGTCCAAAGACCACATTTCTGAATAGACAATGATGACATTATTGTGTTGAAATGTATTATTTGGGGTTTTTTTATGGTCTTGCTGTGTTATGGCCACCATGCCTGCATGGTAATTTATCATTCTACCAGTCTTATTCCTTCTGCAAATGTTATTAGCAATGGTTTCGTACTTGCCTGCAAATCCTTGACAGAGCTTTTGGGAAGTGGTCCTTTTAAGACCTCTCTAGAAGGATCTTCTCATAATGAGGATTACATGTTCACATCTAGACATCAGATCTATCACTAAACTGGTTCTTAATCAGCTTAACTAAAGTTATCATGACTATTTAAAGTAGACACTGGTACTCAATATCTTGGCTTTTGCTAAGAATTATCATAGAAACAAAGAAGTCAATTACAGAAAGCTTGAGGCAGTTTCTTTAGATTTTAATGAAAATCCTTATAAATCTTTATTTACTTCTAAAAGTAGTATTTTATAATCCTGTATAAAGGATTGTTTGATCTACTCTATCATCTTATATAAATCATATAATAATAAAGAAGACACTATTTCACATCTTACTGAAGAATGCAAGTTAGCTTAGTTTCTTGTTTCTCTTATTCAGCCTTTCTTTTTCTTCTGCAACACAGAAGTAATGAGAGCTCTGAGACTTTTTTAAACCTTCTATCAGTTACATCCAGTATTCTGGCATATGTTGATGCACGTAATTAATAACAACAAATTCCATAATATCCGCATTTTTACCACAGAACATTTTGAATAAAAATTAGAAGGCAGTTTGATATTTCTTATAAGAAATAAATGTAATATTATGCTATGTACAGATACTTCCCCTCTCTAATCACTCCATGATACTTGTAAAAGATTTATAGTTATTAAAGTGAAAATTGACTGTTAGAAAGGAAGAAAAATAAGTTGGCATAAAACAGAACTGAATAAAGTGTTTCCCTATATACCCATCTACTGAAAGGCCTAAACAGAAACTTAATTAATATTAAGATTTTCCTTAGGCAGAAACTGTGAGGAGAGAAGGGAAATTAGAAGACATTTGCTAAGATACTTAAGCCTAAAAAAGTTCCTGCTTTGATGAAATAATAGCTAATTTTGACATTTGTTTTTCTTCTGCCTTCTCTGCAGTGTTAGAAGTCAGCTGATACTGTGATTTAAATTGTCATATTTCCACTGTGTGTAGATTCAGTTTCAAATATAATAAAGAGGAAAAAGTAAAACCTAAATAGAGGAGCAGACATCCGTAAGCTTTGTCACAACCGCAGCTGAGATGGAGTCCAACATCGCTGGGACCTAAAGATAAAGTCAAGCCACAGCATTTTCGTTTAGACACATGCACAGAACACACGGACAGTCTCAGATTTGAGTTTGGACCCATGAAGCATTGATGCTGAAACAGAAATCTTCCCCTGAAGGATTAAAATCCATGTGTTTCATGGAAGAATGAGATGACTGGTTTGCAAGACACTTCACCTTTTTAGTCTCATCAGCTCTTATTCAATAAATCAGAATAATAGTGCCTCTTACTCAGAGGAACTGTAGATGCTGAATGGAAAAGTAACACTTCAATATGAGCCTTTTTCCCCTTTACTTCACTAGCCTCGTGTTAGTGGGAGAGTTATTTACATAACATGAATTGCGGTTGCTTTGCTTACTAAAGAACTGGTAGTTTTTTCTTAGAAAGGTCATCTTTTTCTGGAACCTTCGTTAAATTCTCTCTTGGGAGATTGCAGACAACCTGCCAAAAATTATTCCAACAGTGTATGAAGAGCCTTAGTTGTGACAAGTGTTTCCAGAGGTGGGAACCAGCTTAACTAGCAGGCTCCACAAGAATGCATGTGTGTGTAGCCCGGGTACAGTGTCTGCACCAGGTGGTATCAAAGAGGGAAGAGTGAAAGGTGTTAAATGCTCTTTTGTCTCCTTAGTAAAGACACTCTTGTTGCAATGTTTGGGGTACTGTATTAAGAAGCAGAGTTAACTGGATTATGAGTGTACATATGTGATATGTAGTTAATTATAAGGACCTTATATGCATTTATAGTAATGGGAGGAAATGAATGCTTTTTGCAGTGCTTAATTCTAGGCTGGTTTCCCTCCTCACTAGTGTCAATAATTAATGGTCTAATACTAGTGAATAAACAATAATATTAAACAATGTTGTTGCTAAAGTTATAGCATTTCTGATGCTAAAGATCCCAGTATATCATAAAAAGACCTGAACAGTGAAATAAAACCCTAGTCCTGAAAACACTTCTAGAAGTGATAGTCTACAGGCATTTTATGAAAAAGACATATGGAAATGATGGGTTAAATATAATTTCTGTTTCAAAATTTCTCAGTGATTTAGGAACTAAGAGTTAGGTAAATCCAACGACACCCCACTACGTTGAATAAATTGGCATTTGAGTGAAATTTAGGCTTCCCTAGCATATTTTTTAGAAATATCCACCTCACCCTTTAGGTATCTGCAGTCCTAGAATTTCTTATGGGCCAGAATTTCCATGCAGAATTGCTCCTGCCTTAGCAAGAAAGACACACACCTTGAATCTTTCTCACAGAGATTTTTGTGCCTAAAAAACAGTTATGGCATGATCTACTAACTAACACGAGCTGGCAAGAATGGTTGTTCACCAGACACAACAGCCACAGTTGTTTTTCTTCCACAGTATGTCAAAGGATTGATATAATATATTAGAAAACTCATGCAGGAACATGCCTCAGTTCCTTCTACACCATGAGAGACCCCAAACCCATATTTTCTGTCGGCTGGGAGAAGTCCTAACCAGCCCGCTATAGATGATACTGAAGAAGGAAAGTATTCCTTATTTGATTTGTTAAACTATGTAAAAAGAATTTAATATAGGGCTATATTTAAGTCTTCCCTGTTCCAGGCAGAGGATGAAAGATTGCCACATTTTTTCCTTTATTTGTATAAAAAAATAGAAACAGTCCTTGCAACCATGACCCAAACCTAGTCCTCTTTTCTGCCTGCATCACCAGACTCAAGAATTTCCCTCCATCTGGTTCTGTCAAGGTCCCAGCTCTGTTTTCCGAAGTGACAGCACTGCAATAGGAGGAATTTGGACAGATCTCTCTCTTCAGCTCACCTCGAAACAGCCTGCTGATTAAGAGCTTTGGCCTAGACCCCATTCATGCTGAGAAAAGCCTTTTATCTAGGTTTCCTATACCTTTGGCAAACGTTTCAGGAACTGAGCTATTGTACACAAAGGCCAAGTCCCTGCCTCCTCCCACTCTGGCCACCTTTTAAAAGGTTTACATGTATGATCTCTTTGTTCTGCAGCTCAGCCTCTCATGCACAATGATCTAATTTTTTAGCTTGAAATTATGAAACTTGCAAATGTGAACTTTTCTGTGGGCTGTTTGGTAGCTTACAGGATTCCCTTCATAATTAGGTGAAGTGATTAATTCATCACAAGCAGAACTGACAAAGTGGCAGAACTTATAAAACACAATAATTTTTTTTTCACTCATCAGAAATTTAGCCCA
The DNA here is from genome assembly GCA_013400335.1 of Eurystomus gularis. Taxonomy (NCBI): domain Eukaryota; kingdom Metazoa; phylum Chordata; class Aves; order Coraciiformes; family Coraciidae; genus Eurystomus; species Eurystomus gularis. The sequence goes on from VZZY01004320.1 coordinate 97,700, forward strand.
AGGAAACAAGAAATATTAACAAAGTTTGTGACTGTGTCTTTCAGTAACTTGATATTTGAGCAACTTGTTTCTTCAGCTTCAGTTTGTCAATTTGCTTTGCTTCCTTCCCAGTCACTAGGGGTATAAGCTTAAACATATATCATTCACAGGTATAAGGTAATTATTTGTGAAAAACCTGCATATTTTCTTTTGCTCTCGATTAAGGTGATTTGGAAAAAGATTTCTTATCAATGGCCACTGAATTAATCTAGAATTATTATTATTATTAATAGTTGCGTGTTTGAGTCTGCTGAATATCCCCAGGCAAAATTTCTACTGATTTCAGTTGATCTTGATAGAATCAAGCCCTTTAATCTTTCACCTGTAGCAAATTAGAAGCTGCAAATAAGACGGGAAAAAGCTGCTATTTGTGTTATGCTGAGAAATTAATTCATACCTTCTGTAAATATCCTTCACGAGTGAGTATGGGTGGGGTGTGAGGCTGATGGATACTGATGTGACTGTCTGTATAATATCAACTGTCATTTACATGCTCATGGACAATTTCTGGAATTGTTTATGAGAAGGGGAGGAGCAATAGAATAAAATAAAGAGAAGACCATAATAGCCTCACAACAGTGTAAGAATTTAACTCTGTAGTGGAATATCTGCTGCATTGAAGTTCCTGTATGGCCATTTTCTTTTATTTAAATTATTTACTTATTTTACCATTTCTTCATACATATTTATATTTTTCATTCATTTTGATTTAATATCATCTGGCAATTCTTAGATACTGTTGTGGTAAGATGGTTTTAGGAAGTGGTCTTGACCTCTAGACTGAGCAAAATCTCAAATGCTATTATTATCTTTTTATACCACTGAAAAGTAGGTAGGCCTTTACAAAACTCACTCTCCTATTTACAACTGCAGCATGGCTACCCACATTAGCCATGGATTTAACCTTAATGTACTAATGCAACCAGCCTCACAGAGTCTAAACTGTCTAAACTGTAGATGTGATTAAACTACAGAGCTATCAGAGGGAAACTCAGGAGACCACGCAGTCCTCTTCTCCCAAAGTCAGATACCATTAGCTCTCTGTCTGTCCTGGCAGTTGTTAAATTACCTTCTTCTAGCTGAAACATTTCCAGTGATAAAAAAGCCACAGTTTACTTCTGAAATAGGTATGATGGGAATAATAAAGGAAGGATTAAAAGGATAAGAACAATATAGTCAGACTGTAACACAGTTTATGTTTAATGGTCATAGTGATTGTACTAACAGGAAAAATGAGGAAGACAAGGAGTCATTTAAGTGCTCCTTGTAGCTTTTTGTGCCAATAGAGATACCCTGGCCGGCCTTTGCACTGCTCCAGAGGGATATAAGTTTTATCTCATGTCTGTTAGTCCTGTCTGGCTGCCTCACATACGCGGGGGTCTTATCAGCTTATGTGTAGACAACAGAACTGAAGCCCAACTGTGAGCTGAGTCAGTCCCTAGGTCTCACCCACTGCATTGCCTGGCTCTCCTTTGATTGTAATGGCAGCCCTGAATGCTGGCTGACATATGGACACCTATATATAGTCATCTCCATTTGGATACCTCACTAAGTAGATGACTTCCTGAGCTTTGGTAAATAAGTGTAGAGGTGACATATCATGGCAAGAAAAAGCATATATTAATTTGCAGCTGAACAGATTTCCCATGTCACATGCACGCACATCTGCATACATCAAACCCTCATTAGTAGGTCTTGTTATACTTTAGGAGTGTTCTTTCTTGTTCTTATAAAATTTATATAATTTTGAATTGGCCTACCTTGTTCTGGTTTTCAGCAAATGAGGAGATGTGTAACCAGGTGACAGAGTTCTCATCTGTCTTTAGTGGAATCAGAACTTCAGCCAGTTTAAATGAGTCATTAAGAACCAAACAGATGACGTTTTTGTCTGTTACAGACTGTTCTCTAACTGTGCTGAATTAGATGCTCATTTATTAGGGAATTCCCACATCAGGCAGATACTACAGGTGCAAGACTGCATGATAAATGTTGCATATAAAAATAAATAGTATCATATTTTAGTGTTATAATTATGAGATCTGTCTTTCTTTCTTTCCTGGAAACTGACGGATTTTCCCTTCTTTTTTCTCTATTATACTATAAGATTATCAGTTGTAATGCATTTTTAGACAGTCTGAATGGAGTAAAAGTGCTGCCTTTTACTTTACTCCAGTCAAAACAATATGATGATAAAAATGCTCCTTCGACTTTGTAGATATAAAAGCAAATATGAATCAATTGGATGGCACTATTAGAAAAGCTGAAGAACTTTAGAATCTGTGTTTTATAATGTCTTTATTTCTTTGCATTTTGTGTAACCAGGAAACAGAGAGAGAAGCCAAATAACAGTTTAACATGCACTCATTTATACCACCGAGTCCTTACTAGTTGTTGAGTAATTTGTCACTATTTCATTCTATACATAAAAATTAGGCAAAAAGCACAGTAAAATCAAATCTCTAATTCTTTTATTTCAGGAGGAAATGTGTAAAACAATAAAGTTTTTGTGGGTTTTAGGGTGTACTATTCCAGTTGCAACCATATGAAAAATAGCCAGTGTTCACTTGTGTGGGTCTAAAGAGGGGTGGAAGAGAAGGGGACAAGGAAAGAGGAGAGTTATATATGAATTTTAACATTTAAGAAGCCTGACTCTAGTCTTGAATTTCTGTGTGAAATGGGCAGCTAGGCATTGCACTCTGAGAGCCAGAAATGGTTTTACCTGGAGACTTAGACAAAGCTTCAAACACAGTCAGTTCCTACTGATGGTTTTAGGAGATTTCAGGGTGAATCAGCTTACTTTTGCACTATGCCCAGATCAGATTTTACCCTTGCTAACATGCTTAAAGCTTCAGCTGGCTTCTGCAAAATCTTTGAGTACAAGAGTGTAGGTTTCCTGTGCCAGTTCAAGATTTGTAAAGTTTGTCTGAGGTTGACTACAAAGCTTCATTCTTCCTAGGCAAAATCTTGAAAATAACCTGGCATGCTATTCATTTGGCCAGTACTCAATTCCTGGGGCATAGTCAGCATTCACATTAGCTCCTATATCTTACTTAAATTTGTCTCTTCCCCAGTGGCTTTAGTGTATCCTTGCTCCTTTGATTAGTGCAACCATCAGTGCAGGTTGCCAGAGAGAAAGAGATAAGCTGAAATAAATATCACAGGCCAAATTTTGCTGTCATCTAATGAACCAGTTTTATAAATCATTATCCTATTCCTCAGTAATGACTGGACTTCATTTTAATGTTCTGTCATTTGAGCCTTTACTGATTGAGTGCTAGGACTGCACTTGTTATTTCAGTGATTCTCCATTATAGAAACACTCCCCTGACTCAACTTGCAATATTGTCTCCCCCTTGAAACTTGCGGGTCTGTCCTCAAATTATTATAGTCTCTGTTCCTGTGTATTTATTGTCTCCTGGGAGTGTCAAGCCAGCAAGCTTACATAGCTCACTTATTTTACTTGTCTGGGAACCACAAAAGTTTCAGCAAACAGGTATTTCTGATCACTAGAAAAGGATTTCCTAAAATAATGATCCAGTCACACAGTAATATGTTGTTTAGGTATATAAAGATATTGTTAATATGTATTTAAGAAATGAAATTCAGTATTTGGTCCTAGGGTAAAGGGTATCTCTAGCTGGATGCCAAATAAATGTAATTGCTCTGCAGTACAAGTTTAATGCAAGACACTTTCTTTGATATCCTTGGCATGCAGATAGTTGTTCAACTTCTACAGCTGTGGGGAATGCTTGAGCATGACAGTGGAAACTTTAGGTGGGAAGGGATTATCAGTGGGAGGAAAGAGGTTTTTCATTTATTTCCAGAGTAAAAATGGAGCAGAAAGAATGCCCTGGAGGAATATAGTCTAAAATGTCTAAAATGGGTTATTGGAGACCTCAGCTGGCATTCCTGAATCCTTGGCCTGGCTTCCGGCCTAACTCTGATGAAATTTTTCTCACCATCAGCAAGGACATCTCTGGCTATCATAACACAAAAATCACTGTATCCTTTCTTACGAAAATGTAAAGATACCTTATTTCAAAAGTGAAATAGGTCAATATTGTATTAATCAGAAGCAGGAAACACCCAGCACAAGCTTTTGACATTTTTTTTTTCAGTACTTTTTTCAACCACTTTTAAATTCACCTCGAAATTGTTAAAAAATAACTACAAATCTTCTTTCTCTTTGATGCATTTACATATAGGAACATCATTGTCTCAGAATAAAGATCCTGGGGGACTGCTACTACTGTGTGTCAGGGCTCCCAGAACCTCGCCAGGACCATGCACACTGCTGTGTTGAAATGGGACTCAGCATGATCAAAACTATCAGGTAATGCTTTCCTTCCCCCCACCTTCTTGTTTCATTGTTTCTGACAGTGTCCTGAACTTCTTATCTGAGAGTGCTATTGCTAGCCAAGTGATTCCTGTGGTAGTTCAGAGACCTCAGGATTATCGCTGTGAAAAGGGCAAGATTTTTTTCTTCCATGTAATGCGTAGGAAAAGATGTATTTTATTAACCTGTGCTGCTTCAGAGCATGTAACACAATAGCTGTGTGTGCAAGTGGTTGTTTCACAGTTATTAACAGTACTCACTTTGTTCTGTTGTTGTTTTTAAGACAAGGAGACTGAATTGCTTCCTGTAACCCCTTTAATAAAATAAAACAATGATGTAAACACTAATAAACAGCTGTGGCAATACTTTAGCTTGGAAACCAGCTCAGAGACAAACTCATAAGCAGTAAGATTTGCCAGATGAGCAAATTTTACTTGTTAAATTATCTTGGTGCTTATATCCACAAGTGTTGGAAGTGATTTAATTAAGGAATATGTTCCCATCATGTAAATATATTTGTGTTGCTGGTAGATTATTTTATTTTGATGCAATTAGGAATAATAATAATATTAAACAGTTCATGTATAGAGCAAGTCCAATGATATACCATGACAGTGGCTGACATCTAATGGTCCAAGAGAGGTTTTCTCCACCTTTTTATCCTCTATATCAAAGTTAATGAGTTCCCCTTCACCAAATTATTCTTGTATTGCTGTTGTCCCTAAAACAGTGTTGCCTAACCTGGTCACTCTCCTCTCTCCATGGATACTTTGCTGTCCAATGTCTTCATCTGCTTCTTTCCTAGACTGCTTTGCCCCTTTAATCTGAGTGTATCTCATTACATGCATCAGACAGTTAATGTGTACTACAGCCACATTATTGAGATCTTAACAGAGAAAGAATTTGACAAAAATTAGTTAATGGAAAATGTAACTGAATAATGATTGTGCAACAATGATCTCTGAGAAGGCTGGATTCAATTACACAGACCAAATGTTGCACATAGTAATCAATATTTGCTTCTGGAATCCCCATAGTGAAAATGAAACATGAATTAGATAACACAGAAATGAAAAAATCTGCCAGTGTTAAATATTCTCGGAGACACACATCAAGTTATTTGCATTTGCTTGGTAATGCCATCTGCAGCAAACCCACTGTAAGTAATTTTTGTTCTAGGATAGTAAATTTCTCTGATTTTCCTTGCGCATGTGGAAGTCTGAACACACGGATGCCCTTTTAGGAACCAGGTCTCAAAGACAGTGATCCAGTAGAAATGGTGTTGTATTTTTAGTAGCTTAAATGACAGTTACATTCAGTGGGAGCTGGGAAATGAAAGTCCATTAGGACTTGGGTCATCCTAGGCTAATTCAGTTCAGATTCCCTCCAATTTATTTGATAATCCCAGTATCTGAATTCCTGGCCACTCAATAAGCATGAATTTTTCTCCAGGCTTTTCTGTTCAGAGTATAGGAGCCTTATGTTGTTTATTTTAATGTGTGCTTGTATAGTTCACAGGGAGGACCAGTCCTTCCATGGGATATTACAAATACTTCAGTCCACATTTCTGAGATAGTTTGGAGTTATCTATAGCTTATTAGTTAGAACTTGAATTAGTAGATATCTCTCACAGTTAAAATAAAAGAAGCAAAACCCTTCTTTAGAAAACTGGGTTTCTACTATATTGGTCACTACAGAATTTGATTAGATCTAAAACCTGCCAGAAATGACAATTTATGATTATAATTTTCTTTAATCTTAAGATTAAGATTTCACAAAATATTTTCGATGTCCAAAATAATAGGGAGATGATCCAAGATATGAGAAATCATCATTCAGACTTCACAGTTACATTGGAGTCATATAGATGAACTCAAAGCCTTCTTGCAACTCAGAGGATTTTTACAGGAACCTTCCAAAAATTTCACTACTCATAAAACCTACATGAAGAGTTGTTTATTCTCCCTCTGGAAGAGTTAAATCTTTCAGAGGGAAATTAAGGTAAAGCAGAAAGGAGAGGAAGCATGAGAGAAAGTGGAAGTAGAGGAAGGACCATGAAGAGAGCTGAAGAAAATAATCTTAAAGAAGAGGAGAGGGTATTTCCAAAGTGTAAACTATAGAGCACAGTCTGTCACTGTCAAGACCAAAATGAGAAAAATGATTCTTGGTGCAGTGGCCAAATTTTGAAAAGCTTGTTAAACATTTGTATAAGGGTGCAGGGAAAAGTCATAAAAATAATTTGTGAAGCAGAAGTGTTTTTAAAATAAGAAAATTTTGAAGCTTGATCTGTTTAGCTGAGCTAAAAAAAGGATTGAGAAGTTGTCTGGTAGCAGCACATAAAAAAATTTATGAGCAGAAAACGTTAGATTTAAAAATGAGCCATGGTATTATTAAGAGAAGCAATGGCTTTTCTGTTCCTTAGTGTTTTCGGATCAAAACTGAATTTCTTCCTAGAGTAAATACTTCCATCAGGCACAAGTTACTGGAATATAAACAAGAACAAGTGGGTAAAATGTACCAAGCTGTGTGGCATAGGGTATCAAGGTAGACAGTGTAACTGTCCCTTCTGCTTTTCAGCTTGGGACACGTTGGCAGCATAGGTGAGAGGAGCTGCCTCCAGGGGTTGAAGGCTGCTGCTTTCACCACCACCTTCTCAAATGTCCTTATTTCTAAAATTCCTGCAACTGGGAACAGAGGAGGGAGGGAGATTGCGTGAAACCCTGCTTCTCAAGGAGTCACTCATATGATGGAAATCCCACAACAGTCCATGTAACAGTGGAAATTCAATTAAACCATTATGCTGGTTGTTTTGCCAATTACCCAGCCCAGCACAAAAAATGCCACCACCACGAGAAGGCAGATGCATAAGCAGATATAGATTTTATTATCTATCCCCATGGGGCACACAAATGACACTACATGGCTGGCAATAGAGGAGAGAAACCCACTCACTGCAGGTGATATAACAAAAGGAAAAACAAACTTAACTACAAACTCAATGATAGAAGGGAGAAGAAACCAGGCGATCACCTCAACAATCGAGGGGGAGACCAACCATACCCCAAATATCACCATACCCATTCACAAACCACCCCGGCAAATACCAGAGAGGTGTACCAGCAGTACATGGTACATTCAACAAAGGCACATGGCTAAACTACAACAGACTCCAAAAGGGTAAGCAATCAAATCCATTACCAGTACTACCCTTGTCCCGTCCAATACACTCGTTCTGTCCCACCATTGCTGGGAAATCCTGATTGCAGGGAGCAGTTGGAGGGGCCTCAGGGGAGAACCCTGCGTGGTGCATCCACCTACGGGTCGGCTTCTCCCCAGTTCGCTACAAGCAGGGCCAGCTTTTCATACTGTTGGATAAACAATTCAGGTTGCACNAAACAATTCAAGGCAATCCTCAAAAATAACTTCAAAAGTGGGACACCTGCTATTTTTCCTCCTTGTTGGGTTCCGTCCAAGGTCGGCCAAGCCTGGGAAGAAACTCAAAGAGGAGGAGGTGCCTCTATCTGCTTTGGTCTGTTCTCACAGCTAATCAACTAATTTCCCAGCAGAGAAAAATCCTCTGCTGGTTTCAGTCATACTGTCTGGTTCTGAGATTCATCCATATGTCAACTTTAATTCAGGGCCTATTGCTCAGGCCCTAGCACTTCACTGGTATATTTATTTGGTAAATGAAGGAGTTTTGAGTGGTTTCATGTTTTGGATTATTTCCCTCTAAAATACTAGCTGAAAGAGTAATTATTATGACAGAAAAATTAGTCCTAGCATACAATGTAAGCTAAAACCCAGAAATTAGATAACAGCTTGTCTCCATTAAAGGTCTGTAATTAACTACTAATATTAACATCAATTTATGAGAGAGGAAAAAAAAAAAAAAGAAAAAGAAAACTAAACAAGAAAAAAAACACACAGAAAAACCAACCAAATAAAAAATAAATCTAAAAAATCCCCAAAGCACCACAATGATTTCAGATGATCTCACTGACTGACCTGGAAAGATGACTTGAGGAAAGGTTTCCTATCTTTAGCATGAAAAACTGCTTTTAACTTAATCTGTTGGGTATTAAAAAACAACTCATGAAGTGATCAATGCTTGTTAAACAAGTTACTCAAACAGAGAAACAGCCAGGAATTGCTTTCATGTTCCATGATTAATAAATCATTATATAATTATGTAATTGAGCCAGTGGAAAGGGGAAAGGAGTGTTGCAAGATATTCACAAGTTCAGCCAGGACTTTTCAGACAGGCCACAGAGTGAATAGTTTTCACACAGGGACTTGATCCCTGTGTCACCATCACATGTCTGTTCCAGCCACCGACTGTGAAGGACCGCAGAGTCAGGACGGTATATCTTTCCCTGTTTTTATTGCTGAGTGACAACATGAATTGAACTGTGTAGAGACTAGTAGGTTCACGTACCTATGAGACCTCTTTTCTCCGAATACAATCAAGGCTATGTTGGCAAGATGGCATAGGAATATATATAATTATATAGCTTTTTATAACATAGTTTTCAAATGAAAAAGCACACTTCTGATAATATTTTGTAGTCCCTTGTGCTATATTAGTTTCCTGCCTCTCTAAGCAGATAGACATAAGAAACAGGAGTATAGCAGTGGTTTGGCTCTGTTTATGTTGCTCTGTTCAGTTCCTCTGAACTCAGAGCAAGTCAGATATATTGACAATAAGTCTGATATGAAACTTCTCAAGAGAATTGTTTCTGCTGACACTGGAATCCAGCTGTAACTCCAATGTAAACTTACCCTGGAGCTATTTTAAACTGGCTTCTTGGGATAATGTTTACTTTAAATTGTAAATTCAACACTTTTGTAATGTCCATCTACAAAGTGTTACATTCTGTGAGTCGTATTACCTATCTGTATTGTTCAAACTGTTCAGTAGTTCAGTGGATCCTGTTAACTAGCTTTTTAAAAATAATGGATATCTCCTTCACAAGCATAACATGGTTCCCAGACTCACATCCAAAAGAGCACCTGCCTCAGTTCACCCACTATGCTCTCATGTCAGCATCAAAAACTGTTTGAGTTCATTTAGGAAAATTCCACAAATCTGTTGTAGAACTAAAAGTTCTCTATGTAATTGAACCTTAGGATCACAGGACATTTCAGTTAGGAAGGGACATCAGGACATCACTAGTTCAACCTTCTGTTCAAAGCAGGGTCAGCTAGATCCTTATTTACCTCAACCAGAATACATAGACTTCACTGTTAAATCTGCATGAGGATGATAGTGGCCACATCTTAATGGGTAAATTAAACAGCCCCGGGAAATGCTAGCTGTCACCAATAAAAAGTGACACAGACTGGCCAGCTCCATTCATCTCAACTCTTTTTTTACTTCCAAAACCAGGCAGTTGCATTCAAATTGCTTACTGGGAGCAGTCTTCATCACATGCCAATTGTTGAACCTGGGAATAGGTTGTGAGAGAGCTAGCTGACCAATAAAAAAAACATTCTGAGACTGTTTTAAGTATCACAAAGCACAGACAGAACCTTACACAGTGAAACTGGTCAAGAGAGCTGTAGACAGTATGTCACTGTCTGAACCTGCAAGGTGTGAATTCCAGGGCATTCAGAGTTTTGTCACCTACAGATAAGGTTGAAAAGCAGATTTCTGACTTTTGGCTCACCTTCTACATGCAAATAGAAAAGCCTGCAATTAACAGCACAGAAATCAAATACACATAAAAGAATGCTGGCCAGAAGGAAATGCCAAGATCCAATTAAAATCAATGAAATTTTGACTGAAATGAGATGAATGGCATGAATAGCATCAGTCACAGTTGCCTTATCCTGGATAAGATACCAGACAGCTTGTGAGGTAAATAGGGTTGCTTTATAGATACCAATAATGCAGCTTCTTGCATACACTTTCTCAAAGTATTTGCAGAGAGTCTGTAAAGCAGTTTAATTTTTTTTTTTTTTAATTAGAAGCTTCATTGATAGTTGAATAAATTTAAGACAGAAGAACTAAAAGGTGTGGAACACCTGAGCTTACACAAAATGAACACTCTTCATTTTTTCAGTATGCAGTACATGCTGTTACTTATGAGAAGTTTTTTCTGTATAAATGAGAACTACCTCTATAGATGAAGATGACCCATGGTTTGTTTTTTCAAAGTATTTAATTGGTTTTTTCCTATAGTCAGTTCACCACAAGCACTATGTAAAGAGGAACTCCTAAAGTATGTGGTAGTTTGGTTGTTAGTGAGTTGGATTTGATCATAATGAAGTTCCCTTCTCTTCACAATTCAGAAACCTATTTCACCTCACATCACTCCAAATTTTAAAGAAAAAGAATGATTCCATGGCTTTTTACACACTAATCAATCACCTCACTTTTAAACTACAACCATTTATTCTTTATTCAGTTTAAAACCTTGCAACAAAACTTTAATGAAAACTAATGTCTCCACAAACAGTTTCTCAACAGCTCTGCTCTCAGTCTTCTGTTGCAAATAATAAAGCAATGGGAGCAAGACTAGTTTGCCTTCGTGCTTTGATTCATGTTCTGGACAGGGCCTGTTTAAATGTGTCTCAGACTGCCTGTGGCTCAATTCAGTCAGGTTTCCTCATGCAATTAGGTTCCCTACCTATCAATATACGAGCACGTTGCTGTGAAGGGCGAGTAAGAGGAGGATGTGAAGATAGGGCCCTGCAGGTGCACCAGCATTGCAGCAGACAGAAAAACAGAACAACCCTCAGTCAGAGGATGCAGGCAGGTAGCCAAATCTGCACTGACTGCAGATGAAGAGCTGAGATCAAAAATTACCTGAGCAGCACAAAGGATGAAGTTGCTGGGATGCTGTGAAAGACAACATAGAAACCAAGGGGGATAGGAACATGATTAGTGTCTGCAGTGTCATGCAGAAGACAGCGTGGACAGCACAGCTGTGTGAAATTTTGAACAAATGCAGAAGTCCCACATGGCTGATTGAGGAAACCTTTTCAGGCCATCACCACATTTTAATGACGAAGGAAAAGTAAAAATCCAGCAGTCCTTAGTGAGCACACTGGAAACAGAGAGATGCCTAGCTCAGTTGTGTCATCACTTGTATCTGGTCTCTCCAATGAGATCCGTTTGGTAGTTGCTGTATAGGATACAAATACAAGACTATAATTTATAGTATTTGAAATGAATACAATAGAATAGAGTAGAATAGAATAGGACTATTTCAGCTGGAAGGAATAATCTAGTCCAACTGCCCAAGCAATTCAGCGCTGACCAAAAGCTAAAGCATATTAAGGACATTGTTCAAATGACTCTTAAACAGTCACAGGCTTGGAGCATTGACAACCTCTCAATAAAGAAATGCTTCCTAATATCAAGTGTGAACCTTCTCTGGTGCAGCTTCGAGCTGTTCCCATGCATCCTATCACTGGATACCAGGGAGAAAAGATCAGTAATGCTCTCTCCACTTCCCCTCCTTAGGAAGCTGCAGAGAGCAATGAGGTCACCCCTCAGCCTCCTTCTCTCCAAACTAGACAAACCCAAAATCCTTAGCCACTCCTCAGAGGACATTCCTTCCAGCCCTTTCACCAGCTTTTTTGTTATCCGCTGCATGCATTCAAGGACATTGTTCTTAAATGATGGGATCCAAAACTGCACACAGAAAAGTCAAATGGAAGCTTGAGCCCTAAGCCAACACAGAAGCACAAGCACATGTCTGCCCCAATTTGCCATGTACAAATAGGTATAATCACAATTTATGACCTTACAACACACGACCTGGGTATGCTACAGGTCACACTCCTCTCCCAGTCTATGCTTATGCCCAGAGTTACTCCACCTGGCACTTGGACTTGTTAAATTCCATGCCATTGATGATTGCCCAACACTAGTATTTGTCAAGTGTTAAATACTAGTATTTATTAGCAATTAAATACTATAGTACTTAAAATCTCAATTGGTCTTATAGAGTGTGTATATATATGTAGAGAGAGAGATTACATAAATATATGCTATTAGACCATTTTATTAAACTATAAAGGTCTTCTTATTGTGTGAGTTTTTCAATGAAAAGACTTTTGCTCAATTATTCCTCTGTACCCAATTAGCTTTTTATTTTAAGATTAGTAAATCAGACATAAAAGGAAAAATAATTATCTTAGCCTGAACAAAAGAGAAAGGCAGACTGGGAGAATGATCATGTGGGGAGTTGTGTGATAATTCCTCTGATAGTTATGAATGTTGGTTTAGATATTTTTGTAGCATATCTATAAAAGTTCTTCAAAACACATGACAAATTACAGTGCTCTCACTTCTCTCAGCTGTTCTCACAACACTTAAGGCACTACTTCAGTGTGGAGGAGTTGTTTCCATGTCCCATCTTTCAGAGACAGGTGATTGTTTAATTTTGATATTTCAAAGTGTCTTGCTTGCAAAGCAATAAATAAACTTGTAAATTAAAACTATAAACTCAGAATATCAGAACCCAGATAAATCCCTTCTCAAAACTTCTTTTTAATTATTTTATCCCTTCCTTTTAGATATATAAAATATTTTAGCTTCCTGATATCTTATTGTAGGCAAACAACTTCACTAGGACTTACCATCTGCATGTATTTCTTCAAAGTTTCACAATATGCCGGAAAGGGAAATAAAGATTAATTGGTTATTTTCCATTCCTCACATTTTTATATGACTGGTTTCTCTCCATTTTAAAACTTTTTTTTCTTCCACCCCCAAAATGAATTGATGTCCCCTTGCAACAATGAAAGGCCAAGTACTGAACACAATAAGCAATTTACCCTTTTCTCCTCTAAAGAAGGTCTGTCGAGGTCATGACTGAGGCATCTGAAGAAACAGTAGTTAGCTTCAGTTATGAAATAGAGCGGTTATTTTTTTGCCTGCTCTGCTGTGTGATCTTGCTGTGCTGCTATTGACTTTAGTGACCATAGAACTGGGACTCTTTACAGAGAAAGAGCAGCCTTGTTTGTAGACCAGCAGCAGCAGTGTGCTTTTCCTATCCTGAGTGGCTGTTCAAATATTAATAACCACTAGTTCTAATAGTACTTCTGGTGAAAATAATTGTTGTCACACAGGCAGAACTGGAAGAGTGCTCTCTTTGTCATCCCAGTGGATACAGCTCAATTATTTTAGTTGTGAGCTTTCCATGGTGATGTGCTGAGTATCTTCATACTGACTCGGAAGAGGCAGTCTGGGTTTAAGATGCTACTGAGTTGCCTGTGGCTGTGAATGATGTATGTTGTCCCATATCAGAAGAGGAAGATTATTTTAACACAGTAAAATTCCCTTTATAAACAATAGACGTTCATTCAAAAGAGTACTGGGACAAAGTCCCTTCTCTGAAGCTGTTTAACAAATATGCCTGTATGTGTTTACTTTTGAGAGGTGAAATGGTCTTTGCCTTCACACGGAGCGGAGGAGACAGACTGATTTCAGTATCACACAGTTAACGTAACAGAGGAAATTGTCTTCTGGCCAAATCTACTGAAAATAATTCACCTTTGGAAAAAGAGTAATTCTGGAGAATTGTCATCAATAAAGTAACATTTTAAAAATATTGAAAATTATTCAAAAAAGGACAATAGAATATAAAAGTATCTGGAGGTTTGATGATAATAGTTTTTGTAGTGTTGTTGAATGCTTTTTTATAATTCCAAGCTAAAGGACTCAAAGAGTCCAGAGACTTCACTCAGACATCTTTTCCTCTTCCTATCTTTCTCTTTCTTTCTGATAAGAATAATAACATGTGCCACTGAACCATGCACGTAACTAAGCACTTAATGATCATCTGGCTTTTAGGGTCATTTTATCACTACCTGTACTTTGCTACCTAGAAAGTTACCTCTTTATTTAGCAGGCTAAGTGGTTCTTTATAACAAATGAACATTGTATTTTATACTGTACCCTTTTCTAAAAGATGTGAAAAACCGTGGCATGTGCTTTCATGAGTCTTGTCTCTTTTTTTTGTTTGTTTAACAGGTATGTTAGGTCAAGAACAAAGCATGACATTGACATGAGAATCGGGATACATTCAGGATCAGTTCTCTGTGGAGTGCTGGGCCTGCGAAAGTGGCAGTTTGATGTCTGGTCATGGGACGTGGATATTGCAAACAAACTCGAGTCAGGCGGAATTCCTGGGTAAGGCAACGTGTGTTTCCCACAGTCAGAAAACTTTGCCAACAGTACATTTTTAACCTTGCCAACAGATTAACTGTCTTACATTATTTCATTAACTATGACCTTTGTTTTTTTTCTACTGAAAAAAAAAATGGTAGGAATGGTCGGCTTGCAGAGGCAATGGAAAACACAAAAATATTTCTTTTTCTTTGCCAGCTATGATTTCCTGAAAAAGGTCAGCGGTTGTGTTTAGCCCATATAATACTCAGAAGCAGCCCAAATTTCCAAGTTAGGTATTGACCATTACTGAGTTTTTCCAGGCTTTGCATTCAAATGCTGCTGTGAGGCACAAGACTGTAATTTATGGTATTTCATAATGCACAAAGTGGGGGAAGAACTATGTGTTCATAGGTTGTCCCACTAATAACGAGGCAGTATGAACAACACGGTCTCTAGGAAGTGTTTTAAATACTTTGATGCTTTGGTAGATGCTTTGAAACATTTAGGGCATCCTGTCTATACGTGAAAATAAATTCTTTTCCATTGAGATGCCTAGGTTTTCTTTATCTGAGGTGGCTGATTGACCTGGAAAATGAAATGTTTCTGCCTGACATGGCCTGTATCTCACGATAGTTTGGAAGTTGCAAATCCTAAAGTTGAAATAACAGTGGTGGTTGCAGGAATACTCTGTTCACTTTCAGTTCCACCTTCCATTGATGAAAGATGTAGTAAAACAACCCCTATAACAATTCAATTTTTGGCCATGGGACATAGAAACAATAGCAGTGGATATCTTTATGCAGAAAAAGTCTTAAGTGATGCTGTCATATTGAGTGAGAGAGGTTTTAGGTCATCAAATCTGGGTCATATGCTGTAGTCCCTACATAGACATCAGGATCTGTCAGAGCTGTCATAATTCCAGGAAGTTAGAACGGTATTTGCTTTATATTATATTTGCAAATGCAGGCCCCCTCCACTTTTCCCCATAGTTGACCTTCATACTAATATATATTCTTAGAATCAGCAGAAAAATGAAACGTTGTGTGCTCTGAAAACAACTTGGATACTCTGCATATGTCACCACTGTAGAAAACAGCAGAAAAAAAAATTATTTCCCTGCTGCTTATCCTACATGAGAGCCCCAGATGACTAAGAAACGTCACATGTTGCTTTGTTAATGTGAACAAATCAACCGTCTAAGTTTCACCATCCACACCTGTAAAAAGTATAGTTTATTGCCATTAATGCAATAGTAGTACGGCTATTAATGAATAACCCAGAGAACACACCACCTTGCTGTTGATAAAATGCTTGGGTAGGCTGCAGTCTATGGGAGCAGAGTGATTTCCACTCCTCCATATCAGTTTGCCAATAAAACATAGTCTGTATGTGACAGCAATTCACTAAGTCCCTCAAAATAGTGATTTACTTCAGGCTTTCCTAGTGCTCAGAGAAGATTTAAGAGAGCAGTTAAGTTCACTTCACTCTCTCCTTACTTCTCCCTGCCACCACCATTGAAATCCCCTTGCTTGCCACAACATCAAGAATGGTCCCATTCCCAGAGCTGCACTGCTTCCCTCTGTTCCATCAGAAAAGCTGCCCTGGGGTTATGAATGGTCCCACTCTCCCAGTGTGAAACAAGAACCACAGCCCTTTCCTGAACACACAGAGGAGGGAGGCAGCTTGCCTGCCTGGGATAGGGAGGATCTCTCCATCCAGTCTGGGGCAGGAGAGAAGAGGCTCAGCTCTTTCCATCACCAGGTGCGTATCACCCTCAATCCTCATAAACATGGGGATGCAAGGACAGGCTCTCCCTAGGTGAAGGAGCTAAGTGACCAGCCCAACTGTTATGGAAGGAAGCACTCAGGAGCACTGAGAAAAGGCAATTATTTCTGGTTTTCTGAGAGGAAAAAAATGTGTCCACAACGCTTGATAAGGAAATCACACAATATTCTCCGGTGTTATTTCAAAGGTACTCTTCTGCCAGGACTCCATCTTCCAATAATTATCACCTAGTGTGTCTAGGTAGTAATCTTTGGCATTGAATTGGCATAAAACCAAGTTAATAATTAATTTTTCAGGATGTATCCGTGACAAATATCATCTAAAGCTTTGGGCCTGATATGTTTTCAAGAGTAGAACAGGCTATACTTTTTTGACTTCTATACTCAGGTTTCCAATTCACTGTTCTTGTATAAAATGAGAAAGATGTCTCTCTACTGTACCATTTAAGTTAAGCAAGCTGTACAAAAGGTGAAACAAGAAAATATTTTTAATCTACCAACTATTTATTAATATTTGGTCAATTTAAGGGTTTTATATCAACAGCCAGCTCCACGTTCTAGTTGAAGCTGTTATCATTTCCATTATAAAATCCATATTTCAGGTCTTTGTAATGCAATGTTACCAAATTATATTAGTCGAAACTCAGCACAAAAATAGTCACCCTAGCAACTAATGCTTTGCTTTCTTTTTCTTTCTTATTTTTTAAATTTTTTTCTTTTTTTCCTTTTTTTTTTTAATAGTACCTGACTTAAACCAGTTTAGCATATTTGGTTTTCTAAGAGCTAGTAAATGCATTGCCTTTCTGAGAGGTCATATGCTCTAGTTTCTATTTTTAAAGTCCAGGCCAAAATTCGCTTATATTTGAGAAACACTTTTACTAATTTTTATTGTCAGTTTTACTGACATTTGACTACAAAGGAGTACTCATCTCTGTGGAAAACATAATGGCATGAATTCAGACGGTGAAAATTTTACAAAACCTGTTTTGTCTTCAGAGAAAAGCTGGGACAGGTTGAAAAATGGCTGAGCTGGATACAAATTTTTGAACTATTAATCAGATAGTGATATTTAATACTCCACATAGACCTAGTTTGTGCCAAATTCTGCAGTATTTCACACTGCTTGAAGACAAGCAGCACTTTATTTTCTGGCAATATATGCCCATCACACATTTACTTATATCCTTTTACTCCATCAGTATTTTATGCAATTTAACTCTGAACACTGAAATTTATCTCCTTTAAGTTCCAGAAGAAAGCTCACAAGGGTCATACTAGGACCATTTCCTTCAATAGAGATAAGCCAATTTGTGTTGCCTGAGAAAAATGCCTCAGCATGTGTCATCGAGAAATGATCTAGAATTTTAGCTGACTCTGAATTTTAGGAATCTGTCATCAAGTATGAAGCATGGCACTTTCAGAAAGCACCATGCATTCAAAATTTGAAAAATGAGCTAATTTTAATGGAATCACAACATTTATTTTCTTGAATTAGATAAATATCTAAAGAACATCTCCTGTTATTGTATTTGTGATGCTGCATTATAAAGTATAGCATGGCTAACCATGTGGATGTGTTTTAGAGGTGTCTGCAATTTACCTACGCATAGGAACATGAAAATTTCTTAAAGGTAGAAATAAGACCTACTTCTATTTTTTTTTTTTAACTTGAACTTCTTTCTATGACTTTTTTCAGTCATAGCTATGGATAAGAAAATACCAAACACCTTCAGATTTGGTTGGAACAACTCCAAAGCCTTATCATGCTTTTGCAAAATTTGAGGGTTTTGAATGTCATCTCTTAAATTCAACTTCACTTTTTCAAGAGCTTTTTGAACCCATCACTTAGTCTTACCAGAAATTGTTACCTCACTTGCCTTTGTATAGTTTCCGTGTTTCCTTTGTTCACTTCAGATGCAATCAGACCTCTAATTTCAACTGTCTAAGCAACCTCAGGTAACAGGGAAATTAAAGAGCTTTACGTAAACTTCTCTAATGCGTATCATACATTTTCCTCTCACCAAATTTTCAGTGGCAATTTTAATTCACTCTGAATATTATTTTACTCAGGAAGGCCTCCCATTAAACCATTACTGTGAGCAAAATTTTCAGGTGCAAATATCAAAGTTTTTATCATGACAGGACTTTGTGCATTCATGAGATCCTGCTGATATGAACATGTCTACAGAGTTTTTGTCCCCGAATGAAGCTCATGTCTATTGAACATGTCTATTTAATTTTCTTTATAGAAATCATCAAATACGATAGAAAGCTGCCTATTATCCATCATGTTAAAAATGATGCAGCATTCATAAACTCCTTCTCACCTTTGTCTACTAGAGCACAATCTGTATTTGCTACTTCTTATTTTGCTTACGCAGGAGAATTCACATCTCCAAAGCCACTCTGGACTGCCTGAACGGGGATTATAAAGTTGAGGAAGGGCATGGCAAAGAGCGTAATGAATTCTTGAGGAAACATAACATTGAGACTTATTTAATTAAACAACCTGAGGAGAGTCTGTTGACTTTGCCTGAAGATATTGTGAAAGAGGCTGTCAGCTCCTCCGACAGGAGAAACAGTGGAGCAACATTTACCGAAGGTTCCTGGAGCCCTGAACTTCCATTTGATAACATAGTGGGAAAACAGAATGTAAGTCAAACTTCCTTTAATGTCATCAGGAATGAGTGCATGCTTGAGTGCATTTCAATAATGGAAGCCTCAGAGGAGACAAATTCATCTTTAACCTTTATTCTAACATGTACTGTAACAGCAAAGGATTAAACAAATTTTTTCAGGGCAGAAACAAATCATGTATCAAAACTGGGGAAATGCCAGTGGACCAGAGGATTTGGGGGTTTTTTCCAACTGAAATTAAATACTACACAGCTTAGTTTTATTTGAACCAGTCCATAAGCAAGTAAATTAAAAGTAAAACTAATGTTACTACACTGGCTGGGGCATGCTAGTCAGAATGTGTAGCTCATTGCATAGCTTCACTGCAATGCCATCAAAGTCAGGTGAACAGGCATTTTGCCAGAGGAAAAAGTACAGAGTTGGTTGTTGATATATAGAGGAAATTAAAAAGTTCTACCTTAAAAAAGACCATTTGTCCATTCTCCACTTTTTTTTTTTAATAAAAAACATTAAAAACTTTGATTCTAAGACATAATTAAGGTTATGAGTTAGGCTCTAAGGTCATGCATAGCTCAATAGAAATATGAGATAATAACAAGTGCTCCTGATCAGATCTTTTCAAAAGGCACTGCTAATGGCTAATTGCTAGCACCCTGGGAACCAGCAATTCTTGTACAGTTGTAAAAATCACTTTGTGAAATCTGCTTGCTTAGAGGAATTAAAGATGGAAAGGTTAAAATGCCCTCAGACACCACTCGTTGCATCTGAAAGATTGATGAGTCTTTATGAAACAAGGTCAGCTGGAGTTTTCTTCCATTTTTCTGAGGGATCTGTAATGACATGATATATCCTTTCTTCTGCTGCATATCCTTAGTCCTACTTGTCTACACTGTCTGTTGGACTTAAAGCATTGTTGTGTGGAGGTCTTGCTTTGTCAACTGTCTTCTGCTACTTACAAATCTGCTCAGAAGTTATAAGCCTTCACAGTCGATCAGCCTGTGGTGGTGTCTTCGTCTTTTCAAACCGAAATGGAGCATGGCATAGTTTACTGTTATATAAAGCACTTGTTTTATATATGTTCTGTACATTTGTGTATCTGCACGTACACGGCCTTTTAGTATTCGCTGTGTTTTGTTGACCTGTCTCTATATTCTCATTTCACTAGGAACAGAGGTATGGGTGCATGCTGCTGTGAATATTTTCTGATCTCTCTCTGTGTTCTTCTTTCCCTTCAAGACATTCCAAATTCTGTAGTCTAAAAAATCTATGCAAAGTAGGCTATCATTTTGTGGATCAATTCTTCAGCTAAACCTGACCTTGATACTACAAAGACAAGGAATGAAATGAAGGGCTAGTGTTTATATTTTATTATTGAACAACTCCCATGCAATAAACAAGTAAAAAGCCCATGAAAATCATTGAAATAGGCATAACTAAATAGTTGTTTTAGAGCAACAAACAATCCATTTTTAGAAATGGCTTGCCTTAGTTTCTCACTATGTTTTTAAGAACTTGGTTTTGTTCTAGAAGTAACTGTAATTTTACATTTTACGGCTTTTCAATCAGCTTTTTGGTGGAGACAAGCTTTTTAAAATCTGCTATTCCATGTGTGATTCAATTATTATGTAATTTTCATTTTAAAAGTTGAGACAATAGGCATTACTGCTCATAAATAATATATTTCAGCTCAAAATTCAGATGATAGATTTAAATTATACTAAGATACAGTAGCTTTTTCCAGAGGTGTGTTAGTCTTGGACAGAATGAACATTTAATATAATTAATTATGCAGCCTAAAGGTCACTGGCAGCAGCAGACATTGAGAATCCAAGTAGCAGCAACCCACAAATGAATCACTCTGTATGTTTGAATATTTGCCAATAGCATTTAAATTATTTCCTTACCCAGTATAAATTACAACAAAAATTGAGCAACTCTGATCACCTGTCTTATTTCTAGCTGTAGTTATGTAAGGAAGAATATGAAATGGCAAAATCTCTGATGAGATCTCTTGCCAAAGTCAAACCCATCACAACCCATATTCTTTATCTCAAACTCATTTTCTATAGGCAGACAAAGTCTGTGAACTGAAGATGTATTGATATGAGTAAGAAACAGAATAACTACTCTAACTATGCAGTTAAAGACATTAACAAAAGCTTAAATGTGTCTACAGCACATTTAACACCATGTGCCTTAGCTGTAATGGTATAAGGTAAGACAAGGATGAAAGAGCCTGCTCTGAAATTCTGACCATACACAATATGCTTGGAGTTTTCTGTCATTGAAACAAGCGTCTGGGCTTCTTTACTAAAGCAAAGAATGTTGGACAGAAGTTATTTTATGTTAAGAAGATGAAGGTCTTCTTCTGTTAAGTTACTGAAGTAACTGAAGTTGGATTACTCCACTGGGCTTTACAAAAACAAAATATGGTCACTGTGAGTGGTGCTGGAGGCACCTGATGGGCCTGTAATGACATGAATTAGGAAAAAAAATATTAAAATTCTCCATCTTGTATAAACATATTTTAGGGGTGGCTGCAGTGACTTTTAACAGTTATCACAAAAATTATACTTAAAGACTGCCGAGGCAGCAGACAAGTACAAACAACAGGGTGGGATTCAGTTCAAAACCAAGACCCCTGCATTTGTGCATCCATTGGCTGTCCCAGGTGTTGATCTCCCACACAGCTCAGCTCCTAAATATAAGGCTCTAGTGCTACTATGGTACCTGAGACATTCATATGACAAGAGGCCTATAAAAGACATTTGAACACCTGGACTAGAAGCCAGGTAAAAGGCTGGTGTCTCAAATAGTGCTAAACACCTGTGCTGGAACACATGGAGTGAGAGCTTAATTCAGCTTAACTATGCCTGTCTATTGCAGCTTGACAAACCCTGGCACACTTCAGCTGGTCCCTGCCGCCAAGAAGCAGTTCTTAGGCTTCACTTAGGGGCTATATCTCCTAGCTCCAGACTGTTGTCCAGGATACCCTAGGGTATTTCAGCTGACCATAGCTGTATGTGATTGGCCAACTGAAAGTATCCAGAGTGTATATTGCCGGTAATGGAAGCTTAGACACCAAGCACCTAGACACCTTCATTTAGGTGTCTTCCTCTTGAACCAAAGCCTATCTGTATCCTGTCTCTTTGAACATATGACTTTGTATTTTTCTATTTCCCTCCAAGACCTGATGCTTGCAGTAGGAAAAAGTAATTTAAAGCCTTCCTAGAGTATTCTAAATGGCACTGATTAAAAAAGTTATGTTCTTGTTGAGGTCAGGATGTTTGGACTTGTTGCATGAAACCTTACAGGAAGGGAATAAAATCTAATCCCAGGCACTTTTTCTAATTCTCTGTAAAATGTATCTCAAATTGGAGTATTATTATTTGTTTTAATTCACCCTAACTGTTAGTCTCAGGCGCAACTTTGGTGTGGCTTTTTCCTGACAGAAGCTTGTGTGTGTTTCTGCATGATGAATTCCTACTGTCAGCATCAGGAAAGTCCAAAAGCCCATTGTAACTTCCAGTTCACAATTGTATCTTCCATAGAGCTGTTCACAAAAGCGTAGGTGAGGTAACAGTGGCAACCAATACTTCTTTATGTCGGCATAACACAGTCTTACAAGATGCAGAGCAAAGAGGGGGATAGAGATAAAATGTGGTTAGAACATGTTCTTGGGACAATAATTTGCATTATATTTTTCATTATTGTTATGACTAATAACAGAAAAGCATTTGTCTTAAGTATGTGTATGGATGTGAGGGAGAATGACCACTAAACTAAAATATTAATTTCCTTTTAATCCTCTGAAAAGAAATGCAATTTCCTAGTCCACTTTTGCATCAATACTACTGGCATCGTTGCCATAGTGCTAGTATTATGTCATGTTCATATACTATGAATTGTAAGCCGCTTCATACATTCAGCAAGAAGACAGTTTTTCATAATAACCTAATTTTAAAACATAATTTGAAGCACAATTTGGTCACTTACTAGAATGAAATGAGATCATTCTCCTCATGTAAATAAAACACAAATGCCCAAGTGAAACCTTACAAACCTTCTCCATCCTCACTTTCAGTGGAGATATAGCAATATGAACTAATTATAAGGAATTAACGCACACAACAGCTTCTGACATGATCTTGTCCTTTAATAGTGACATCAGACCCTTTTGTAACATTTCAACCACCACAAACTGGTAACTTTTTTGCATAGCTCAGTTTAAAAGCGACAGGAATACCTAAAATAGAGTAGTACCTCAGTGTATATTAATACAGTATTTATCCAGTCCACTCAATAGATTGTTTACTTGGAATTTGGCTCTAACCTTAGAGTTCCTTAGATAGGAAACACAGCAGAAGGTTTTCCAGCAAGGGACAACTTTTCCAAGCAGAAGTATATTTTTTGTCCATAATAATTCTGAAATGTCTTATGCTGTAATGTATGAAGTTTTATATCCTTTTCATTCGTTAACATTTCTTAACCCTTGGGAATATCACAGGTAGTAGAGTTTCTTTTCCCATTCGATTGGAAAAGTGTTGCTTCACTGTGGTTTGTGTCATGAAATGATGCCACAAAACCGGACTGTGTTATTCTCTTGATGAAAGCAAGCTCTACCTCTTTCCTGGAGGAGACGCACCCTTCATAATACGCCCGCTAGCTTTCCTTTGCAAAGCTGTGCAAAAGTCTTTTATTTTTTTTCTTTTTATTAGTCAATGAAATACCAAACCAATAATGTATATGAGATAACATAAAATAATAATATGAATTACAGTTAAATTAATTGATATAGCATAACTGTAATCTAAACTGGCTGAAATATACTAGTAGTGAAGAAGAACATATTGTTTGAAAAACCATGCTGAAGTAATCAGAAGTGTCACCTTCTTCACTCCTGCCTATCTGATCTGTTCCTTAACTACACACATCCAGTAACTTTAAGATCAAGAAAAATATCATTATTCCTGTTTTGTGACTTCTGTTTCTGTAGCTTCTGATTTTACTTATTAAAACACACCATTGAGTTAGATACCTGGCTGTGATTTTGGTGTTGTACTCCCCTCATGCATGCTCTAATAATTAATTAGCAGACTTGGGGAAGGAGAATGTGGTCCTACTGTTCAGTGCAGCAGCAAACCTCCTAGTCTGTATAAAAGAGGTCATTAACGTACTCCACTTAATGTACTGTATGTGTTTAGTGGAACAGACTTATTATTTTACAATTCTATAGATTTCATTGAATGAATTGCATGGAATGCTGTAATGGTTTGCAATGCAACATGATCTAAAACATTGCATTTTTAACCCAAGGGGACCAGCAGGTTTATTCTGTTTGCATGTGCTTTCCCCTAGACTCTGGCTGCCCTAACAAGAAATTCAATAAATCTGCTTCCAAACCATCTTGCACAAGCTTTGCATGTCCAGTCTGGGCCTGAGGAAATTAACAAGCGAATAGAGCACACCATCGACTTACGGAGTGGCGATAAATTGAGAAGAGAGCATATCAAGCCTTTTTCACTGATGTTTAAAGACTCCAGCCTGGAGCATAAGGTAGCTGGGTCTTGGTAGCTGCATTATTCACAACTCAAATTGTAATAAATGTCCTCTGAAGTAGAGAAGTTGTAGGTTCTGATTTACGTTGTATGTATTCTGGTTTTGGTTTTGTTTCAGTTTTCAGAAGTTGGGACTGAGCTAGAGGTCACAATAGACAGTGTCATGATGGAGGTGTTATAATGCTGCAATGATTACATTTCATTGTCAGAAAATGCCTACATTGAGCAAACTCTGCTTCTGAAAACAATATTCATTTGTTGGGTTTCATTTGCTGTCTAGTACAAGCAGTTTTCCATCAGATGACAGGTTGCTTTGGAACAAATGATGATTGAGCATATTAATAAACTGACACTTCTACTCAAAACATATATCTATATTTATATAGATATGTTTCTTTCATTTAGTCATAGGATCCATCTGATGTCCTCTAGGCAGCTACTATGTTTATTTCAAGTCAAAAATAATTTGTCAGCTCTTTGTTTTAAACATCCTTCTTTTAACATCTGCTTCTAAGAGGAAAACATTGTTCATGTCTTTGCTGCTTCTCAACAGAAGTGTGATCTCACTAATTTCTATTTCAGTCTACATCCAGATGTAAGTTATAAGTTAGAAAAGATAAGGCAAGGGGAGAATTTTCCTTGCAAACTGATAAAATGGGGTGATTTTGCACAGATCTCAAATTATTTCATTGACTTTTGTGCTATTACAGTGCAGCAACATCAGGTCTGTGATAGGATGTGCATTTAGACTGAAAAGAAAGAAAAATAACATGGAATTGCAAGCTCTCCACCATCACTTCAACAGCTGCTGAAAAACAGACTTTTTAACTTGACTTATGGAAGAGCAGTCCTCAGGAGGTATCAATGATGAGAGCTTAATGAGAACCACTGGGAAAGAAGTATTCTACTTGAAGTATATTTAAGCCCTTATTTCATAACAATCTTGCAGAAGGAAAAAGAAAGATTTGTTTAAAAAAAAAGAAAAATAAATTAAAAAATATTCCATTTCCCTGTGAGGATATTTATGACACTAAGACACGAGGTAGAGTCCCCAAAGCTGAATTAGCCACTATGCCTGCAACAGAAGATATGAAGATATTTCATTCAGTGCAGTCATCATTCAAAGCTGACAGGGACTCAGAGGAAGTTAAATCCAAGATTTCTCATATCCTGTGAATTACCATCTAAACGCCTAAAGGTCAAGAGTAAACTTTAATCTTTTGAGGCACAAGGTCAAAAGATAACACAAAAAAGCTAGACTAAATAGCATTTAACCTGGAAGGTGAGGAATGCAAAAGAGGAAACCCACCTGGTCACAAACAACTTGCTGAATGGCCAAAATAGTCCATGGTTCACCTAGTCGTACATTACTACTCAGTAAAAATGAGGCCTGAACATGGGCTGGATTAAAAAGACACTGCCCAGAACAGGATAATATATTCAGAATATAAATTTTCTTGTCATTGGAGAGTTCACAATTAGCAGCCACCAGAAAAATCTATACAGAAAGGGTAGATTTTCATTTAAATGCAATTTAAGCAAGTAGGGAAAAAAAACTTCCGTGTTGTAATCCATCACATTACATAGGTCAGTTTTCAAATATTAATAATGTTTTGAATTGCATCTGGATGAAAAAAAAGTATATTTAAAAGTCAGCATTTTTATCAGTTTTGATACATTTTCTTCTCAGTATGACATTTCCAATGCCAACCTGTGCTGCAATGCTTAGAAAATGGTGCTTTCATTCAATATTTCCTTAGGTGCTAGTCCAAGCAGAAAGCACAAGGCAATACAAACACAGAATTCTTCCCATAAAGTGAACTAAATCTTCTTTCTAGCCTCTACATTGGGCTGTTTTTTAGTACACAGGAGCACTGTTTTACTTGCTCTGCTTCATCCGCTTCCAACAGCTAGATAGTTGCTGGTTAGCAACCACCCTGCTTGAGTTTAGGGTGCCTGGGCACCATAGATTTTCTTAGAAAAGGATGGGGAATGCATCAAAATGAAAAGGAATGACGTGGATCAAGGAAAGATGAATTGAAATGTCCTCTTTATTCTAGGCAGGGGCCTATTCTCTTATGAGACAATGTGGGAAATGTCCTTTCCCTCCTTGTCTGCCTGTACAGTAATTACAGTCTTGTCCCAGTAGCCTATCACTTTCTTCCTTCTTCCTGCCCATTTAGGAAACAAAATTTTAAAACCTCATACTTAAACTGGAGTCTCATAAAGCTATTTCAGAAGCCTTTTCCCTCTGCTCTCCCCACCCATAACCTTTCAGTTTGGAATTGTGCTTTCTACTAGTCGTTAACATTTTGCAACTGCTTACATGACCTTCTACATCAGCATCTTGAGCTGCTCCCTGCAGCGCTGCTGAGCAAATAGGCAGTATATGTCTGTGGACCTCCCATCTCGTACTGTTGTTTTCATTTGCTATCATTCACCTTCTGTTCAGACCAGTGACAGCTTCAGTTCAGAGGTAGCTCTGAAGTAAAGTAACTTGTCCTATGTAAAATCTTGTGCCCTCACATTTCACCATCGCAATTTGTGCCTCTCCCATGCAGCAAGTGATACAATAAGACCCTCAAGTTGCTCCAGGGGAAGTTTAGATTAGATATTAAGAAAAATTTATTCACAGAAAGGGCTGTAAAGCACTGGAACAGGCTGCTAAAGGAAATGGCGGAGTCACCACCCCTTGAGGTATTTAAAAAACGAGTAGATGTGGTGCTGAGGGACATGGTTTAGTCATGACCTGGCAGTGCTGGGTTCATGGTTAGACCTGCTGATCTTGAAGTTCTCTTCCAGCCAGAACAACTTCATTATATTCCATTCTATTCTAATTTCAGGCATCACTGGCATCTGTCTAATACTTATTTCTTTTATCTGTAAGTACTTCTCACCCCAGACTTGACAGTGATTCAGTAGGCGGAACAACCAGGAACCATAGCTGATATCCCAGCAAAGAAGTGTTATGTTAACATTGTTCAATGAGAATTGGGTTAACGCTTTGTACCTCAAACCACAGAGAAGTGAGTAACTGTATGAACAATGAACTATTTTTCTTCCTCTTGCATTAACGACAGGACTACCATGCTGTGGGATCATAAATCTTTTGGGGTGACTTGAATAGATCTGAAATGTCATGCTAGACTTCTGTTTAAACAGTCTGGATTGTTTGGGGTTTTCTTCATTGTAAAGCAATTGCAGATAGCAGATTTATGCTAGTGCTGAAGTGCTGTTTTGCTTCCTTTACGGTTTTAAAAGGTAAAAGAAAAAAAAATTTCTCAAATCAGCATGCCCAAAACTACCGTGGGAGCTAGGACAGCTCCTGGTTTACAATGATTTAAATGACTGACATATCACAGCAGCTTAAGCCATCTTCCCATTCCTCTCATCTCATTGACCTATGTACTTCTTGGTGATAGAATAAATGTAGATTCCACAACAAGCAGTAGCAGTTGCATTAGCAACTGGGCTGTCTCCCTGAGGCATTATGTATATTTCCACACAAATTTTGTAAGACTTCATTTTCCAGAGGATTTGTGCAGAATTCCCACCTTGTATATTTTAGAAATTATTTACCCAAATGGACTTTTCATTACTAATCTGTATTTCACTCATTAGCACTTGATATCTCATTTAGAGACTAATTCACTCTCAGTTTTGCTTGAGGTTATTTTCAAAAATAGGTTATAGGCAGATAGAGCAACAGACTGATCACAGGAGAGTACTTCTAATGGTAGTATGAAAATACACTAAAGGTTTCAAAAATGTAATAGCTTATAATGAAAGTCTGATACTACTTTAGATAATTTCCAATAATTTAAAGATATCATGATTCTCTAACTTAATAGCAGTGACATGGAAGTATCATCATAGAATCATAGAATGGTTTGGGTTTGAAGGGACCTTAAAGACCATATAGTTCCAAGCCCCCTGCTCAAAGTCCCGTCCAACCTACCTTGAACATTTTCAGGGATGAAGCATCCACAGCTTCTCTGGGCAACCTGTTCCACTGCCTCACCACCCTCACAGAAAAGAACTTCTACCCTACATCTAATCTAAATCTATACTCTTTCAGTTTAAAACCATTACCCCATGTCCTATCAGTACCATACACCTTCATACATGGTAAAACATAGTAACAGGGCAGGGAATTTTATGGGCTGTTAGAGTTTTTGTTAGGGAAAGTTTCCAATGTAGAAAATTGTGTAAAGATATTATAAGCCTTCCTGCCTATTTATATTGGGATCATGAATCAGACTGGGCTTAAAGGTGATATGTCTACATATTTTCTGTGAGGTGAGCACAGTGAAAATAACAAAAGGGCTTTAAACTTCACATTAAAGTTTTCTTAAGTCAAATATTAGATCTAGCTATCTGAGTTTTTCTGTTTCAGAATTTCTGATGCATAAGATAAATAGAAATTAAATGAGTAGGAAAAAAATGTTATCTTACCTTCATGCTGTATCCTTGCAGACATGGGCCTCACCCCTTTCCTTCAACCCAGAAATTTCCAGTGGCAATGTCTGCAAAAAGTACTGAGCAAACTCTGGGCCTGTTCAGCATCCTTTTGTCAACAAAAAGACAACAATTGGATCTGTGTCTACCCTTTGGTCTTCTCAGGAGTTCATCCATCTCTTTTCCTGCCTTGGGCTTCCTGATATACCTTCTTCTGTCCCTCTATACTGCAGAAGCTTTTCCAGTGGCACAAACACCATTGCTCTGAAGGAAAAAAGACATGGTCACCTTTTTCATCCAAAAGACCCCATCTGAACCAAAGGGCAGTAGTGAGGATAAGACAAAAAATCTCTAGGTGAATATGTAAAGCCTGTTGTGTTATCAGTATTCCCCTTTTCAAGGAGCCCTGGGAAAAGAGAGGAGAGGTGAGGAATAAGCAACGTTACTTAGCAGAGGAAACAGAGCCTTTCTTACATAAGCTGTTTCAGCTAGCTGGCTGAGCTGGCCAGTGGATAAGCAGTGTCCCCTCAACTGTGCAAGTAAATGACTCAGGCCCCACAGGAAGCTGGGTGCGCCTTTGCTAAGCCATGAGAAAGTCACGCCAGTGCAGGTAGGTTTGTGGGCTGTTGCAGCTAAGGTTTTCATTGCAGAGTGGGTCACATCTTCCTACCACTCTACATGGCTTTAGCCAGCTACATGTCTCCCCGTACCCATGGAAGTGCCTTGAGGCTTAGTCCATCTTTCAATTACTTCTCCAGGTCATCAAGGAGTAGACAGCTAAAGTGCTACATTTATCATTGATGTTTATGCTGCCTCAGAAATGCTAAGAATTTCTCATCACAACATTGCTGCTGATTAAACCACAGCATTCATCCTTTTCACAGAATGCTCAACACAGCAGGCAATTCCATGTTTGTGTTTCATTCAATTAGTTTGCTAGAATTTCCCCAAGGAACAGTTAGGATTTCTTGTTGTATTTGAAGGAATGTACCTTTCTTTTTCCCTCTGGTTCTGCCTGTGCCACAACCAAAAAAGCCCTGATCCATTATTTAAATGGATTGATGCAGTTCTCTTTTCCTCTGCATGAGAACAAGGTCAGTGCTTCTCTGCTTTCAGCAGCAAAATGGAGTTGCCAGTGAACATCACTAAAAATCATGTCAAAGTAATACAACAGCAAACAAGGGTATAATCACATCAGAGAAGGAGTTGAAGTGAGGGATGGCAACCAAAAAATCCCCTATCTTTCTCATAATAAGTAGGAGTAAGGAAGACAGAAGCCTTTTTCTCATTTCATGAAATTGAGACTCTTTTGACCAGATGTTTATTACTGAGATGAAGTCCCTGACAAAGTCCGTGTACTGAATGTAGTCTAACTATAGATAGGATCTTCCTTCAAGTGTAGATTAGCTATAAAATCCAGTTCATAGCTGGACTCTCTCAATGTATGTTCCTGATACATTTCTTAATAGGTATTAATTTTTCTCAATTATAATGCTCTCCAGGCATTTATAACTGCAATTTGCCTTATATCCACACCGCTGGAAAGAGATTCTGATATCTCTTTGACTCTGATTTCCTTTTGTTCTGTACATGATACTGTTAGCTCCTTCAAAACTGCAAGAGATTAAATAAAATGGAGTTATTGTTCAGGGGAGGACAAAAGACTAGGGTAGGCATCTGTAGGATTCAGTAGCATTGGTATAGGATAAAGAGATTTACAAAAATATGTCTATGGACATGTTGCTGTAAACAATTGGAGTTTAACTGGATTAACAGTGATAAATACCAACTGAGGACTTGGGTAACATTTCCATTTTAATGATCCACCATGATTTATTGATGTATCTGTTACTCTTTTTCTTAGTAACTCCCATAAAAGGGGAACCTGACAGCATTTTCAGTGGTTTGTTATGCTGTAGAAAAATAATGCTGCAATAAATCATTATAATAAAGCATCTCAAGTGGTCTTTGCATAATAATACCTTCATTTGCTCCTTGGAATTGCCCATATTGCCAAGTTTCTGGACAGCCACTGGACAAGTCAGAATACAGAGATTATGACCCACATGCCAATAGTAACAGAATGTCCCAAACTACGTACCTTTCTTAAAAAAGAAAAGTAAAAAGGAAAACAAAATGGCCTCAATTTGGCAAGCATGGAGACACCTCTGTAACATCATGCATGAAAAGTCGCAGCTGACTTTAGTGTTTGTCTTCAGGTGAGGAAACCAGTGGTTACTCTGGTTATGAAGTGGCTTATTAAGCTATTAAGTATTGAGTATTTTATTCTTTTTCACAAGCTCCTATATCTACCTGCGGATTTTTAAAGTGAACAATTTTGAAAAAGGGACAACCAAGTAAAGCAACTTTGTGTTGCAAATTATAGAGTTTTGCTCTCTTGGATAAAGCATTTGCATCTTATTAATAATTTATTAGTTGTGTTTCATTTTGAAAAACAAATTCAGGTTTATTCATTAATTAGCTTTTCCTGCTAACTTTCCGAAAGTCTTCTATATGTATCATTTACGAAACTAATGCATGGGTTAACAGCTAATTTACTCTTCTGGTTTCTTTTTATTCTAGTATTCTCAAATGCGGGATGAAGTATTCAAATCAAACTTGGTGTGTGCATTTATTGTTCTTGTATTTATCACCGCTATCCAAAGCTTACTTCCTTCGTCCAGGTAAATAATGAAATATATCTCTATATATTTGAAAGTGCTGTTGGGGAAACAGCTGTATAACATTTCTAGGACTGAAATGGAATGAACCAATAAAATCTACTTGTTCCCCAAAAGTGTTCAGAAATGTTTCACTTTTTTTCCCGATTTTACCTACTTTTGTATCACATTATCTGCAGCTACGTGTTTTCACATGAGACAGTAGCATCTGTTGACATTATGTTGTAATGTGGAACCCCCCACTCAGATAAGTGGGAACTTTGGGTTACAAAAGTTTGATGCGATATGAACGGCTGCTTCCAGTGTAGAAGTAAAACATGACCTGGACTTATAACAGTGACTCTTTGCTAATGACTGGTAATCACCTTGGGAATTAGTGATTGGTTTTGTTTAGTTTCTTACATGCTACATAAGAAAATTGTGCTGTTGTGCTTTGTTGCTGATGATACATATTACCCAGCCGGGCAAAGCAACCTTGTGCCATTAAAAAGAAGCAAGGAGGTAATCTGGTAGATCTTTTCTCATTTCTGCCTTTATCTGGGTCTGACCAAGCAACAACTTCCTATCAAGGTTGTAAAAATGTGACATAGCTGAGACCTCTGTGTTCACGTTTCACACAGTCAAACCCATTATTTGGCATTTTTGTCTATTATTTAATAGTGAGAACACAAGAGTGTATACAAGGACTAAGGTTGGTTTTCTAGCATCATAGCAGATCCAGCAGAACATGACTGCCACCAGAACATGTGCCTGATCCCATCTGGTCTTTGGCTTAGCAAGTGCTAAAATGGATATGCCCAGATGAAAACAATTCTCAGGTGGTTTCTAATGCTCAGATGAGCCTTAACTTGTGGCTGCCTGTAGAACCACCTTGAAAATACAGTATTTGTGGAAAAAATAAGACATTTATTGTGTTATAGTAATGAAACAATACTTCTTGGATCATCTAAAGACTTGGTTCACTGTATTTATGTCTAAGAATACCACAATGACGCAGGCAGACAACTGTATTCTGCATCAGTGGTGTCCCATATATTTTGTAGTACTCAGCTGGGAAAGTACCCAGAGTAGTGCCTGACCTTCTGCTGTTCCTTTTGTGCAATATTGCTGTAATACTAGTAAGTTTGTTTGGTTTTTTTGAAGTTCTTCTCCCAATACACATTCAAAATGCTTCAATTCTGGTAGCTGTTTGTTTTGGTTTTGTTTTTTTTTTCTCAATATGTACAAGAAGATTTATGGATCTTATTAATGGAACCCATTTTCCAAAAAGATTTCTGCCGCTATATCAATCACTGCTGTACCAGCAAAAAAAACATGACATTTTTTCTATCTGCAAAGATTCATCTCTGTTATTTCTCATGAGAGTGTCTAGAGTCTTTGGAATTAGGGGAGAGGGAGTCACATAGCCACCTTGCCTGCAGCTGTCTCGCATCTTGCACAGTAGTCTTGTGTTTTCCCTGCACTTCAGAAATGCTTTAAGAAAAAGCATTAGACTGGATAAATAACCAAGAGAATAGATAAATTCCCAAAAAATAGGATTAGAAGAAGTTTTTAAACAAAATTATGGAACCTTGGCCTCAAAAATGTACTTGGAGTGACATGGGTGTTTTATTGCAGTTCTTTCAGGAACTGAAGATCACCATCAAGATTTAAAAAGGAAAATTTTGGTCTTTGTTTTAAAAGTTCTGACAGTCTGCTTCAGAAATGCATTTCAGTCTTAAAAAAGCGTGCCTGTTAAATGAGTAAAGGTCAACAGAAGAGCAACTCTAAAATAATAGGATGAGGGATTTTGATTGAGGTTTCAGCATTGTTCAACATATTGAATGAGGAAATAATTCAGAAGTTCAAATTTCCTAAGTTCCACTTCTAAAACGACTTCAAGGTATGAGCACATAAAAAAGATATCACAAAGTTAGGCAGGATTTGTATTCAGAGAGTCTGGGAGATAACTGCATGCTCATCTGTTATACCTCTAGTAGGTATCAGAGGAACTATAATTATAGAAGAGCATGGAAAACATTTCCATGGAACAACAAACTATAATTCACACTTGTCTTGGTAGCTTACCCGTTTTCTATCAACACATTTAAGTGTCTTTCAGTGAATGCATCAGAGCTCTGTTGAACAAGGATGGAATTTTGTATTTGCTTAAGTACATGTTTGAATATTTTTCCGAGCTGAGTCTTTTAGGGATTTCTGGAAACTAAGTGAAAGAAAGCATTATTTAAATCATTGTAAAATATACCCTACTAAGGATCTTCAGGGAGTTTCCCAGATAGGTTTCCTTAGCCTGTGTGTTAGAGAAGGGAATAATCTTTCTATTACTGAGTTAGTGTATGGGAGTTTCAGAATTTTATCTCAGTTTATATCTGTCTCCTGCAGGATAAATATTTGATCCATTCATACCTTTCCCTGACAGGGCAGGCACATCACTGAATTCAAAAATCTTTGCAATAGTTTTCATTGTTTGAAATATTGAGCTGGGGAAATTGCTCTAAGTGACATAAATTAATGACATATTTCTGCTGTAATTATCCTCTATGAAGCCATTAAGTTACATTGCCACCTTGCAGTCATTAATCTTCTCCATCTGAGAGGCCTGGGAGTTATATTAATTTCCTGCAATGAACTTTCTGTATGCTCATATGGACAATAAATCATATTAGAGTAGATTGCTGAACTAGTCTTATTTCTGTAAGTTTTTTATGAGGTTATACTTATGAGGAGAGAAAAACGGGTTTCAGACAGTTGTTCATTTAAACATCTGAATCTTCTGTTTTACACAAGTTCTCCTTCTAGCTCAACTCTTGAATTGTGACTCCACATGAGGAAGAGGAAACACAAAATTTCCATTTCAAACTTCACTTGATCTTGACAGTAGGGAAACCCCTAGAAGGAAAGGCATGTGGTCTTGAATCTCTCCTTGAATGAAGAGAGGATCCAAGCCAAGTGTCTCACTTCTGATAGAAATTAGTGGATGGAAGAGTATTATGTCTGTATGTTCCTATTCCTCTAACTTTCTCTGTCTTATGATGTACTGGATCCTATCAGCATGCTGCCAACAAAATCTTAGCACAGATACTGGATTGATCCTCTAGGAGGTCATAGGTGTGCAGACTTCAGCTTTGTTTTTATCTCAAGCAGTCTTAGAAGAGAAACACAACAATATTCAATGGAGCAGCTACAGTGGAAGAATTTTTTTTGCCTGTATGTTTATCACAATTAAATACAAGACCATGGTTTCTCAGGCACCTAAGCAGGTTACGCTGCATTTTGGGTTGATATCCCAGATTTAGGTCCCTAGATGCTCCCTTTACAATACCTTAATTCAATAGCACTGGAACTTACATGTAGAGTTTGGCAGTCCAAAATAAGAACTCATGTTTACCGTCCTTAAGTCTGACCTCTTGAGGCTTGACCTTAATCTTTTTGAAAGCCTTAATTTAGTTACATTTAGAGCTGGGTCAGGCTAGATCTGCAGAACTAACAAGCTACACTGGCAAGCTATATTGTCTATATATATCTGAGATACAGATAGAAAGTATCCATTGCAAAAGAGGATCTCATTAATTTGGCTTTGGAAAGCAAGAAGACCATTGCAGAATACTGTTGTAGTGTGGGAAACAAGGAATTCCTCTTACGTAACTAACAGTCAGTTAGTGTTTATACCCCAGGTTCAGAGTATAGCCACTGGTGAATGGGTCAATCAGTGGATCTAAATAAATCTAAGACACTGCTGTGCAGTGAGATGAGCTACACAGCTCTCTTGATGAGCCCTCTTGACTCTGTTGACTGGTTCTCCAGCTTTTTCCTAGCTTAACTGACTGTCTCTCCCTTGGCTTTCTTTGTATTTTCACAGAAAGAAGCTCCTCTCAAGGCATCGTTGCATTGTGTATCTACTTGGTAGCCTTGGGACTTTCAGAAAGTCCTCACATTCTTCCCACAAAACTTCTAGTCACACAGGATGAAATCTCTGGCTCCTGTTTTAGTCTTTGTTTCCTCATTATTCACTCTTCCCTTCATAATGTAGTTTGGTTTTAATGGCTGCCTTGTTCCTTCTTTCAAAAGCAAGCTTTACATCTGGGTGAAGTCATTGAAGAGGATGAGACCTCTTTGGGAAGCTTCACTGTGTCCTGCATTCAAGTCACACACAAAACTCTGGCAAATCTTGCTGGAGTGAAATGCTGACCCAAGTGTAAGATAACATCTTACAACAACAGTGCATCATCAAAACAGTGTCAAAGCTAATATTACCACACGGAAGCTCTCAAGACAAGTTAATGCACAATTCATCTTATTTCTGTTCATTAGGGAACTGAAATTCCATTTTGATATTTTTGACATTTTGTTTCAAAATGTTTTGTAATATAATCTGATACTACAAAAAAAAGTACCATCTTTTGTGTATATATCATACTCACAGCAGTTCAGACACGTTCCAAAAGAAAAACCTCTCTGATAACTACAGCCTCCTTTTCTGTTTGTTATCTGCTTAACCAATTTTCTCTTCTGGACTGCTACACTGCAAGTCTTATTAATTTTGAGGTTCTGAGAGTAGGAGCTGTACATATAAGCCATTGCTGCAATACTGTAAATTAGTCTGAGGCTTGCATGCTGGTTTCAAATTTTTATAACTTGATTGTACTTCTGTGTTACCTTGATTAATTTTAGTAGATGATAGACAAGAATGTTTGAAATAAATTACATGTTAGTCCGTCCTGATATTTTAAAGGAGTAATTGTCCCAGCAAGTTTGTTTGGATCATCAGGAAAATTAAAATCAGAACATTTTTGTAAAATATATTTAAAATTGAGTAGGCTAAAGCATACAGGAGTACAGTTCTGCACTTAAATGCCTTTCCATTTGACACCTGTACCTCATATGTTATTTAAGTGTTTTCTTTCAACATGACCAGCATTTCCTTACATAAATGCTTATTTATGCTTACTTTAAAAAAACAAACAAACAAACAAACAAACATTTTTAATATAAGCATCTTTATTTAACCTGTTTTCTCAAGGTATTTTCTACAAACATCAGCACCGTGAGGAAGATGTACTCAGTTTTCACATAAACTACCCAGGGCATTTCTGGTGTCTCCTTGGTGCAAATATTTTGGAATCTATCCATTAGCTGCAAATACGGCCAGAGATAAGAAATTCCAGTTCTCACACAGACTGATTCTCAGGCTTGTCGTGCTGTGTCCATGTATCTTTGTCATTATCTCAGTGTGGTTTCCTCTTCCTGTTGGTTGAATACTTATTAGCTTATGGTGACATTTTTAAAAGTGAAAACTATAGTCAAGTTAATAGGCTCGAACCACAGATTCAGATTCAGACCTGTATAAATTTAGAATTTGTCCTTCTAAAGTGAAATTCGAATAGCTTGAAGTTGAGGAGAATTTCAGGCAGGTTGATATATAGTCCATCCAGATTTAGGGGGTGGATCTGGGTGACCTGCTGAAAAATGAGGAAAGAAAAGCTATGTTTTCATTTCTATCTTCACCTTGGATCCTTAAATTTGTCTTGCCACAGGGCACAAGTATACAATTAGCATTGCACCCTACCCAAAGAGAAGAGCGATAGGTGAAGTGTAGTAAAATCTAAAACTTCATATTTTCAATAAGGCAAAACATATGTTTACAGAAAGCTTAATGAGCAGGGCACAGCTTACCTACATTCAGGCACCTGGAAGTGCAGAAGTCTCCCTGGAGCACCTTGATTTTTTTTTCTGTGAGACATTATGATTAAGTCTCTGCAGTGTACTGGCATGTATACAATGAGATTATTAGAAATTTTGATTACTTAATTCAAACCCTCAGGTTTTCTCATTCTCCCTATAGAGAAAAGGAAAGCAGAGTGAAGAGTGGAGTTGTTTACAGGAGCAGTGGAGTTACTTTTATTTTGCATGCATTTGATCTTTGGGAAAAGAGACATGGAAGGATGATTGGCACAAATGGGGACAAAAACTTGACTTGTGAAGTGCTGAATGTTTTCTTCTCAGCAAAGTAAAGCAATTTACTGCATTTTCCTTGGGGTTCGTTGGTTGACTACAGATCCTAGATTTAAGCAAGAAAAAGTAATAAATTTACAAAAATATAATGAAAGATGGACTGGAAGAAATTATGATTTTAACATTTTATTCAAAGGACTTGAACTACCTATTTTTTGTACACATTTAACAATATTTGGTTAAGGATCACATTTGCAAGGACAAAGTTTATAGCATATGCCAAATGACGTTTTATTTAAACCTGTTTGGATCACAGAACACCTTTCTTATCTGCTTTATATTTTAAATGCTTCCGTGAAAACAGTAGATAATTTCTTTTGCTTTTTTAGATTCTTAGCTGCAGTTGACCCACCACTAATTAGAAGGAGGGGAATCTTGCATTTCTTCAATTGCTATATCCTGACATACATCAGAAATCAGGCTGCATTGTTGTAGTCATTTTAGAGTTTATGTCCTCAGTGTAGTGTGAGTTTAAGACACCTGTATTGTGCTGCATACAAAGCAACAGTCTACTAAACTGCCCCCAAAGCAGTCTACTAGAGTGGGAACAAGCTCATACATGTGGCATCAGGATCCTACAGGCTGAATAGGTTTGCTATGAAAGAAAATTATGAGACAACTGAGTCCCAAAAGGAAGGACATTCCTGCCACTCTATGTAGACAAAGGAACTGGCAATTATTTTCCTAGCTTGCTTCTTCAACAGCACTTTCTCAGCAAGAAACCATGTGAAGCAATAGCAGACCTGTGGAACAGGAACAAATCTTTGCTTTCTCTGGGTTTTTTCCTAGACTAATTGTCTCAGATTTATGACAATTGCTTTTCCTAGTCTTAACTGTTTACGCATTTGTTTTTATTAGCAGTGGTATTGTGTTGAGATTTAATGCTGGGCTCTTTTTTTTCTTCTTCCCAGGGTAATACCAATGGTCATTCAGTTTTCTATTCTGATAATGCTGCACTCCGCTCTTGTGCTAATCACTACGGCAGAGGATTACAAATGTTTACCTTTAATGCTGCGGAAAACTTGCTGCTGGATTAATGAGACCTACCTAGCCAGGAATGTCATTATATTTGCTTCCATTCTGATTAATTTTCTTGGAGCCATCATCAATATCGTAAGCTTATAGGGAGCGAGGGAATATTATATAGGAAAGAATGCTTTATTAATTATTGAGCTTGCTACGGGACTTGCTAACTAATGTGTTTGTAAGCTAGCTATGGTTTAAATATAGAAGGCAAAGTGACACAGCTTCACGAAATTCGATCTGTTACTTAAACTGTGTATTTCTGAAGTATCTAATTATTTCTCCCTCAAACCTTTTGCTACTTTCTGTTCAATATATCTACCCTTTCAGGACCATTTTTAATTTTCTGACATACTGATATACTTAAAGACTGTCAATCCAAGTAATGCTTACAGTTAGTCACCTCACATTTCTCCCATTCTAAGACCCTGAAGTGTGACAAATCTAGAGCAAAGTTTACCAGTATA
Organism: Eurystomus gularis; assembly: GCA_013400335.1. Lineage (NCBI taxonomy): Eukaryota > Metazoa > Chordata > Aves > Coraciiformes > Coraciidae > Eurystomus > Eurystomus gularis. The sequence continues at coordinate 136,818 of VZZY01004320.1, forward strand.
TCTGTGAGGAAAGGCAGGTGCTGAGTTTTGATTAGCAGCTGTGGTTAGATAAAAGTATTGGTGGGCCTGGCTCTAGGCAATGTCACAAGGTAAAAGACTGGGGGGTCTTATATGCAAATACAATAAAGCCCTGATTATCCTGATGTCTTCAGAAATATGAGACATCTTTGCAGGAATTAGGCAGATTATCATGTCAGACAACCTGGCAGGTGTTGAAGCCTGAGCCAAGAAGAAGGTAAATAACTCACCGATAGATTAAAAATAACATTTTCATCACCATTTCCTCTTGTATGGCACCTTCTGGCTATGGATATAGCAGTGCTTTTTCATCTGAATTTTATTCTTTGTAAACATTTATTTCCTTCTAAATGAGACAAGAAAAGCATTTAGTGACAGTAATAATGATAGCAATTAGAACAACACAACAGCAACAATAATTATCCTGTAGTAATTAATAAATCTTATTATTATACCACTGGAGTAAATATGCTGAAGTCTGATACTTCAAGGGTTTGCCTCATCTTTTGCTAACAGATATGAGATCTTATTACATTCTATTGTCGTCATTCTCACATGATTGAATTTACGTTGCCAATATGCAAGGACATAGCGTCTGCCCGGGTTTTTTAGTGATGTCAGGCAGTCACTGATAGGAGAGTTAGTCAGAGAAAGAAGGACATAGCCACTGATTGCTGTCCTCACAGAGAGAATATGATCATGGTAAATGACAGGAAGTTCAATAGGGCTGCAAACATCTTGAAGATAAGGACAGTGGTACATTATATTATAGATCGCTACAGATTGTTGTAGAATTTAGAGTATTTTAAATCATGTTTGACAAATATTTGTCAGGAAATATTTTGGTAGAATTCATTTTTTTCCTTGAAACAAGGTGATCCCTAATGATCTATCCATACCCAATTTGCTATGGATATGATGATAAAGAGATTTTCCACTGACTTGCTGTGGATTATTTTTTAAGATCGTGTTCACTGCAATCTTGTGGAATGGCTAATCCAAAAACAGTCTAAATAAATATAATTCTTTCTACTGCCATACTAAGGAGACTCTATAAAGCTGTAAACAGTTAGATTTATTGTCATATATTTAGAATGGCAATGACTTGAGTCACCAAGTCCTGAACTGTAGAGGAAATCACAACATTCATATAACCTCATTATTTCATGTCAAAATTCTGCCATAGTAATAGTTTACTCAGGAAGGACATGGATGCATCTAAGAACAGGTAATGAATCTCAGCCTTGCAGATATATGTGCCCAGTAGGAAGGGACTAAGACTCAGATGCTTTCTAACAAGATCCAGAAGGCTTCAGTTTCACCAGAGGGGGCAAGTGAGTCTTGGGGTTATTTACATTAAGTGCATTCTTATTGTTATAAAGTCAGAATGAAGTTTCCGAACCCGAAGGCCTCTTAAAACGCTACCCAGAGTGGTTCTCATGGTACTCTGCCGTGCAGAGAGGTGCTGTATGCCTCATAAAGTTTCAGAAGGTACCATTAACTACCTGTTGTCACAGAGGGCTGCACAGACATCCCAGAGAATGTTGCTGCATTGCAGAGATAACTGAGTTGCTGAAAGAACAAGCAAGAGAGTTCCAAGTTCAAAATTAATTAGAATTTAATTATAAGAAATCAGGCCCCATTAAACAAACTCTCTAACTGTTGGAAAGAAAGACAGGGGAACTAGATTGTACATACCGGGTTGATGAAACAACCTAGTATAAACATTTAGATTGGATTAATATATGCAAAAGGAGACTCCATCTGCTTTAACTGTCAAAATATGAAACCATTAATGATATTTTCCTGTATTCTAAAACCATGATGTATTGCAATTCAACACTGTTATTTTGTTTATATTTTATACATTTGGTTTGAAATACCATTAAAATGAATGAAGGTCATAACAGCAAAAGGCAGTATTTCATTCTCAAAACCATTGCGTCAGGAATGAATTTTCATTTGCTTCCATTCTAGGCATCACAGTAGCAGTTCTGGGACCACATTATGCTTTGGCACAAGCATAATTAATTCTGCATGATGCCATGGGATTTTGTCCCACATCTAGAAGGATAACAACTTCCATAACAACATAGCAGAAGAAAACTGCTTGGAAACAAGTGCACACATGCAATCTGATTTTATGCTCCCAGTGTAGTAATTTTCTCTATAGTTTATAGTAAAGTAAAAACGTTTTAAGAAGGTAATCCTTAAGAGTCCAACATCACTACTCCGAAACTCCCAGAGGAGCTCATCTTTCTGTTTTGGCAACAAGAGAACATAGGAAGGCTACTCAGATGCTGAATGTCTTTAGCACAAATAGTTGCCCCCTTTCCATTTCATCTCCACACTGTGTCTTCTTACTGTCCTTTTAGTCCGTGGGGCCAGTTAGGGAGCTGGCATGGAGAGCAGGTCAGCCAGTTCTATCTCTGAACCCAGACAGCCAGCAACAAAAGCCCTTAGTCAGTGCACAATATAGTCCTGATTTTATTTTCTTTCTTCACAGCTATGGTGTGATTTTGACAAACCAGTAGCCCTGAAGAACCAGACATTCAATTCATCTGCATCTTTTACGGACATCTGTTCCTATCCTGAGGTATTTTGGAGGGTACTTTTGAATGTGAGGCATGGATCCACAAAGGTTACATGGCGACCACTACCTGGAATCAATGACCCATGTTCTGGTGGTGGAGTCAGGTTCCTTGACAACACTATGAAGCTGAACTTTTTCATTTATCCATATGCTGATAGAAAAAGCAGAGGCGGGTTACAGAATAAATTAATCTTACGGTCCAATGGGGCATTACAACCAAGTTTCAACCTTTGAACTTCATGCAGAACCTTTATGCTGGAAATGCATACAGAAACGATTCAATGAACCTAGTGCAATAAAACACACCACTTAATTCCTATGAGGCTAATGGAGACTAGTACTTCTTATATAGCAAAATCAGCAGTCATTCTGCTGTAGTTATTTAAAATTTGCATTTGGAGAAAAAGAAATCCTCTCTATGATGAGAAAGCAGGCAACAAAATCAATGGGCTGGTCATGTGCAGATAAAAGAAATATATCGCTTAGAAATTCATATGACAATGTCATGATACTGCCAGCAGTATGCTGCAAATTGCAGGGATGCAGACTTTGCTGCAGTGGAACTGTACTAAAGAAAAACTGCACTCAGAAAAATGAATGCTCTCTCTCCTAAAGCTGTATTATAGCAATTAATTTAAACTACATTTGCATTGTGGGTGTTGATATAAATCTTAACAGCTTATGGCCATGATTGTCTCTATATATCCAGTATCAGCTGCATGGATTACATTTGACAGATGACTAATCACTGAGAAAAATGAGACAATGAAGAGATTAGAAAATGAGATATTAAAAAAACTTCCAGGCATCACATTGTAAGAGAGTAATGTAACTAAGCTAGCCCTGCAATATTAAAAATAAAATAAAAAAACGACCCAAACCTGTGGTTTTATCCTCTCTTCAAGTAGCATGGGAAAAGGAAGTGTTCAAGGACAGATTGGATGGTACCTTGAGCAACCTGATTTAGTGGAAAGCGTTCCTGTCCATGGCAGCAGGTTTGGAACTAGATGATCTCTAAGGTCCCTTCCAACCCAAACCATTCTATGATTCTATGGTTAAAGCAGGAGTATGATTCCGCTACCCTGATTAATGTGGGTCTTGTGGAAGTTCAGAATCTAAAGGAATATAAATTATTTTCTCTCAGATGACTTCTCATTAGCAAACTCTACATGCATCATCTCTCCCTTTCCTCTTTTAACTATAGAGGATGCCCTTTGCCTTCTAATGCAACGAAAATACCATAAAGGCACAGAGGAGGATTTCTGCTAACAGGGAGGTGCCATGCAAAATAGAGAATTTGTAATTTCACAGGGTACCGTAAGAAGACAGCTGAACCCTGAAATCCGGAGCAATTTTTTTATAGTTTGATCACTTGATCATTTATGTAGATATTTATGGAGTTAATATGTAGTCACTGATCACCAAAAGTAACCAGTGCTGTTTTCTGTTCAGTATTTTGTCTTCACTGGTGTGCTGGCAATGGTGACTTGTGCAGTCTTTCTTCGTCTCAACTCTGTCCTGAAGCTGGCAGTACTTCTCATCATGATTGCGATCTATTCTCTGCTGACTGAGACCATTTATGCTTCCCTTTTTCTTCAATATGACAACTTGAACCACAATGGAGAGTAAGTGTTCGCAGCCTCCTTTAGGAATTTATTTTTAATAAGGTATTGGGTCAAGTTTTGCCAGAGCATATATATATTGGATAGCACCATAATTAAGTATTGGATAGTACCATAGTTAAGTATGGAGTGATGGTTGCAAGAGGCAATGCCTAATCCCACAAAATTTATAATGATGTGATTCTTTCCCAGTCCTTTTTATTAAAACATTTTTCATGAGGACATTTAAATATTGAGTAGGGCTTGTCTTTTATTTCTCCCCTAGTCTATCCATGTGGCTAAAAATATGTATTACAGTGCATATATATTGGTTGCTTCTATTCTTGAAAACTCCAGAGATGCTGATTGAAATTCTCACCTCAATTTAAGAAAACAGGAGTGCACAATTTATTTTTTAGGGGCAGAGTTTTAACTGAATAAAATCCAAACTATAATGTATAGTTGTGAAAGACATAAGGAATACAGAGATGATCCTGTTTTGTAGAAGTGCATTGGAAGAACAGACTCCTCCTCCCAGCAAGAGGAGTTGATGAGGAAGACAGAAGAGCCACAGTGATTTGCAGAGTCAGACGTGCACTAAAAGTTGCAATAACTGAATCTAGAGCAGCAGTGATTTAGCTCATTCAGAAAAACACTTCTTCAATACTTGATACTTGACCAATTTAGTATTGCTGTTGCTTGTGCTTGTGAGTGCGTGCCAGATGAAGATCCTCAGAATGACAGAAAAGCGTGGATTTGCAGTACAATTACTTCTCACAAGAGCCACATCTTTACACATAGTAAGGCTCTACACACTTTTTTGCTTCCTACGGTAGCAAGATACTAAAGATTTTACTCATGCTAGTTATCCTCCTACAGACTAATGATATGACGTATAGCACATTCACAGCAGACCCCAGCAAACATGAGATATTGCAGTAAGTAATACTTTGGCTAACTCAGTAGAGGCAGAAATAATTTAATTTTTGTCACAAATCAAGCATGGCAAAGAAATATTCTCTCTTGTATGAGAATCCTAGAGAATTCAGAGTAGATTATATTCCCTGTGTCAAAGAAACCTTCCAATGACTTCTTATCACAGAAGAGTAAGAAAGGAGCCAGGAATATCCAGTAGCATAGCCAACAGCCCAGGACATAGGGAACTGAGCTGAGATATTCCACGCTCAGGACAAGGGTCTGAACTTCAGCTCTGACATTAGGGAGCATGAGGTTTGAGGCTGTGTGCCCAGAAACTCATCTGTTTTCTTAGCTATACTAATTGGTCAAATAAAATATTCTGTAGCTCCCTCTGAAACTCATCTAGCTCATGTATTTGTGGCTATAGCTACATTACCACAATATGCAATAACAGATGAGTCCATAATTAAGACCCTTAAGGCCGTTGTCTTTAGCCAGTGTACAAGGGGTCCTTCTGGAATCAAATCTTTGGGAGGTTATATCTCAGACAATTTGAAAATAGGAAACATTTGAATTCCAAAATACTGGCATGTGAAAAAGATGTTTTCCTGCCTGTCTATTGCTCTGTACTGATTATTCATCCCACAGCGACATCAAGTTCTTCATTAGGCCCACAGCATTCACAGCAAGTTCTTTATTAGGCCCAAAAAGTTAGTTAAGCTAGCTCTCTCGCAATAAAGTTTCCTTTTGGTTTGGCATCCATCAGGCTCTGTTCTTTCTGATTTCTCTGTCGTAGGAGTCCTCTTCCGACAAATATCATCTGGTCTTTTTTTCAAAATTACTACGGAAAATGGATTCATGGTCTAGACTTTGCTTTATTCTTAAATCTCAAGGTAGACAGAAGAGTATCTCGAAGTCTCTTCCAGCTTCTGCTCCTCATTTACACCTTTATTAACTTCTTTCACCACTTCAGGCTTTAAGCACTTCTTAACTTGATGTTGTCTCATCTACCTTCAACAAAATTATTGCCAAGTACCTATCTTCAATTTGCTTCTACATTTGATTATTTCTCCCTTTTGTTTTACAATAAGATTGGCCCTATCCATTCCCCAACCTCTTCATTTCTGTCTTCTTCCCTAGGAGTCATGCCTTTTTAAAACCCCCTGATATTACAGAGATACTAATTTTTTTCAGCTTTTTCATCTTTCTACATAACTGTAATTTCTACTCATATTTAAATCCCTCTGATATTACAGAGATACTAACTTCTTTTAATTTTTTTTCATCTTTTGACATAACTGTAATTTGTCCTCATATTAAAAGTCCCCTTTAACTGCTCTGAACCCTTTTCACCTTATTTTATCACACTTTCTTCATGTTGCACACACAGCATCTCAGTGATTTCTTACATCAGATTTCATACAACCAGTACCTTCTTGGCTCATCTTCTTTGCTTCACTAATGTCTGCAAGAGTTTCCTTTACTTGTCCTGTCACAGGCAGACATTTCTTCTCTTTGTGGCTCAATAAAATCAGTCCTAAATACTGTCAGCGATTTTTATTTTATTCCCCTCTCATCCACATCTCCTTCTTTAACTCTTCCTCTTCTCTGAACCTTTAGCACAATATAGGGGTGTTTAATCTTCAGCACCTGTCTTGCAGTTCATATTTTATCTCCAAGCCTGTTCACTGGGCCTTTACTTTCACAATCTGGAAGTTCCCCTTTCCCAGCTCCAGTCTCAACCTTTCCCCATCCAGATCCCACCTCCTGGACTCTGCAGGGCCTGTGGTGTTCATGATGGTTCAGGCTCCTGGGAAAAAAACTGACTGACAGATAGCTTGCATATCATATTTGAAAGAGAAAGATCATCACCTTCTTTGTACCTACTGTGGCTACAATTTAGTCATTTAATACATTTTTCTCCAAACAGTGAGCACTCCAGTTACACTCCTGTTCTCTTGAACTAATTATTGCTAAGTTAAATTTTCAAATACCAGAGGTTTTTTGAAGAACAAGTAACAGTTTGAATAGTGAAATCAAACTTCTGAATAATTACAATACTGACAAATCAATAACTGTGTTTTATTTTGATTCTTTTTTTTTCCAGCACAGACTTCCTGGGTACAAAGGAAGCGTCTTTACTACTGATGGCAATGTTCCTTTTAGCCGTATTTTATCATGGTCAACAGGTAATGCAAACATTTGCCTCAACCATTCCCTATATCACTTGCAATTACAGGATGTGACAATAATTACTTTCAAAATACCAACTGCTTTTATATTCACTTGAGCATATGACCTTTTACAATTTAATAAACCACATGCAGAATCTGATTAAAGCCCACATCTGACACTGCTTAGCATTCTTAAAGAACGTGTGCACTGTTATATTCACCAATACACAAGTTATATTGCCTTTTCTAATAGAAATTGAAGGAACAAACAGGACTTCATTTATCTTACATACATACGTAATTCCAGTGGCATCTGACTGCTTCAGTGCACTTGAGTCGACATAAAACAAAAAAGAACAAAGGGAATAACAGACATTAAATAATAAAACTCCCATGAAAGAGCTTAGTGTGTTCATAGAGGAATAACAACAGATTGGAGAAAATGAGGAAAATTTACAGTTAAGCACCAACACTAATTTCTTTGGGTCATGGACCACTTGCAAGAATCCTTTCACAGGGACCTAGATCATAACCAGAATTTAGGGGCATCAGAGCTTTAGCATTAATATCCTCAAGGAGAAACAGAGGAACTGGGTATTTCAAGCATCCATACACAGTGCACAAGGAAAATGAAATATGACAAATTAAGATTAAAAACAAGAAATGCATTGAGTGAAAGCCACCTAAAGCAGGATATTTTCTTCACAGTGCTTCTGGTTGGCAATCTCTAGGATGCTGCGTGTCAAATGTCCTGAGTTCGGGCAGCTTCTGTTCACATAAAGGCAAATGGGACCACTGCATTAAAGGGAGCACCATCTATTACTGCCTTTTTTAGACATTGACCTTCATGTTCAACTTCCTTGAAGATTTTCCCTTCAAAAGCATTAAGTTGATTAATACCAGCATTTCATAATCCTAATCTGAGTGAGGCAATAAGAGAGGAATGCTGTTGTGATGAATAAATAAGACAGTATTATACACTTCTTTACAATATTACAATAACATATTTATAAGTTGTGCAGATACCTACAGGTGGCATTTCATCCATAGGAGAGCAAAGAGGAGGCAACATCTAAATATTTTAGCAATTTTCTTCTTTTATATCTTCTTTTTGAGGAAATGAGGAATGAGTGAGTAGAGGAAGCAAGAGATGAAATGTGCTTTGTGTCTGGATCTAAATTTGATGGGAAACAATGTGCTCTGATACATCTTTGTCAGGACATAAAGCTCATTTAGGAAATCCCATGTTTGGGATCCAAATTTGTGATAAGACTTTTAATATTCCCAATGATTCTTAACATACATGAAGATACAAATCCAAAGATTTGGAACTGTCTAAAGTGAGAGTAAGTGCAAAGAAAGCACTAAAAGAGTTTAGGTAGAGCAAGGATTAGGCAGAATCCAGGCAATGCTCAGCAGGATCCCAATTCTGTGTGTAAATGTCTGTCTTCTACAAAAGCCTAGTCTGGGGTCTTTAAGAGTATTTTCCAGCCCAGAGACCTGTTAGCACAGCACAGTCTTTTTCCAACCTATTAATCTTCCTTGTTCCATAAAACAGGGTGGCTGCACTCAAACTACTGTTGGAAATGGTCCCTGAGATGTGCTAACTCCTGAATGGTCTCCCAAATGATTCATAGGGCCACTTTGTCAATTTAACAATATCCAGCAGCAGTGCCCAGGAACATTTCATTGTATTGTTTAATTTCATATTATAGAGTTAACCTAAAGATCTCTGTATAAGTGCCAAGTAAAAAAATATGTAAAAATTTGTTCCAGAGCACATCAAAATCTCTTCAATAGTCTGAACTGTTAGGGAGCAGAGTAAGTCCAATAAATCTCTGCTCCAGCATAGCTTTGCTTTTCACAAACTGAAAAAGTATTCTGAAGTAGAATATCTTAAAACTTTCTTCATTTTAGGTGGATTTACAAAAAAGATTAATTTTGAAGATAAAATTTATGGGCCTTTAGTTTGTGAACAACTAACTACTGCTCTTTATGCATTGTGATTTAAAGTTAATCCCCATTTTTACATCCAGAATTTTAAGTTAGATTCAAGAAAAGGTTGTTCAAGACCGTCTAGTTAGACACTGCACCTTTTTAAACTCTTATCTGTACCTCAGTCAATAAATCTCAAGGATCCTTTGTGTTAAATCCATAATTAAAAGTAGTTGTGTTACTGTTACAGGACATCAGGCTAAATAGACTAATTCCCTATTATAAATTCAATTTCATCTAGAAACACATCTTTTTAACATGAGTAACAGATATTTTACAGTGTTTCTGCAAACTAAACACAAACTAAACTTGAGGAAAAGCACATGAAAGAAATATTGTGGGTAATTCTGAGGTTAGACTTATTGTGTTGTAAAATGTGTTCACTTACTGCTTAATCTTTTTACTGAGTGAAGTAGAATGTTTTACATGAACATAAACTATGCCTTGAAATCTTATCAAAATACAATACCCTATGCAGTCTTCTCTGCTAGGAAAACATCTCTAGAGAAAACACATGATATAAACAGTTTATTAACCCTGAGCAAAACCTTCTACTATGGCTTTTAAAGGGAAGGTTCTAACAACTGCAAAGAGGGAATAAAACTACCCACAGCAGACTCAGTCCCTCCTCTGTCTCCACCTCAAATAGACCTTATAAAACAGGGAAAAACCCACTCTGTTTTCTTTCAGATTGTAGATCTGAGTGCTGATCTTACCTACACCCAATGAGTGTTCTGGTGTAGGCAAGCGTTGCCTCACAGCTTTGCTCCTCTGCTCTTTGGTACTAAGGAAGACTTGAACTTTGACAGGGCAAGTTTTAGCTTTTAGGAAGGAAAGCTCCCTGGAGTACAGTCAACCTGCAAGGTGCTTTATGTTTTCTTCTGAACTGTTTGTCCTTGGTCACTTCTGGTGATGACAAATGTGAACCAGATGAATCACTAAACACTACCTGAACCCCCTCTCTTAGTCACTTCCACCCACTGCAGGCTTGCTCTTTACTTCAGCTTGATACATTAATTGTAACCCAACAACTTCCTCAATCCCCACACCTTTCAAGAAACCATTTGATGTCTTTCCCTATTGTAAATTTTATCTATTTGCTGGTACAATACTCTTCTCTGTTGGGTCTTTGATTATTATCTCTGATTAGAGCATCTCAAGCTTCACAAACATATTTTCTCTTTCAGTTTATTGTACAAAGCTATATTTCCATCATTTTCAATAAGTCCGTAGCTTAATAAGTCATCCCTTGTACAATCTAGAGCATCATCTGCCTTAAAACCTGCTTAAAACTCTCCTTCAGTGTTAGCAACCCAAAAGTTCTGGCAGTGCTGGTCTTGTCCATGCACTGACACACATGTGCCTCTCAGGCAAGCAACGTGATGTTTGGACATGTTCCCTGCTTCAGCTAGCAGGGAGTTGTCATTTATGCATATATGAATATGCATTTTTAATATATAAAAATACATTAAATATATGCATATATAAGCTGTGCTGTGCAGGAATCTTCCTTTTGTTCTGTACACATACAGCACTGAAAAACACTTAGCTTTGGTTTATAGCTGGGGCTATCAGGCACTGTCACTGTGAACGTACTAAAGTGTGGTTGCCCACTCTGGATCCACAATGCATCAGGGACAGAGTATTCAATGGGCTATCAAATAACATATCTTTCACTATCTTTTAAAAGACTTAAATTGCAAATAAATGCATGACCCAAGAGCGGAAATACCTAATTTTGGTGCCACAGACTTGAAAGTTCTCTTTGGGAGTGTGTTGGGCTGTTATGTATTGTTTTGCTGTTTTGCTGAATTATGTTCATCCTTGTGAAGTAAGTTATCTCTCTCTGCAAAGCATTTAGAATGACCCTTGTGCTATTTTCACATGAAACCCATTTCATTTCAAAACAGATATGAAAAGGGGAATGTATTTATTTTATATCAATAGCAATATCTTTCAATACCTTATCTCCTGCCTGACTCTATTACCTAACCAATAAAGAAGTGTTTAAAAGGAAAATAATTTTGTGACAATTTCTAGCCACTGACCATAGCAGTAATATGACAAATATTACTTTGCCCAAGATTGCTCTGAGACACTCACCATACAGAAGGCAGGGAAGTAATCTCTTTTTCTGGCAGTGAAATCAAATTCTTTCGGAGTCAAATATCTTCAGCAGCACTGAAGGCAGCTACATAGCAGGAGCATCCTGCCAGCATGGCAATACAGTCTCTAGTCTTATCTTGTCAGGTTTTATTTTTGCCTTTTTTCCTTTCTGAAACTACAGCTTGAATACACAGCAAGGTTGGATTTTCTGTGGCGTGTTCAAGCAAAAGAAGAAATAAATGAAATGAAGGAGTTAAGAGAGCACAATGAAAATATGCTACGGAATATTTTGCCCAGTCATGTTGCGCGTCACTTCCTAGAAAAGGATCGGGATAATGAAGTATGTATTGGTTTTATTTCTGATACTTTTGTCTAATTAGCAAAAGAAAAGCAGATCTGTTAGGAAATTGTTAGAACTTCGTTCTTGATAGGATTCATTACACAAATACTGCCAATATTCAATATCTGATTCACATTTAAAAAAACTGGTGTTTTAAAGTAAAGGGTTCTGTACTTCTAGGACCACATCTGGAGTAGTGTTCCTAGGTTCAGGCTCACCAGGAGGAGACATATGGGCCTACTAGAGCAAGTCTAGTGGAAGGCCACCAAGATGAAAGGGTATTGGGGCACATGACATATGAGGACAGACTGAGATCTGTGTTTGTTCAACAGTAAGAGGAAAAGACTGAAAGAGAATCTCATCATTGTCTTCATCTACCCAATGGGTGTTTATAGAGAAGACAGAGCCAAACTCTTCTCCAATGTGCAAGTAGAAGGGCAAGAGGCAATGACACAAGTTACAGAAAGAAAAATCTCAATTAGACACAAAGGAAAGGGAAAAAAAAAAAAGGAAAGTGGTCATTGCCTCAGGGCTCAGAGAGGTTGTGGAATCTCCAGTCTTGGAGATATTCAACCTTCAACTGAACAAGATCTTGAGAGACTTGACCTGATTGAGCCTGCTTTGAGTGGGAACTGTATTAGACAACATTCAGAGGTCTCTTCCAACCTATGAATATGTGAAAATCTAGTATTACTAGAAGATACATGAATTTAACAGAATGCCTATGAAATCTTAAGATAGCCCAGTGTCACAGAAGTATTATTACAGCCCTGCCAGTTATTGTGGAAGAAATCTGTGCAGCAGGCTGCAACAGACTTGAACCTCTCACATCCTCAGACCCAAGAGAACATTTTTGCCATTTCATATTGCTCCTGAATTGCCTCTTTGGGGCAGTTAACAAAAACATCCATTTCAGAAACATAGTTTATGGCTATGTTCCTAACTGGTGTTTGTAGCACACAAAGAAAAGCTTGTTAATGGATATTCCTAAAATAGAGTTTGAAGAGAGGTTTTTGAAGGGATAAAGGGAATTCCAGGTTTTGTTTCTGAAAGCAGCAGTAAGTCACTTACTCCTTATCTGAAATAAGGCAAATGTGTATTACAAAATTGTCTGTTAATAAAAGCTATTGTATGATGAAACTGGAATTTTGTCATGTAATGTTGGAATTATCTTTCATAATGAAGAGGTTACAAATGTTGCAAGATTCAGGCTGCCAGCACTGGCATATCTATTCATTGTGCTGCAAAAAGGAACCAAGGTTACCCTTGTCTGATTGTATATTTTGGAAATAGATGTAGCCAGATGAATTAGACTGCACAATGAGGAAGCATTGCGTTCTGAAGATGTGATTTCAAATATCACCTAGGGAAGGACAATGTAGTAAGAAGCTACAAGAAAAGGCACTCCAGAAATCAGCCCTTTGAGGAATTTTGCACTCTGTGGGTATTAAACTGCCACAAAAACACTGTTCTGCACCTGAGAAAATGTGCATGTGAAAACAACCAGGTTAAAATGCTTCATTGCAAATAGAGCAGACCCAAATACCAACCATGAGAGTCTTCTGGCATATCTGCATTATGGATTTTCAGTGAATATGTGTCCTCTCTTGCACATTTATTCACATACACTCACATGCATACTAATCTTCAGAAGCAAAGAGATGCCCCATGGATCACTGCTGATGTTTCAATAATTTGCCACTGAATTCAATTCCACCACCCCTGCTTTTTGTGAGGCAATTTCCAGAGTGACTATACTTGAAGATGATTTATGCATGAGCTGGCTGGCTGTAACATCTACCAGATTTCAGTACAATCAATCCTGCAGTTCATGTCTGGCCATTAAGTTAATTTCTCTGCTCTCAAAAAATGAATTCCTAAATGTGTACTGTAAGCATTTTCTCATGGATGTATTATTTCTATCTTGATGATTCTTACCAAAAATAGAAAAATGGAGCAGTTGAAGGCTCAGGCACTTGTTTTCTGTCTTCATGATCTCAGGAAAGAGTATGCCTGCATGCATATATTTTTCTCCTAGTACATATTGTTTAGTCTTCCATAAGCATCCATGAATTAATGTATGTATTACTTTTTTCTATACCAATGAAAGGGAGTAAAAGTGTCCTTATAGTACGGCTTTCATGGCCCTGCAGATGTTCTTCAGTGAGAGAAAGTGTAAGGGCAGGATGAGAATCAATAATGGGTTTTTTTTTCGATCAACGCTTAGCCATGTCTTTGGAAACTAGCAGGATTTTCCCACTTTTACTGTAGGACACATTGTTGAAGAGTCTGGATAAGCAGCAGCATTAGCAGCATAGTAAAGTCCAAGGCAGGGGTTCAGGATGCTTTTCTAGGGAAAAGCAGAATGCAGGAAGAAGAGGGGACTGAGCTGTTCACATCCGATGTATAGCATCCAGTAGTAAGTCTCCTTTTATCATGAGAGCAAAGCACTAAAATTTCCTAAAGCACTCTAACAAGAACATTGAGAAGCAACTACTCCAGGTCAGGATGTCATAAGAGAAGTCCCAGAACAGAAATGAAAGTATCTGCCATTGGGTAAAATTACAGCAGTTCAAGCTAGAAAAAAAATTAAACAAAAGATAGTGTGTATGGTCATGTGATGTTAGCCCCTCGAAAAGCTTATGAGGAGTAGTGGGGAGGGTCTCCCCTTGGTATTTTTAAAGTTGAGATTAGTTTAGTTCCTAAAAATTTGTTTGGATACAGAGAAGAACTGACCACATTTTCACATATATAATGACAAGAATAAATGTTATTCAGTACCAGAGTAAATTATATGAACAATGCAATTGGAAGCTTATCCCAAAGCATACTAAATCCTAATAGTCTCCTGTGTCTGATTCCTTACGTGCTGCTTTGTGACTCTAGTATCTCCATTATCACCTTCACTTCCGTTTCCCCCTCCTTTCAAACCCAAACAGCAGGAACCTCTTTCAGCACCAGGCAAAAAAAATAGCTCCATAGCAGCCTTAGGAGAGCCATAGTTTACTACAGAGTAAGGGCTCTCTGAAAACCTGTGAATAAATAAACTTGAAATAAATAAATAAATGTAAAATAAATAAATAAATGAATAAATAAATAGACAAACTTGAAATAAAGAGCTGCAGTAATGTGAAGTATAAACTATCCACCAGAAAATATGGTAACTGAAGGACTTTTTAAGAAGAGGTCATATTTGACATTTTAAATGGTCCCATCTTATCCCTGTTAATCAACAAATTTAGAAATATATTGTCAACTGCAAGCTTCTATGAGACAGACTTAATAATAAATAATAAACATTAGGCTACTTTTACTTGCCAGCAGTGTTTGATTCTCTGGTATTCATAAGTGCAAATGAATCCTTCCTTACTTCAAGTGGTTTCACATACAAATTGAACTGAAAAATTCTATTTAATTTTTGCTGGTGTAGGCCACTGACCTCAGAAGCAGAAAGAGCAGGCTTTCAAAGAAAGGGCAAACCTGGTATATATTCTGTGATAAAAATTTGAGAGCTGTCAGCCTTCTCCTGTTGACCTTGCCTAATGCTTAATACACTCATGTTAACCTCAGATATTAAGGTATTAGGCATGGAAAAATATAACAAAACTATTTTAGTTGCAGCTGGTTACCTTCTCTTCCCTATATTAACGCTTCAACTAATTTTTTTTTTTTGTTCTTTTAGGAATTATACTCTCAGTCCTATGATGCTGTTGGTGTAATGTTTGCTTCTATTCCTGGATTTGCTGACTTCTATTCCCAGACTGAGATGAATAACCAAGGAGTAGAATGTCTGCGCTTGCTGAATGAAATCATTGCAGACTTTGATGAGGTAATAGCAGCTACTAGAGAAAATCTGATAGTGCTTAAATATTGAGTTCTCAAATACCAAATATGTCATCCTAAACCATCAAATTTAGTAATTATTCTTCTTCCAATAACTCTCTAATTTTTTTACTCCAATTACAATTGTCTATTTTGCTATTTTTGCAGTTAGTCTTGCTAAGCTTTGGTCTGATGACCTAGTGAGATAGAGACTGAAAACAACAGTTACTGGAGTATAAACAGGCATAAACAAAAGCATAATCTACTCCAGTGTATTTACAAGTTAAAAATGCCTTAATTCTGTAGAAAGAAGAAGGATGAAGATATTTGCAACTGTTCTGGAAAGTGGTGGTCTAAATCCAAACAAATAAAGATGTTGAAGAAATGGGTTGAATGAACTCAACCAATGTGAAAGATGAAACAGTGTCAAGTTAAATGTGAAGCACACAGCTCAGAAGCAAATGTTGGGTAGAGAGTGAAGGGTGATGACATTCACTGAGACTTGTCTGGTCAGGTTTGTTATACAGAGGTAAATGAAGTAAGCTGCTTGCTTTACTGAGGAATTCAGAGGTTGAGGGAAATTAAAATAAAAATAAATAAAAAAAACCAAATGGAAATTACATAGAAAGGAAAAATAAGTATCCTGTCCCATTTATTAATTTCAGAAAGGGAGCTGAGGAAGGGATACGATCCAGAGAAGAAGAGTCAGATCCCCAATGTAGCTGTTGTCAGGTAGGAACAAGGAAAATCTGGAAAGTGGAGTCAGGAGCAAGATAAATACTTGGTGTTGCACACTCTGCCTACTAGTTAGTAAGAAAGCTTAAACAGATAGTGTCATATCCTTCAACGAGCCCAAGAGGAATTAAGAAAGGCAACAAAGGATAGACTAATGAAGAGCTTTGAAAAAACTTTAAAATTAAGCAAGTTGCAAAAGTAAGGCCAAAATTCCCTAGCACAGGGAATTTTAACATATATGCTGCAAGCAGTTTTTAGGAGTATGTAGACCTCCAGGGCTTTCTAAGTGGTGGTAGAATCTGAGCCATCCCTGCTTAACAGTGAGATTGGATCTGTGTGCTAGACTGGAATGGACCAGATAGAAAAGGGGAGGGGAATGTGGGAGGTGGTGGTGGTATCCTTGGTCTGTGACTCTGGTTCTAGAGAATTTAAAGAGAATATGGGAAAAATATATCCTTTTCAGAATTCTACTGAGCAAGGCAAGATTAGTACTAAACTGGACTCCAGGGGAGAGAGCAAATAGATAGCAAGAAATCCATTAAAGAATCCATGAAAGAAATCCATGTTGAGAAACAGTCAAAAATCCTACCCAAGGAACTTATGTTCTGTTTAGTACCTGTTTGTCTGAAGGAGCTTTTAAATTAATTTCTGTATTGTAGTAGAGTATCAACTGGAGAAGTGATGAGTGTCTTGTCATCTTAAAATTAAGATGCAGTTCAAGAAAACAGCTCAGAAGGAGCTGGAGCTGGATCTTACATCCCACATGAGCTATGTAACCATGGAACAATTGTTTAAAACAGAGAAGGGAAAAACTCCACTTAAGTTGTACTTTCATAAAAGAGAACACCTTTTACCACTTGACTCTCTAGAAAGCATTAGATTGAGATTTTGAGATAAGGCAAGAAGGCATACTTAGTCTTTGCATCTGGACCAGGACTAAGCATACAAAAAACTTTTTTTCTAGAAAACTAAAGCATTGGCAGAGTTCAGACCTCTCCAGGGCTTAGAATACAGCTGACTGAAGATTTGAGAATCTGTGTCTTAAAAAAAATATTTCTTTACTTTTACCTCAGTCCTACTTTAAATACCTATCTCTCTTTGAGGATTTAGCCTTGAGTTTTTATTTCTATTTATTTTTTCTTTGCTTTGAAGAGTAATGAAAATATGAAAGTGGAAGGAATACAACTGAGAAAAAGAAATTAGGAAAAAAAAATTATCCTTTGTTTTCTTTATCCACTCTGAGCAGCAAGTACCTACACCCTCTCACAAGTTTCAAACAATTTATTTTCAATTTGCTCCTCTGGGAGAAGTTATGTTATCTTCATTTCATAAGTGGAAAATAAAAGCACAAAGGGGCAATCGACTTTCCTGCATTTTGTGGGTGGGTTGGTTTTTTGTGAAAGAAAGATATCTGTTCCCATGCCAGAAGCTAGAACCTAAATATGAATCCAGTCTTAACTGCACCTTCATCCTTCCTCATCTTGGGCATCTGCATGGGGAATGTTCACAGAGCAGTAGCTATAAAAACTAGACCAGGGCTAAGATTACCAAACTCTGAGAGACAATGAAATTGAGTTTATCCATATAACTGGTCAAGTACTAAAATTACTGTTGGGAAATAGAAGAATTCACAGGAGGTGCATTCCTGTGCATTTTAGTGGAAAACAAAACTACTCTCCTGTGAGAAAAGCTCTGCCACCTGCTAAGCTCCTGCATTGCTTTCCCTACAGGATAAATGCCTGCTTCTTGTCTCTGAGATCTTGCACAGCTGTCATCATGCTTCTTGATTAATAGTTTTGTTTTCCTTTCCTTAAAATTATTATGGCTCAAACTTAATGCAAAGCTATGAATTAATTTAGATATTTTGTCATGCATGTTCATATAACCTTCCCAACAAAATTCCATTGCTGCTGTGGCAATTACTGAAGACAAGGTTTTCATCAAAAGCCCTAGCACAATATTACATTCAGGCCTCTAACACCTGCTCTGTAATTAATAAAGGACCTAATTAGGGACGGTACGATGTCCCAGACATGTTTAGTTGAATAATAGATATGTTCCTGGTACGGATAGTAAATGAAATTATGTGATTCCCCCACTGACTGCTAACCTACTTCCAGCATCATCACACCATTAGTTTATTCTGTCTAAGCAATCTGAAAGGTGATATGGCAGACAGAACAACTGAAGTGAGTAATCCTACCCATGGAACAGAAGTCATTTCAGGTGTGATGTTTCAGGGCCAGTGGTGGTTTTTGCCAAGATTGCCTGCTGCCTCAATACAGCCCTGGAAGCAAAATGCAGATGCACAGCTTGAGAGAAGAGCAGATGTTAGCCATGGGAAAACTTTGCTCCTCTGCATCACATGAATCACCTCTGCAGAGATACCCAAACGCAGAAGTTTTAGTGCAGGAGTGTAAGACATTGGTACCCGGTGCCATTTGAAATATCTTAGGTGATTTAAGACACCCACAGATCCCATAGTGCACTATGAGAAAACTCATGCTCTTCTGGAGCAAGCCATTAGAGCTTTTTTGGGGAAGCATGCACTAGATGAGACTAGACATCTGTGTTTAGATAACTGAATTGAGTTCCTGTTCTCAAATCAGATTCTATACTGTAATGTCCCTCCTTTCCTTATATAGATAATAGTAGTAGTAGGGATGCTCTATCCATAGGCCCACAATGTTTCTGAAATAAAGCAGTGGTAGAAATTGACCTGATTTGGAAACTGTTATAGGTGCACAAGAAGACCTGGCTTATTTCTTTCTTCTATTCAGAGTTTCCTTGTTACTACAAAATAGAAGGCTTACAACCCAGATATGTTATCTTGTTTTTCAGGTAATGGATCTATGTTACAGAGACAAAGCCAGCCAAACATAACCTAGGGAATGGTGGAACAGAACCTGCCACCAACAACTGCATGGGGTAGAAGCCCACACAGGAGGCAGGTTGTGACTGGGTCTTTCTTACAGAGTCTGGGCAACTTGGTCCAAAAGTGGGTCTTGAAGAATAGGTGATTGACTTTTCTCAAAGCACAGCCTTTACTCAGGGTTTTTTTCCCCTGATGGCTCACAAACTTGTTGATTTCCAAATTGTCCAGGATTCCTGACAGCTGAGGCAGAATACGAGGTGTGGGAGATTCTTTTTTTAATTTGACATATAACATCATTATAGTATATAGTTATATATAAATTCCTATTTTGTACCCAAGCACAGAGGCACTGACAGGAACAGTTCATACATCAAGAAATGAACATTGCAACTCTACTTCTCTAATTACCTATTTTTAATGACTGTAGTGTTAGGACACATACAGGGCTAAACTCACATTCTTAGGGATGTTGCACCAAAATAATAATATTGGAACATTTCTCCTGAAGATTACAAGTCTTGAAGGATTTTTTTCTTAATGCAATATTCTTTCTAGCCTTTTTAATCCATCTTAGTGACGTTACAGTTGGGATCTGTCCTTTAATAAAAGCTTTCTAGTTCATGGGCTCTTTTTCTCCCTCCATTTTCTTTACCCTGCAGTGATTTACATGGTGTTTATGACAACAGATTTTAATACATTGTATTGCCACAAATAGAGGTTTCAGAAGAACACAGGATCTTCCTTTCAGACTTCGTGGTTACTTTGCAATTGCATGCCATGTCGCAGAACTTTCCTTTTTGTACCACTTCGTACATGTTCCGTTGCATGTGTGTATCCCAGGGTCTGGCCTCCATATAATCTTGGCTGTACATGAATTGCGGCATCAAGCCATTAGTGGTTTTTCAGATATCAACCACATTCTAGTATTTGAAAACGTTCCCTGGACTACCCTGGTAAATTAGCAAGCCTATTAAAATTGTCACAACAAATAGCAGCTGATGTAGGACTGAGCTGGAATATCTTTTCCCAATGTCAAAATCCATCATGCTGTTATACTATAAAGAAAGTAATTGGTAAATAAACCATTATTTGAAGAAGGAAAAAAGCTGTCTAGCACAGCATAAAGCAGGAAAAAAAAAATACAGATTCGGAAACAATAATGAATGAGAAGAAAAAAAATAACTTGAGATTATTTGTTCTAAATTGCCTCACAGCCAATAGGTTCTTTCTTTCTTAGAAAGAGTCATTTTAGATGTTTATTATACATTTTAAATTACTGTGGTGTTTGCTGCTGTTTCCAGCAACCATCTGGAAATTAAAATATAGGCTGTTTTTAAGCAAGACCATTTTCTCCCCTGCCCACGCACCTGGTGCTCTCAGACTGCTCACAAAAGCAGAGCTACAAGAAATGATCTTTTTCTTTAAGAGAGCAGTTAGAAGTGCTGCCCTTGTAGGAGGAAAACGTAGATAATGGGCTTTTCTGGCAGTTTGAAGAAAAATGAGAAGCAGGTCAAGTTTTTGGACTTTCCTGACTTGGAAGGGAGCCATTAACCATATGGCTTTGTATTCCCTGCGCGCAATGCTGTGCAGCCTCCCATTAGAGACAGATGGTGTGATATCTGTACATGAACAGCAAAGCTTCCAAGACCCCAGCACTCCGGCTGACGTGCGCTGTGGTTAGTTCAATGGCAGAGGATATTTCATGTTATGCCTTTTGTATGTTTCTCCCTTTGAATTAAATAATCCCTTTAATTTTTAATTGACAGGAAATTCTAACCCACACGATGGAAAAAGAATGTACGACAGTGTATAAAAAAAGGGGGAAATGCTTCATTAATTTTTTTGCCTGACCACAGCAAGAATTTTTTTCATTTTTTTCATTTAAATCCCACTAAGTCAGTCTTTAGAACCGAAAGTTTGAAATTTATTTTCTCTGTTAACTGTTTGTTTGTTTTTCTTTCCAGGACTGCCTAAACATATTGATACCTATATTTATTAGATACCATACTGCTTATCATGAATTTTCCCAGGGTATTTTGCTATTAACATCAACAATACACAATTTTAAAGCCTGTGATGAGGTGATACATACTCCTATCCCACATAAAGCTCTGTTGTCATCGATAGATTTCACAACCTGAACTCTGCTTAGGTCTTTTGAGGAATGTAAAGCTCTGTCTCCTACTTTACAAAAAGTTGAAGGTTAAACTGTGCATACAGACTTGGAATAGGGTCAAAACTATCACTCCCACTCTACAAAGTGCTTTAGTCCCTAGACTAAATTTATTCTTCCTTTTCAAGATTCTCAAGCTGGCAAGTTCTTTATACCTACTACAGCTATCCCAAATAGATACAGCTGTTTACCGCTTCCCATTGATTCCCTGTTTTGTAGAAGGGGAAAACGCATAACAAAAACGCAGAATGAATGACCCAATTGACATACCAGTGTTAGGTCTGGCAGTAAGTAGAGGGACGCATTTCAGGAGGGCTTTAGCTCTCGTAGAATTTCTTTGGAGGCATCTACCTCCATCCATTAACTCTGTAAGATGGTTTAAATGGTTATTTTAAGTGGTATGAATTCTCTTTAACACCAGTTTTACCACTTGAATTGATGCTGTAGCAGCACTTAATTGACAAACTGAGTTCCTCCAAAAGAGATTTAAGAACACTTTTAAGTGGTCCAGCCTTCTTATATTCACACATACATACACAGAGAGTTTGTCATCACTAACTTTCAGTGATTATACCTCAGGAAATGCAGGACTCACCTGCCTTGAAGTTAGGCTGGAATATGCATGTCTTATATTGTCCATTATGTGCTTTACCAAGCAGCTTTACAGAGCACAGCAGAATTCAGCTTGAATGTACTCTGAGTAGATGATGTTGTAAAGAGTCCCAGTTTAGTGTGCCCCAGAACCCAGAATGAACTGTGTGCTGTGACCAAATGGAAGATACCATGAGTCTAAAGATTCGTTTTGATGTCTGTAGAAGCATTTTGCATTAAGAATTACAGAAGTAACAGTGGTTTTTTACATATGTATTAGTTACTAGGTGAAGAGAGATTTCAAGATATTGAAAAAATTAAAACAATTGGCAGCACCTACATGGCTGTGTCAGGATTGTCACCTGAAAAACAGGTAAGAGAGTACATTTCTTTAAGAAGCAAATCTTTTGGTATGTCCAATAATTCATATTGCAGAATATTAGTGTTATCTTTATGATGTTCATAGAGCTTTGTTTGCTAAAAGAAAATAGACATTTGGGGCTTCTGGCAGACAACGGTTGCACTTCTTGATGAATTGAAATGCCATCTTGTTCTTGGAACAAGAACCATATGGATTCTTTCCTCAAATATAGGCTTACAGCAGAGAAAAACGTTCTCCTTTCAATCACACTGATGTGAATCTAGAGTAGGTCTATCTATATCTTCAGATATACTCCAAAGTTATCACTGTAACTCGGACTGGAATCTGGCTGACAGCCTCTAATAACCTATGAAGAGAGAGGATCTATGAACTGACAGCATACTTATGCAAGTGTAAGGTTGCATTTATATGTTTTTGTGATGATGTAGCTGTATACCTACAGACAGTGCAATAAATCATACATTAAAAAGAAAGCAGACCCATCAATTCAACTGAAGAATGTCACAAAGGCAGGAGCCTGCACACTGCCCTCTCTTGCAGAGGCTCTGAGGGAAAGCACAAGCTGAGGGAAAAATCAGTCACAGAGGACACATGCTCAGCCACAGCCATTAACATCAGATTAATCAGATGAGGGAAATTAATTCATAATTACACCCAAGAATATGCCTGGAAATGGGGTCTCCAAAGGAGTAAGATGATGCTCTAAAATACATCTAGCAAGAAGTCAGCTGTTGCTGAAATTTGTCTTGCTTGGCAATTACTGCCTCTCCCCAAGGAAGAGCACCACAAAAAAGGGTGTGCTGCCCCAGATCAATCATAGAGTCGGAATCAGATCTGCCCACGGTGATTGCAACTGCCAGAAAAGCAGAAGCCAGATTAGCGTGAGCTTTATAAACTAGAAAATTTCCATTGTTTATTTAGAATACATTATAAAACGTGGAGTTTAACTACCTGAGCATCTCCCACCTACAGAGTAACAAGTGATGCTGACAACTAGAAATCCACAAAATTAGACAAGCATGAAATTTTTGTGTGCTCAAAAGCAAAATGCTTCTGTGCAGAGAGGAGCAAAGGACTGACCCTCAGGGAGGTAGCTGGTTATAGCTACACAGCACCTAACTACTTCTTTTGACTCTTGATGTGGGTAAAAATTCAAACAGAGAAAATCTATACTGCATTGCAAAGACAGATTATCTCCTTCTTTTTCTTGAACAATAATAGCCTAATGAAATTTTTATATATGTTTTAAACATGCTTATCTTCATACAAACATGCCTATGACCTTGTCAGAATCTAAGTGAGGGTTGCTGAGGGAGGTTTGCATGCTGTGAACTGAACAAGTCTAAGAACAAGGACTGAGCATGGTGTGAATAGAACAGAGCGATGCCAGGGAGATGCTTATGTTCAGTATTAAACACTGAATGTGATGGAAATTGCAAAGGGCTGGACTGCAAGGCCCAGGGAGGGACTTGCAATACTTCATTCCTATGGACTGAAAATTTGTTTGATGAAAGGATTATCTGTCTTCAGAATAGAGGAGATGACATCATACCACTATTGGGCCAAAACTACAGCTGTTACTTACTCCGCTGTCTATTCACAGAAACGATTAAGGAGTTCTCTGTCCTCCCTTGAGAGTCCCTGCCCCATCACCTGCTCTGTTGGTGTTCTGGGAAGACTAAAACCCACTCCTGGTCCCCATCTGTATATCAACTGTCCTGAAGGAATGGAAATGGAGGGGAAGGAGCAGGAGTGACTTTACTGCTCTAAGCAGAGGCGATTAATGAGCTACAAAATAGCCTTTCTTCTCCCAATAACCAGTCCCAAGTTGCCTGGCATGCCCTGTTTTTCCTGTCACTGTTCCATCCCTGAGAGCCTGGAATGTGTGCTCCTCCTGGGTGACAGTTCCAGCAAGGGAGAATTACATCCTTGCACCTGAGCTATCTCAATCCTCTCTACACTTTCTTCCTCAGACAGATTTCATATGCCATATTAATTTCCATGATTGCCTGTCAGAGTATTGACAGGAAATTACTTTCTTTGATACTTCATGCTAAGTTTCTCTGCATCCAGGTACACAAGTGCTGTAATATAAATGGGAAGCATTACCGTTAATAATACCCTACCTCTCTTGGATCAAGTATATTGAAACTGTTCTTAACAAATTCCAAACTTAGATACTTGGTACCTTGTAGGGATGGGTGGGAGCTCGGGAAATGCAAAACTTTTCTAACATTGGCTTATAACTCACTCCTCAGCAATGTGAAGACAAATGGGGGCATTTGTGTGCTCTGGCTGACTTCTCCATTGCTCTGAATGAAAGCATACAGGAGATCAACAAGCATTCATTTAACAACTTTGAACTCCGTATTGGTAAGCATAGTTCAAACATGAGAATTAGAATGGGATATTGTCTGCAGGGATCTGACTCTGTAAGTGCACCCCAGGAGCACTGCAAGGACATGTACAATTTCAGAGACTCCAAATACTGTATCTGCTGTTTTCAAATTTACTTAATCCCAGGCAACATTAGAAATAAGAAATACTGCATTTGCAGAATATGGGCCCTGATTTGGGGACTGTAGGACTTCTAAGTTTTAGTGAATTATGAATCGGTAGCATAATTAAGCTACTGCCTTTAGCAAGTCTGGCCAAGAGCCCATAGATATAACATAAAAAATTAACTGGCAGCCTAGACTTCAGTGGCAGAAGCTCTGAACTGCTGTGATGGGGAACCTATTATCCTGGATGTGATGTTCTGGATGACTAGCAGGATGAGACTCAGAAAGATAGCCTAAATATATGGTACAGAGCAGGAGTAAATCTGATGGCTTCTCATGTTGACTGGATCACTGGCTAAAACCAAAAGCCACGCAGAAGAAACACGTCCCTTACAGACAAACCTGCTGTAAAAAAACTAAAGTATATTCATCACTCACAGCATGGATGGTCGCAGCTTCACTGTCTGTGATCTGCACTTCCTAACAGTTTTGAACAGAAATCTCTCAGTTCCCAAGATTTCTCAGTGAATACGCATCTGCTCTATTAAGTGTGGATCACTTGCAAAGATTTCATAGACCATGAATGAACAGTGTTTGGAAATCATTTCTATCACCAATTAAAAAAAAAAAGGATCTTTAAAAATAAGATCCTTTTCCCGGAGATGTGCCTTTCACTGTCACTAAATGTATTTTTAAATCACTGCTGTAGAAAAAAATCTCTTTTATATTATTGTTTGTGTTGAATTTATCAAACAATCTTAGAAGATACAGTCTTTCAATAACTTCTTAGAATACTTTAATATTTTCACTTCATGGAGCATAAGAATGTAATTTCTTGACTGTATAGCACTACAAAGGTTGCCTTCAACTAAAGCAGACACGGAAAGATCCTTCCAGAGAGATCTTTCCTACTATGTAAGAATCAGTTTGCAGGAGCTTTAGCAATAGTGTGCAGAATACAGATGATACGTAAGTATTGTGGTTCCACTGAAATGGACATCCTGTAAAATAACTCTGTGGATAACACGGATATAAATTTTGAGATTTTTATAGTTTTTCTGGGTTTTTTTTCTTATTTTGTTTGTATATACACATCTTCCTTAAGCTTAGTAATAAGTGTATCTGAACTAGGCTTCAGCTAGTTAAGTACAAGTGAGTTTTCAGACGCTCTTGTCTGACTATCTCTTCTCCATTTTTTTTTTTTTAAATTTTTTATTTAACAGGGATTAGCCATGGCTCTGTTGTAGCGGGAGTTATCGGTGCTAAGAAACCCCAATACGATATCTGGGGCAAAACGGTTAATTTAGCAAGTCGAATGGACAGCACAGGTGTTAGTGACAGAATACAAGTGCCTGAAGAAACGTATCTGATCCTGAAGGACCGGGGATTTGCCTTCGACTACCGAGGAGAGATTTATGTCAAAGGTATCAGTGAACAGGAAGGAAAAATCAAAACATATTTTCTTCTAGGAAGAGTTCAACCAAATCCTTTAATCCTACAACCAAGAAAACTGACTGGACAGTACTCATTAGCAGCTGTTGTATTAGGACTTGTACAGTCTCTTAACAGGCAAAAACAGAAGCAAATCCTTAATGAGAACAATAACTCTGGAATCATAAAAGGACATTACAACCGGAGGACTTTGCTCACTCCTGGTGGATCTGAGGCAGTGGCCCAGGCAGAGGGGGCTGACAAAACTGAATTGCCATAATCAGCATTTTGTTTGTGTTCTTTTTTTTGTATTTCTTTTATATATAAAAATAAATATACAAATAAAAAGGGTTTAATTTTTTTTAGAAGAAGTGTTATTATTTTCTGATGTGATATTTCGATGACATTCAAATTCCTACATTTTAATGAATGGTGCCAGCATATCTTCCCCCAGCTATGATGAAAATCTGAATGTCCAGACATAACAGATGTAGGCCACCACTCTGCTGTGCCAGCTACCCACAGAAAGGGGCAAGAATAAACCACTGACTGGAGGAATTTAGAACAAAAATTGTGTATGGAGTTAATGATGGGTAATAGAGGGAACGCCGTCCAAAATTTTCAGATGAGAGCAAGGGCTTAAGGAGATTGAGTAGGTTCTTCTCACCTTTAGTTGCCTTCACGTAGAGTTATATGCATCTAAACTAGTTTCCTGGTCTCCATATCAGCCAGGGAAAAGCTAGTCAATACAGCTAAAGGTGTGTTATCTGCCCAGATGTGAGGATCTGGGAGACAGAAGAAATAGATCTTGCCCTAAACTCACTGATTCCATTGAATTCATTAGTTGTGGTCTTTTAAAATGGCTTAAGGTGTCCTCCTCACAAGCGGATGACTGCACTGTAGACAGATAAATTGTGTGTTGGTATCTACCTGACCTCTTGCACCCAAACCAGGAGGTCAGGGCTCTCTTCTAGGCAGTTTTTCATTTCCGTCAGTCCCTTTTGGAGTGCTCAAATTCACTGTGGTATCTTGACCGGCATAAAACACCTATGAGTGGATGACAGAATGGGATATCTGGAGCCTACAGCTGAGTCCACTGTCCAGTCAAGACACTAACCTAATTCTCTGGAGTCGCTTGCCAAAGCTTAGATCTTAAGCCTATCACCAGTCTGAGTTCTCACCAAAACAAGGGTTGTCTGTGGCTGTAAAATGAATATGTGCTGAAGAACAGTAGGAGACAAGCTCACTGCTAAACTCCTACTCAGTTGCCTCAAGAGGAGGAGAGGCCAAGACTGAGGATACACAAAATTATTTGTGTGTCAACTCAGAGATAGTCCTGTCGGAATGCTACAATGGCACATGTAGGCATTACAAGCCCTTGCCTCAACAGGAGGATAACTTTTGGGGGGATGGCTAATCAACTTCACTTTGGAAACAGTAAATATATAGCGCAGGTTCCTATATGCATTGGTGCCATTATTCATACTGAGTTTTAATGTGCACAAATGAACCTCCCATCAAGCCTGTATGCTCAAAGGAGCTGGTTTGTTTCAATAAATATTATCTTTAAAGAAAATCACAGATGGAAGCAGCAGAATGTGTAATCACACAGCAATCCGCAGATGAGAACCTACATAATCAATAGTGCAATGTATGGATTCTTTGTAAATACAAGCCTTGTTTTTTGCAGGCTGCTACCCAGTTCTTAATAAAAACTGAGGTTTCTTGGGAGCATCACCACTGGATCAAACACATTTTCAAAAGATGGCTGATATGGCTTGAAATCTTGATTCCCACATTTTATAAGACACTATTGTTTACTAACAAAAGAGGCATCCAAACATGAATGCATTTTATTGTAGTAAGGTAAGAAAAAAAGCTTCTCATTGTAAAATAACCTGATCAGGTTGTCTTCAAAAATAGAAAATAATAAAGATGACCAAATAAATTCCACAGAAAATTATATCACTGAACGATGGGTCTGAGTGCAAAGAACAAAGAGCAGTCTGAAATGTTACACTCAGCAACAATGCTGTCAGTAACTGAGCTCTCATTCCAAATTGATTACTCCTTTGAACCCCCACAAATCTCATTTTTTTATGCCATGCAGGGAAAGCTGAGCCTCTCAGCTCACCAAGGCCAGTGCTGATAGTGTAGGAAATGAAGACAAGGGCTCCCATCTGAAGCAGTTAAATTAATTTCACATTTACAATGGTATTTGAGACACTAAGAAGGAAGTTTTGGCTGCTTTAAACAGCTCATTAACAGCTGTCCTCTCCTTTGCAGCTTATTTCTGTGCTGGGTTGGTTTACTTCTGGTTCTCTAAACATTTAATTCTTGCTAATATCCCAGCTGAACTGGTTTGCTAATTCTCACCACTGCTGCCAACCTCTGTAATGACAATTAGTAGTGAGTGAAAGGTATTAACTAGATAACAGGATTGGAGACTGGAGTTGTGAGAGCAACTTCACTGCTCCTTAGCAGGGGCTCAAATCTCCTGCTTCTTATTACAGACAGGGACGGCTTTCTGTATCATCCCTCTCAAAATCCCAGTTAGCATAACTATGTTTCCAAGAAAAATTATCTGCTAATGAAGCCTGAGTTTGTGTTGACGAGGTAAAGAGTTTGCTAAATTAGTTCATTGCCATGAATAATTCTTTACTGAGGAATTTCACCTACGTCTGCCACAGGTAAATCCCTGCTTGGGACTATTTGTCTACCCTAGATGGCTATTTGTCACCCCAGCAACGATACCGCTTGTTCCTTTTCCAAGTGTGATGACCTTAAAGGTTCAGCAATGTTATTTTTATTGTAGCATCTGTTCTCAGTGGAGCAGCAGCTATTATTTATATTCTCAGTCTTCTAGGTTTACGCCATGACTTTATGGTACCATTAGAGTATTTAGCTTTCCCTCACAACTCTATCTTCAGGGTTTCTTTTTGCTCATACAAGAAGACAAAACAAAATCAAAACACCTGGTTAATATCCTTTGAAACATGCATGCCTGGGTTAATAAAGGCAAATTACCTTGATAATGTAACTCTTTGGCCAAACCAGGCTAGCAAATGTTGAGAGCTTTCCTAGATTTTCCCCATTAAGAGAAAGCCTTGGCAGCAACTGGCTATAGTCTTTGATGTCATCTTAATTATTTCTACAAATACACACTCCAGGAACAAACAGTAGCCAGCTTCTTGTTCAGAAATTTGTACCTCAGTCTCTCCAACAAGCTCTGTGCCATAAGCTCTGCTGATTTAAATGTTCTATAAACAGGCTGAGATCCACAGCTTGCTTCTCTGAAAAGCAACATACAATCAACTATATCAAGAGTAGTTTATTCCAGTTTTAAAGTACTCATTCTTAATCATTAAAACAGATGGAATATTGACTATTTGGACAATAGTTCTGTACCAAAAATCATTACTCTGTAAAGCTGCAAGTGCATATTTGCAACCATCACATCTATATTCTAGCAAAGACTATCTGTGGCAAGACTGCTTGTTTGCAGGACAGTGAAAAGGTTTTAGTGTTGATTAATTTATGCCATTCATCAATTTTAGTAATATCTATCCAAAAAGTCACAGTTAGAAACTGATACTTGTCAAGGTATTTACTGTTAGCTCACATTAAGACTCAAGACATAACAGAGTTTACCTCTACTGAGGACAGTGTCATAGGTATGATGTCATTTAGAAGTTTGTGCTGAGAAAAAAAGCAATTAAAAAAAATAGTCCTTGCACACAGGGAAGAAATATCACTCACTGTCCTCAGCTTCAATTCATTCCTGATTACTTCACAGTCGTTTGCACATTTTGAAAAGCGCAGCAAAAAATGATCTCATCTAATCCTTTTCTCATTAGCAGAACTTCAGCTGCCTTTCCTAAGTGCAGCAGGAGTCAAGGAGTTTATACAAATACACAGCACAGCAAAGGTGGCTAATAGCCACGTGTTCTGTTGCTGCACGCTGTCAAGCTGCAAAGCAGCGAGCAGAGAGCCTGAGTCCAGAGCTGACTCCACGAACACGCAGTGAAATGATCAGAGAAGCAGGAAATAACTACATTAACCAGCCTCGGTGGTACATGGAAAGCCTTATAATTGCACAGTCAACTTATTAATCTCCCCATCAATCTTTTCCTGTTGTTCAATGGCAATGGCATGATTAAGCATTTGTGGTTTCCCCAGCTCTGTGCTTTGCTGGAGGAGAGGAAAAATTATGATAGCAGAGCAGTCGGCAGATGGGAGGGAAGGGGTAAAAATTCAATATGCATATCTCTAGGCACTCAAAACTTACTGCAGTTAAGTTAGTATCTAAGGAATGCTCTCAATATTTCCTTGGTTTATGTAACTAGTGGATAAGGCCCAACTTAAAAAAAAAGAATTTTTTTCTGTCCATTTTCCACTAAGCTCTTTTTTTATGTGATGGCTGTCAGAGTTACAGAGCCATTTGGAGACTGATTCATTCAGCTTTTTCATGTTGACAGCAACATGCAGGCATGGTTAGAGACCATTTTCTGTGAAATGCCATTCATGCTACTTCTCCTGACCTAGATCTCCCTCAGCCCAAGGTGGTTTTTTTCTGGCTGATAAATACGTTAATATTGATATACTGAAGATCTTTCTGTTTCATAGTGCACGCACGTTTTGAGAGTCTTGAAACCAGTGCCTCCTTCAGCTTTGCAATATTTTTTTTTAAAAAGAGAAAAGCTCCACATGGCCACATGGAGAAAGAGAAGAAAAAATTTCAGCTGGTTTGCTGAAAATCTAAGGTACTAAAATAAATTATGTATGTGTGAAGTGACTTTTGATTGCAAAACCCACTCCCAACAGCAGTGACATGGGATCTGCCAAGGGATATTTTCACAGCAACAGGATATTAATTATCATTTTAATTAATCTATCAGTTACTTAAAATAGAACAGCCTCTTCCTTTTCCATCCCCACAGACACTATTGTGACAGGTTGCCAATTTTTCTATAGTTTCTATCATTTTCTATAGTTTCTATAAATCACCAAGTAATTTTGCTTCAGATGAGTGATTATCTCCTCTGGATGTGCCCAGATCAACACTCTAAAGCTCTGACCAGGAGTGAGGAGTTACAACCCCGTCTCTGGGGTCAACACAATTTGTACGGGTGAGACCAAGGCTCCCAGTAGTACCAGCTCTTTCACTGTAGCCTTATTCCTGAGAAATGCAAGACCAGGGGCTGGGGCAGGCTGGCAGTTGTAGTCCAACACTTTTCCAATCTGAATGAGGGTGGGAAGAAGTCCCTAGCTGGACCTAGCCCACAAGGTAAGTCAAGACACTGCCTTTACAGCTCATTCTTTGTTAACAGCCTAGTTACCTGAAAGTTGTTATAATGGCCAGTCAGCAGCTTGGCTAGCCCAGATATACTCACAGGGTAATGAAGGCACAGGGAATACTTCTTCTCCATGCCACAAGCTGACACTGCAATATGCAGTCATCTGCAACCCCATTAAACTCCCCCTTTCCTGGCAATTAACTTGGCAGGACCAATTACCTCTCAGAAACCATTGTATGGGTGTTAGCAGGCAAGTTTTCCTGGAACAGTCTCCAAAAAATACTTTGGTGTTGTTAGTGTTAGTTTGGGGTTTGCTTGTTGTAGTGGTTTTATTGCTTTCTGCAGAACAAACAGAAATACGTGTTTTCATAGTTTCCATTTTATTTATCCATTCAGAATTTATTCAGAAACAAAGCCACACTTACGTCCAATGCTTAACTTAGGCAACAGCGTTCCTTCCTCTTACCCTCTCAGACAAAGTTGATCATGTGTCCATTGCAATTTAAGGATCCCTACCATATTTCCCTCCAAGAGATATTCCACCCTCAGCTCTGTGAACTGAAAGGTATATATACAGCATGTTTGCAAGGAGACCTCAGCTACCAATTCACCCCATTTTTCTGCTCCTGTCACTTTTAGAGCTAGAGGACTAGAGCAGAAGAGCTTTCATGGCCTAAGAATGATGTTAAAAAAGAGAAAAATTCTCCATGAAACAAGTTTCAACCTATTTTGAGCTTTACAGATAAATGTCAAGATTTTATTTTCAGCTTTAAACTCCCCGTGAACACAGAGAATGCCAGTATTACCTATTGTCCCTAGAGCACAGTTTCACAGATTTTATGTTCACAGTTGTTGCTGCCTCCACATTTAATCTGTATTCCCATGCAAAGCATATTAACATTAGCCAGTCTTGGCTAGGAATAGCAACCCATGCCTTTGTATTTTCTATAGTGGAGCATTACCTGAAAAACATACGAGAAAAAGAAATTTTATGGCAACAGCTGCAATATGAGCTTCCACTTTCAGATAATTAACCATACCCTAATACGTATTCTTTGATTAAGAGTCCAAAAAGCATTCTTACAGCTCCAATTTATAATCCTTCTTTTAAAAAAAAACCCATGCTGGAATATGGCTTGTGGATGTTAGACAATATTGTATCTTAGCATGGACACTGTTGGGAAGAAGTTGTTTTTGTTCCATGTTCCAATGATTAAGAAATTACCAGTAAAACAAACAAACAGAAATCTGAAATGAACAAACAAAAAAACCCAACAAAACAAAATCCTTAATCTATTTTTGGATCAGAGACTGATATCCAACTAGAGTTCCTCCCTTGAGGTGGAAGCCACTCCATCTAGATAACAGCCATGGTCAACTTTACTCAAGGTCATAACTTCCAATTTGGGCACCTGTTTCCATATATGTCCATTTTAGATGTCAGGTTCTTTCAGACCTAATTCAGAGTTTTGTAATAATCTTAGGTACTCTACAGCCAGCAAGCCTAGGGAAGTGATTGTCCCCCTGTACTCAGCATTGGTGAGGCCACTCCTCAAATACTGTGTGCAGTTTTGGGACTCTTACTATAAGAAAGGCCTTGAGATGCTGGAGTGTGTCCAAAGAAGAGAAACAAAGCTGGGGAAGGTTCTATAGAACAAGTCTTGCAAGAACCAGCTGAGAGAACTGGAGTTGTTTAGTCTGGAGAAAAGGAGACTGAGGGGAGACCCTTCTTGTCCTCTACCTGAAAGGAGGTTGTAGTGAGGTGGGTGTTGGTCTCTTCTCTAGGGTAGCAAGGGACTAGAGGAAACAGCCTCAAGTTGTACCAGGGAAGGTTTAGTTGGATATTAGGAAAAATTTCTTCACCAAAAGGGTTGTCAGGCATTGGAACAAGCTGCCCAGGAAAGTGATTCAGTCACCAACCCCAGAAGTATAGACATGGTAGTAAGGGACATGGTTAGTGGTGGTCTTGACAGTGTTAGGTTTATGGTTGGACTTCATGATCTTAAAGGTCTTTTCCAACCTAAATGATTCTATGATCTTGTCATCCCCTAAGATTATCAGAGATCACAAAAAGGTGTTCATAACAATTCTGCTGGTGACCATTGGCAGAAGTGAGTCAAGCAGTGTGGCTTATGGAAGCAAAGGCTTCACCGGAGTTAACTGATTTAATTCCAATATATGAATATTTTCATGGGCCAAAAATCCATGAATTTGGCATTATCTCTTCACCACTGAAACAAACAACCAAAATAGAAGGTAGCAAAATCTTCGGTCCTGGGAATGTTTCAGAGCTCTTGCTAGTACAGACTGAAGATGAGGAAGGCAAACCTTTCCCATTTCATGAATTGATTCAAAGTCCAGAAGAAATATAATTTGTTATAGGCCTTCCTTTGTGGATGGCACCGGAGGTGCTGCAAACTGGTGGCTCAGCTCACTGACAGACACTCTACCAAGCTATTTAGGTTCCCTGTCAAGCATGTAACTGCTTCATTGGTTTTAGCAAAAAAACTCCATAGTCAAGCTTCAGGAAATAAATGGAATTACTCTCCCAATTGCACTGCACCATTCCCACCCCATCACCTCTCACTGTGCTGTTTCTCCTTACTTACCCTTGTGCTCAGAGGAATAACTCCCCACCGCGTTTGTTCTAACTAAGGGCTGTATGATCCATCGAAGAAGAGCATTTGTTTCTTAACAAGTCTGTTCACAGAGGACTTGGTGAGATCTCAGGAAACCTTTGTGTTAGTTGCGTTGTGGGACTTAGGCTACAATGAGGGTGTTCGTACTTTCTCGTATAACTAAAAATGTTAGTTATGAGCTAAATGGATGAAGGGTTCACTACAAGAGTAGGTTTCTATCATGATGTCTCCCTGTCATTTTCATTTAAGCATATGGTATTACGTACGTGAGACACTCAGCCCAACAAGGCTTCTGGAGGCTTTTGTTCCACAGCCAGAACAGCCTCTGCTATACAGAAAACACAAGATGCAGAAAAAGAAGACTGAAAATAAAAGCTTCCTCTGAAGTTGTGCGGAGAGAAGGGAGGCACGTTAAATGCTCAGAAAGTATCTTCCAAATGACCCAATTACCTATTTGCAACCTGTAATCCATGATGCATTTCTCAAACTTCTCACGAAGGTTGACAAGAAGAATTTTTCCCCTTCCCTCCCCCAGCTGTGCCATTACCTAATTCTGTTACCAAGACAAGAACAAGTTAAATCCGATTATCTCACTTGCATTAGCAGTTCCCACCAAATGAGAAAGGCGAAAGTTTTTTACTGGAAAGTAACAATGGCAAGGCAGCATAAAAGCCTCTGCTGCTTTGAATTATTAATAGTGTATCACCACAGTTCATATACCAATCACACTGTTCTCTTTTCTGGTGCCTCAGGAGAAAGGAGTATAGTTTCCAGCATACATCAAGGGTTATTTTGGGAAAACATTTTCAACAGCATCTAAATGGATGGAAAACAGTTTAGTGTTCCTAAAGCCCTCAAGCTCTGTCAAAAGAAAATAAAATTTGTAATTATATAAGGATGTAATTTTGTCTGAATTGTCATACACCATGATTCCCTTCTGCTGATTGTCTTTATGCAGTTTATCCCACAGGTTCTGATGTTTAGTCTTTTCCTAATGCATCTAACAAGCTTGAATGGTGATTTTGAAGCAGAGGAACAGTTTCTTCAAGACAGCAAGAAAGTACTTTGCTAGACCTCTGTTATATGTGTCCTGGAATTATTGTGACTCAGGGGAAACACCACCGAGCACAACTCAGGTGGTTGTCAGTCGTGTATTTGCTGTGTCCAAATAACTGTTCTGAAATATGATGACCTCACTTCCTAACCAGTTTGAGGTTTAAGCTGTAGCAGACTAAAGTAACTTG
This sequence comes from Eurystomus gularis, assembly GCA_013400335.1. NCBI lineage: Eukaryota > Metazoa > Chordata > Aves > Coraciiformes > Coraciidae > Eurystomus > Eurystomus gularis. The sequence goes on from VZZY01004320.1 coordinate 172,253, forward strand.
TCTCCATAGTGCCCTTCTACAGTTGCTCCTGAACTATGTAAACAGTTCTTTCTGCAGAGACATCTTTATTTACAACATCTCCTGTCTCCTCTGCCTTGGATAGGTGAAGAGATTCAAGGTGTGACAGTTTGCTGGGGAATCTTGAATCTGTCTTACTAGATTAATTCACTTAGAAAACATAAGATTGTATTTCTGCAGCAGAAGGGCTCTTTTCACTGTTTGAAAGAAGAAAAAAGGATATAACGTCTGAAACAAGTGTAAATGATACAGCAATATCCTTTTGCACCTGCAGGTAGGATGAAACTATTGGCCCGAGAGAGGAAAAGCATGAAGCACACACAGGTGAACAAGTTACTAGTTTTGACTCCCATAGCAGGGAGTAGCCTTGCTCAGGGTAAGTCCAGCCTGCTTATCACAAGCCAGCCAGAAGCTGTTTTTGTGTAGATACGCTCTTCACAATGCCACCACAAGGAGATGCAGTGATAATATACAGAGCTGGGGACTTTGCCTGTGGGCACAGTCCTTCTGCAAGTTGTGCCAATGGACCAATATTTTTATTATCTTGCACTGAAAGCACCTAGGGCTGGATAATCTAAATAAATGAGTTTTATGACCCAACATAAAATCAGCATTCATTTCTGACTGCAGTTGCTTTTAGTCTAAGACCTGGAGCCTGTCAGTTTATTAATTCCATACCAACTATGGGGACAGCAAATACTTTCCTCAGTTGTACGTACATTGCATTTCTTCAAGCGTTCACGGAACCTAACTCCTCCCAGCCGTGTCTGAATAGTCCTTAATCAGTTCAGGCCTGTGCTCTGCTGATAAAAATCTTGGTCACAGAGAGATGGATTGAAGAGTCACAAGAGTGAATGAGACCAAAGTTTTACTGGAGCACCAACCAGCTCAACTGACACCCTTATTCCCAAGCCAAATGGGTACTGCCATCTCAGACACCCCTGTGAATTTTCCTTCTAATCTGATCTCTGCTGTTAACTTTATCTCATGATCATAATCCTTCCTGTATTGAAAGGCCACTCTAGGGACTAGTCTTGGCAGTCTTTATGTGGAATCTTGTAGTCTTTCTAGATTCAAGCCCTCAAGAATGTAATGTTCATTAGTGCAGTTGCCAATGCACATTAGGGACTGTTAAATTTTAAGAGCTTTTCTTCCAGAGCAATTTGATCATAACAGATACCTTTCCTGACATTTGCTACACTTCTTGGCTGCATCATATCAGCTTTGGTGCTGAAACACTAATATGCCCATTCTTATAAAAAGGATTTAGCAGATGAAACTTCCTACGTTTGGCATTATCTGAACCCTTGTTAGAATTCAATGCAAGTTCTTCCATTGCTTTTGGTAAGACATCTGGTCCCACAATCAAAGTGCCAGAAGCCACGAAGAGCCACAGGTACAGAAATAGAAAGGATGTAAAATCACATGCAGGACATGCACATGGGCAAGCACAGGCTCAGACCTGGATATCTGAAACAAGCTGCCATGAAACCAAGGCACCTCTAAATCTCATCTCACATTTAAGTCAATAAAGACCAAGACACTTAAGTTGTTGGAGGGGAGGGAGAAGAAAAAAAGAGAGAATACAAGCTCCTTTTGGAGGCAGGGAACTTATAAGAAAATCAGAGAATTTCAGTAGGGTTGTCTTAAAAATGGCTCTGGAAAACAATCACATCTGAAGACTACTGCAGTCTAATTCATCTGAAAATCTGTCATGCTGCTTGCAGAGGAAAACCACTAGCATTAGAAACTGTTCCAGTATTTTCTGAGAGATCCATTTACTGTGTAATCATTGTTTAGGTAGCTACAAACAACTTTCCCTCTTTCTTGCTTTCCTGTGACACCCTTAAATAGCACTCACTCTTTCTGTGCTCACCAGCAGAGAATGCTAATGTGCAGAAAGGTCAGCTGCTTCCAGTTCTCTACAGTGTATCATTTTTTAAAAGGAGCTCTTAACTGACATGGGCCTCTAACCACACGTGTCAGATGCTCCTCTCATGCTCAACACCCTCTGTCTGGAACAAGGAAGGCAGATATGTTCAAAAATGTAATGCTACTGTATTTATAGCTAAGCAAAATTTTAGAGTGCAAATTCAAGCGCATGAAAATCACCTGGTTTTGCTCAAAGAGCACATCAGTTTCCCAGAAGGTCACATAACATGTCTGAGGTTTTCAGGTCAGCTGTAGGGCCCAAAGGAAGCTTGAGAGATTTGGCATATCAACTGGGAAATGTGTGGTTTTGATGGGAAATCATGCTCTGAATGACACAGAAATTGAAATGAGGAGGGGAACAGGGAGAACAGATGGACTTCTCTAACCTGATGTCTTCCTGGCAATTCCCAGCATTTCCTGTGTTTCCCTACAGCCTGCTACAGGGATTGGTTTAGTATCTTCATCCTGTACAACAGCCAGATGTGCCATGAAGACTTAAATCAAAGTAACAGTGAGCAGTAACACCCAGGACATCAGCATTGCCCCTGCTGGACCTCAGTAAACCCTGGACTTTATAGAACTGCAGCTATCCAGTGTATCTGTCTCTGTATGACTACCACAAGGTGCTGCAGTATTCAACACAGCCATGCTCCAGCTGCACAGACAAATTGCTGCCCCCCACAAAGGTATCAGCTGTCATTGACTGGGTGCCTTCTGATAGCCCCTGGCAATTGCAAAGTAAAGCTTATTTGTTTAAAACAACCTTCATGACATATTGCAACCCATGAAGTTCTGGGACCTCTGTTTTTTCTGATCAGGAGAACATGGCTGAGACTCAGCCCAAGTCTGTGAGTGACATCAGTCATTGCAAAGTCATTTCCATCACCTGGGAGAAATAAAACTGGCTTAGTAGTTTCGCCTTGTGTCATACACAACCCATCAATCTCTTAATGTTAAAGCAAAAGGTTAATATTAAAAATTCTTTCTACTGGAGTTATTATACTAGAAAATCCTGAAAACTCTACCCTATGCATTAAATTCTCCAAGACATTACCTTCCATGAACAAAATACAAGCTCCAAGCTGCATAGCTAATTCATTCTACACTTTTTTTCTTTTATATTACACCAGAGTCTTGTTGATTTGTAATATAATCTCTTCAGTGCCCCTGGAAATGTTATCAGATGGAGGTCCAGGTGCAGCCACATTGTGGATGAGAAGAAGTACTGAGCAGTGGCCTTGCACTGCTACAATCTCCTGTGGGTTACCAGCACCCCAGAAGGCACTGTTAATGGAAGGGAAGGTTCCTTGGTACCCCTCATCTCCATCATTGCCCACAGATCTAGCATAGTGGCACTACACAGGACTCCCTGAGTGGGCCTTGGGTTGTATTAATGACTTCAGTAGCTACTTCTGAAACAAGAGTGTCTTGAAGAGTTTGCTACCTAAATAGACAAACTGGATGAATACTGGAAGAAATGAAAATCCCTAAGCACCAGAGGGATTTGTTTGATGCCTCTTGAATTGTTCATATCAGAGTCAAAATTGCATTTCAGGTCCTTGGCCCCAACTCAGACCTAAAGAACCAGGTTGTCTCACTTCAGATAACACATAAGGCTTTTACAGGCTGCTTTGTTGAACTGACTGCACACATCTGTCAAACTTTTCTTTCTCCCCATAAACAAACCCTTACAGAAGAGTTCCTGCCTGAGGAGTTTAATCCTCTTAGAGCCTCAAAAGAGACTCACTTGGATTTTTGTCTATTTTCCATCACTGTTAGAGGATTTGATCGATTCTTTCATTGTTCTTCCAGCTCAGAATAATAGAGCCAAGCATTTTGCTTGGAGAGATGGGCATTGGCTTAAAAACCACTCCTAGTCCATCCATCTGCTAGTGCTCTGGAGAGCTGAATGGTATCTACTATTTTAGGCATTCAGTCTAACATGGAAAAAAAATTGTTGTTTGTTTGAAAGTGTTACACTGAGTACATGATTGTATTTCATGTGTATTTCAATTTTGGTCTTAAATCAGGGCTTTTCCAGGGTCTTTCCTGCCCCAGAATAGATTTAGGATCCTTGCAACATTGAAGGGACAGGACCATGCACCCCATCACAGCAAGCCATAGCAGAAGCATGACACAAAGACCACATAAAGACATGGCACCCTGGTGCCAGGCAGTTGTACTGAGAAAACTGCACAGCTGCAAGCAGGTCCTCGACAGGACCCAGTCCACTGCTCATAGCAGTGCGTAAAGCATGATGCTCTCCAGTGAATACTGGACCACGTCAGTCAATGAGTAACAGCAGACAGGGCACAGTGGTTATCACTTCTAGTCTGAGTCTGAGGAGGAGGGCTTCACTGGGAAAGCAGAGAAAGGTTGGTTTGCAGGAAAAAAGTGGGGAAAGAGGCACCCAGAGGAAACAATCTTCTTTAGGCCAACCTTCCAAGCAGCTAAAGTTGCCCCAGTTCCAGTTAAGAGATGGTCTCCATATGGCTGCATCTACCACAGATGCCAGCAGGGACACAGTCCCCTTCTCCATCCAAACAGCAGGTTGGAGCATGTTGGTGCTTCCTCTGGGGCATATGCTCAGATTTCTTTTCAGGAACATGGTAGAGGGATGTCCAGGTCTTGCACCCAAACCTTGGGCATCATTTAAAGTGATAGTTTATCTGCATCCTCAGCCTCAGCTAAATTGTAATGCTTATGGCTACACTCGTGACTTGCTGCATTTCACATCTCATTCTACTGCATTCACTGGAAGCAACCAGCATGGTGTGGGATCCTGCTTTGAATAAGCAAGCCTGTTACTGTGGGATCTCTCTTTCTTGTGTTCTGATGTCACACAGAGCAACTTTCTGCTAGGTACAATATGGCAGTGGTGATAGCAGAAAACACCACCCTGAGACTACAGAATGACTGAGGTTTGAGTGCATGTCCAAGCTCTAATACAGCCTTCACTCTCCTCTGCTAGTTTTTTTTCTCTGCCTTCTGTTTCTTATTTATATAGAAGCAGAAACATTCAAAATGGGAAAAACTCTCCTGTATATTTTAAAGGTAATTAACATGCCCATGCCCTGTTTGCCCGCAGGACTGCAGAACGCATGAATGAAAATGCAGGATGAGGCACAGAACTGCTTCTTTGACCAAATCTCTATTTGCATTCAGAACAACAACTGTGGCACACAAACACTCCCCCAGCAACGCAAACCAGCTATAACACCCTGGCTCCTGCATTAACAGATCTAGGTAAGGCTGCTGAACGAAAAAAAAACCCTCCAAATCAGGATTCCTTTATTACTTAGCTGGGATCTTGGGATGAATCAGCTAAAAGTGAGATAGTTTTGTTGTCACCAGGTTATTCTTCAAGTGTAACCTTCCCCATTTGTACCAGTGCTTCCTCAGGCAAAGAGTAGTTTAGAAAAGGAGGGTGGGATTTGGGGGAGAGCACTTAAATTATGTGTGAATAGAACAATTAGCACTAGAGATGTGGATGCTGAAGCCCAGGAGACCTTGCTCAGCTGCTGTGCTGTTATCACATGACCGGGGAGCATATTTGAAGGTAATAGCAAGTAACTTCATTAAGCTTTCAACAGATTGGGAAGCTTGGAGAGCATTTAAAAAAAAAAAAAATCTCTCTTTTTCTCAGTAGGTGGCTTTCTACAAGCTCTCCTAGTTCCCACACAATGGTATTTTCAGTATCTTATTAAACACAGTAGGAAACTTAAATGCTTCAATGTCCTTGAATGTGTTTGTCTTGTGTTCTGCGACCATTTTCCTCTGCTGCCCTCTTGTGGGATAATAGACAAAACATCCATTCAGAACAAAAATAAAAGGCTTCATTCACCAAAATATATCCTGACCTAAATTCACCTAGAGTGGAGATAGATCTCTGTGAAAGAAGCTTGTTTTATTTCCGACAGTTTCTTCACTAGAAGAGGTTTTATTTGAGTGCCAGCCTCTGGTAAAACAGCTCAAATGTAAAATATTCACATTGCAAAACATCATCATTCAGGCCAGGTGAAACCGGGCCTGGAACAATTTTGCCTTGAATAAGCTGGAGTATATATGCATATATGCAGTATTATACATATATGCATATATACAGTATATACCTATATATACTGTACACACATATGTGATGTAAATGTATACATATACAGAGAAAGTACAATATATGTAGGAGTTTACTTAATGCAGCTCAAGCAGTATTCTCATTCTTTCTGCCATGACTTCCAGGAAAGACAGATAAAATGTTCTTGAGACTAGTCCCAGACTAGATTTTGAAGACAGAGTCAGACAAGATTAACAGCCAAATTTTACATTCCATTAAATATGAAAATGCAGACTTGAGAAACCAATGTATGATGAAGAGATCAAGTGCTCACAAGTTCCCAGTGATGCTTAAGAGTGATCTCACAAACCTTCATTGCATTTGAGAGCCACATGTTTTTCTGGGAACTCAGGTCACAAAAGTTTGCAGCCCACCAGTTCTGGGAATCTCGGTTACACTTGCACTGTGCATGTATCTCAAGTCACAGATGACTTTCACCTCTGCAAGAACATTGTTATGCAGAATTTTTCAAGAAGAGATCTATTCTTTCGGGTAATGCAACTTTAACCCTAAAAAAAAGAGCTGAAGAAAGATCTGTCTTGGGTTTATCTGTTTATGGCACTGCTTGAGCTGATGAATGCTGGAGATTATGCAAGTCCTTTGAAGATTATGCAAGTTTTTAATGAGGGAACTACTTCTTTATTTGTGTAGGTATTATTGTGATAATAAAAAGTACGCTGTGTGACTCTCTGTGCAGACAGTTTTATTACTCAAAATAAGGAAAAATAGAAAAATCTCAAAAAAACCCGGAATAGTTATAAGCTAGACCCTATAAGGATTGCTTAAATTGCTAGGAATGACAGAAGTCATGGACAATTTAAGGCTGTCTTCTCCCATTGGCATTATGGACAGGCACTATAACTTTATAGTGGTAAATTATGATAATTTACCTGACTGGTTTATAGCCATAGTAGGTTCCCTTTCACAGCACTGGTTTATTAACATTTTTTGTTTCTGAATAATGGTGCCACGTGATCTTTATTTATGAGTAACCAAATGTTATTATCCAATACAGGGTGGCCCAGAGCAGATAATGCAATCATCTCTGGATGAGCTGCAGCCAAGGCGGCCTCCAGCTTGCTCCACTGTCAAGGAAAATATCCACAGACTACGTGACATAAACCTGTGAGGCCTGAAGATCTTTATGTCATCTCAGTACAACAGTGCTGTAAAAGCCTGCGGGACTGCAGAGCTCTGTAGTTACAGCTTTGCAATGAGACATAGCCTCTCGTTAAGGCACTGAAAACAGCCTCAGCTGAGACACAGTAAATATGTTTTCTTGGAATTATTTCTGCCTCTTTTTTCCTCTCCAGTTAAAATTTATCTCTTTAGGAATGCAAAGGTTGAATCCCATAAAAAGCGGGCAGTTATTCACATCTTTCAGAAGCAGCTGACATTTCCAAATGCATTCTTTGGGGTACCTCACGGTCACTACCAAAGCAAGCCCAAACATTACACTTTGATATAAAATGTTGACATTTTAAAACATAGTGAGTTCACCAGAGGGAATGTTTTGAAAGATCCAGGGCTATTTTGAGAGGAGAGTATCACTATGGGTCTTTCTGTTGGACTATGCTGCATCTCAGATTTTAATATATGTGAAATCCAAAATCCAACTACAAATCCTTTGTGTTCATGATTCTGCAATCATTCAGAGAAATTCTTTGTGCAAATTCACTGAAGTACTTAAAAAAAAGTTTAAAGGAGGAGACCACATATCCTACAAGAGGACATGCAGTAGATGGAGTGGGAATGTTAGTCATCAAGCAATTCATTCATGATGTTGGTGCAATGTTGAGCAGCTACTTTCCTGTTTGTTAGTTTTTCAGGAAACAATAAATAATATCTTATCAATAATGGTAAGTGTTGTGAGCCAGGACCTGAGTTCAGGAGGGTAAATGACTGCAATGGAAGGGATTCACGTACTATGAGCTTGTCACTAAAATCTAAAGTGCTCTAGCTAGAGTCAGTTAGAGATAATGAAGTAGGCATCACTAGAATGTCCTTTTCAGCAATTTATCCCAAAATATTTTCCAATGGAGATCAGCAACACAGCCACAATTCTACAGATGGAAAAACTTGAGCACAGAGAGGCAAATCAATTGATTCAAGGTCACATAGCAGACAAGAAAGCTCCATTCTTTGAATTGAAAACCAGTACTCTGCCCACTTGACCACACTGCATAATGTTTGCATTCTCTGAGGCCAGAAAAAGCTCTATTTGTTCATTTAATGCCTAGCATAACTAGCTGTGAGTGCCTTTCTAAGGGTGATGAATGCCATTCAGTGTGCAATTCAGTCTGGCAATTCACTGGTGCTCTCCACCCATGTGAACCCAAGCTCTCTTTACCTCCTTGGTTCATGTAGCAGCACACTGTAAGAGACAGCACTACCTTACGGTGGAGCCAGGCAAATGTTATCATCAACAGTTTGCTGCAGTAATTACTGTTTTGTTTAAATCAGTGTCACTTCAATAAACTCATGTACTGTCTGTCACATATCCCATTAACAGATAGTCCAAACATGAAGAGCAAAAATACCTCTTGCATTGATATGTGGTGAGGGTGTGCAAATGAAATAAAGATGCTGTTCTGAGCCAATGTTAATTTCTGTAAATCACTGGTGCAAATTGGTATAGCTCTGTTGCATCGACTGATCCTACATTAATTAACACCTGCAGAAATTCTAGCCCATAAATCATCATTTTCCTCGTGTCTAATTTGAGGAACAACCTAACCTATCTCACACTCTGAGCATTAAAAACAAACCAACACCTTCAGGTCCTAATTTTCTGCAATCATTTTTCTTATGTCCTCATACTGAATCTGGCAAAATGCGTGAACTCAATGTCAAAGCACATTTTTCCACTCACTGGCCCCACAGTAACATTTAACACCCACAACACACATCATGAATGATGAGAGAAGGAAGTGATGCTTATTAGTATCTGAACTGTTGATTTTTCAGTAATGAGCAACACATTCAGTTTTGCAGCAATTCAGGGACACATGGAAGAGTCCTGGTTGCCAAACTGTACTAACAGCTCTGCTTATTCATACTTTGTGAAATCACCACATTATTTTGTCTGAGAACACTAACAATACACTTATTCACTGAGGAAAACAATACATCTCACTTCCAGGCCTTTACTTTCCTTTGTTTCTTTACTTTTTTTCTTTCATTTTTCATCTTTCTCCTCCCCCCCCACTCCCCCCTCCCCAAAGTAGAATCTGTCAAAATCTAATGAATTGCAGAATGTCATTGTACTATGTTATGGCTGGAAGAGTCACTATGATTTTCTCCTAGTTACTTTCACATTTCAAAAACTTCTCATTTATGTTCCTCATGGGAAGGGGGAAGTGTTTTTTTTTTGCTTTCATTAAATAAATATTATTGTCCTATATAAGCATTAACAAAGAGCAAGACTCTTTTATCTTTATACATTTGTAAGCTATAACTTTTATGTACTAACCATGGAGTATAACACAGTATAATCCCTGTTCCAAAATTCTAAGATTAAAAAGAAAGCCCCTGCACAAGCTTGGGCAAGGAGGGGGTAGAGAATCTTAGAATTGTTTGTGTTGGAAAATATCTTTAAAACCATTAAGTCCAATCATTAACCCAGCACTGCCAAGACCACCAATAAACTGTGTCCCTAAGCACCACATCTACACATCTTTTAAACACCTCCAGGGATGGTGACTCTACCACTTCCCAGGGCAGCCTGTTCCAGTGCTTGACAACACTTTCTGTGAAGAAATTTTTCCTAATGTCAAAACCAAACCTCCTCTGGCACAACTTGAGGCCATTTCATCTTGTCCTATAGCTTTTTACTTGGGAGAGGAGACCAACACCCACCTTTCTACAGCTTCCTTTCAATTCAGTGTAGAGAATGAGAAGGTCTCCCCTCACCTTCCTTTTCATCCAGACTAAACAACCCCAGTTCTCTCAGCTGTTCCAAATAGGACTTGTTCTCTAGACCCTTCACCAGCTTCATTGCCCTTCTTTGGACACACTCCAGCACCTCAATGCCTTCGTGTAGAGTGGGGCCCAAAACTGAACCCAGTTTGTGAGATGTGGCCTCACCAGTACCCAGTATAGAGGGACAATCACTTCCCTAGTCCTGGTGGCTACACATTGATATGCCGCCCCCAGGCTTGTCTCTAGCAAGGTTGGTTTTATCCCTTTCCCCCTTCAAATCTAGTTTAAAGCTCTTTCAGCAAGCCCAGCCAATTCCTGTGCAAAGAACTTTTTCCCCCTTTGTTGCGAGCAGGCCTGGTGTCCTGTAGACTGGCCCATGACCAAAAACCCCAAAATTCTGCCAGTGACACAACAGGAGGTATGGAGTGAGGCAGCTCTGATGCCTTCTACCCTTATGGTGATGGTGTCTGTCTTGGCACGTCAGGTTTTGTAGAGAAGAAACTGCCAAATACAGACATTAAGCAAAGGAGAAAAATCACAAGCAGGAATAGGTTTGGAGTGATGTATAGGACTTAGTCAAAATGCTTATGCTGTTCCTGGCCACTGCTTTCAAGAAGGAGCTGCCCATGCTCACAGAGAAGGACATTGGACACAACTCCAACCCCAGGCCTGTCTCACTTGCTTTCTGCTCACTCCCAGGCCCCTCCAGAAAGCAGAGTGAGCTGTTTGTGACACCTATCCAATCCACATCTGCTACACAGTCATGCCAGCTCTTGGTTTCAAGAACAAGCCATTAACAAGCTGTTTCCTGGGTATGTCCAGAGAGATTCTCATGTTCACAAACTCCTCCACCTACCATAGTCTGGTGGATGCACTTGATGCACTCTATCACATGGACTTCAGTCTTCTCTTCTTGCTCCTGAGCTATTTTAGGGGTGCTTTAAGCTGACTTCATCACTGTTCAGCAGCTTCCTCAGGAGCTGTTTCTGCTGTGTGCCACAGTATAAACCAAGATCACCACCTATCAGCTGTAGCTTTTCCTAGGAGAACTCACATGGTGGTGAAAAAGAAGTGTCACTGCAAGGAGATGCTGGGTAGGTCATCACTGCATGGAGTTGTAGGCTTCAGGATGAGTCCTTACCTTCACAAGCCACTCCTTAGTTTATGCCCTGCTAGGGTGCTCTTAGATGATATTTGGAAATGTTCTGAGAAAAACAGCTCAGTAACACCCCCAACAAGAGAGATTGACCTGGGAGGTTTCTAATCAGCAGACTTGTTTTTGAGCTGGGTCTCAGCTGATGACTGGGCAGGACTGCAGTTGCTTGTAATGGCAGGACAGCAACCTGCAGGGTTATGAGCCAGGTGCACGTAACCAATTGGGTTTCTTTGAGGGTATAATCTGCATGTCACAGTTTTCTGTGACACAGACAAGCGAGGAGTCCCCTGTACAGTATCCAAAATGAAGGGAGACAAGAAGTCCTTGTCCTGCATCTACAAATAGAGATGCTGTTTTGTGTTGGAAAAGACTACCCACAGAGGAAGGCAGGAATTGATGGCCCATTTTATTCAGTCCCAAAATACTCTGAGGGAAATGTAGGTACTTATCATGCTATTTTTGATTCCCCAGGGTATCCTATCCAGGCATCAAGTACTGTTCATGAAAAGTGCAGAGCCCCCACCCACCCCATCTCTCATCTGCTCACCATATTTGGGAGACTTGCACTACAGTGGACTGACATGTCTGAAATGCCACAGCTGAGACACAGTGCCATGGCATGGAAGAGCAGCTCTTGTCCATTTGCTCTGGAACTCCAACTAGCCCTGGTTACAAGAACTTATTTATCTGGATTAGTTTAGCATCTAATCTTTTCTTTTTAATTTAACTTCTCCAGTTTCCCAAATGTTTTATTTTTTGTTCTCTGAATCTTCACCATTTTGAATGCATGGCCCTATTACAATGATGCTCTGGATTCATAGTTAAGACTGACATTTCTCAGCCAAATGATCACTTTGCTTTGCTGAGTTTGTTTATGCAGACCAAAAGTTTCAGTAGTAGCTTGTTGGAAACTTGCAGAGTCCTAGAAAATAGGACAGAAAGGAAGAAAGCATCTAGGCCATCCTCCTGATTCAAACTCTGTCAGGTCTACCTATGATACTCGCACATATTTCTGTCTCTACATTTTATTCAGTACCATTAATTTTTAATATTCCTCCACCCACTGCCTAAAACAAAAATAATTTTCAGTGGATCATTTTGCTTCTTTTCCTCTAAACCAAACCTCATTTTGTTATTTGTTAGCAGCTTTGTGTCCTTTTATTGTTACCACTTTCTCCTGCCTGGTGTTTACATTTCTCTTCAATCTAATAGTCTAAGAATCCCATTAACAAGCAGCCTACTCAGCCTTCTTAGACCATTAACACTGGTGTTAAACAAGTTTGACTCTAACAGTAACCCATCAGCCATATCTTAAAAAATACTGCAGTTTCAGTAGTTTTTAGCCAACTTAGCTGCAGAGAGATTTTGAATTAATGTTTTGGGTAAGACGTTCACAACATCTCCTTGAAATCCAAAGGAGATTGTCACATTTTGTTTGTCCGTCTAGATCCTGATGTTTAAGTGCTGCAGAGGGCAAAACTTCACAGTATAATTCTGTCAAAAGTCAAGTCTTCAAAACATGTTCTGCACTTTTTTGCACACAGTGTCAGCATTTTCTTCATTTCAGGATGCTCTCACCACTTTACCCACAGTTTAAGGAACAGCAGTTTCCAGGATCATTTTCCCTTCATCTTCCGAGCACTCTTCTATGGATTTTCAAAGCTTTCCCAATTGTCTGATGCTTTTCAAGTTACGATGCTGTTCATCTGAATGAATGTATTTCTTTGTCATTCAGATTGTGTCTCAGCTCAAGGGAGGTGAGAAGAAAAAGGAGTCTTTACCATAATACCTCATGGGGCAGCTAGACCCTGCATTTGGGCACTGAGCATGCAGGAACAGAAGGCAGTCATGGCTCTGAGAGGTGCTAATTAGCAAAACAGCACAATAGCCCTTTTTCTACTGCTGAGATGCTGTAGAAGACCTTTAGGTGGATGACTGATTGCTCTCAGGAGTATGGCACACCTGAGGGCTTGTATCTCAGCAGCTGAACCTCTCAAGGTGCTTACTTGTCTCGGGTGCCTCTGGGATTCAGTTCTCCCCAGACCTTTGTTCACCATTGCGGGAGGCCAGGATACCTCAGTGTCAGCCTATTATGAAATAGTGAGTGTAAATTCAAGACTATTGCTTTCTATCTGATGTCTACATTACCTGAGCCACAAAGCTGTGCATTAATGGCTATACAGACCTGGCAGATGTCTATGCCTTGAGGTGACTCACTAACTTCAGACTGGGTAGTTTAAAAGCTTGGCTAAGAAGGGCTAATTAGTTTTGGGAGATATTCTTCTATTCTTCTATTTATCGGTTTTATGCTTAAGGAAATCTAGGCTATGAGAAATAAGGATTTTCAAGGAGAAGAGAAATTATGTATTGACAGGAACAGGAGGCTACACAGATCTTTGCTTAGGTCTGGGAGTGGGAAAAAATATTCCAAACCTGTGATGAGATGGCTTGAAGAACAGCAGCACTATTATACATTTACCAGTCTTAGAACAGGAAATGATCTGTGTAATAGGCCCCTAATTCAACCACCTGTTTTAATTAGGAAAGAAAGTAATTAACATTGAAATCACTGTCTTGAGACATAGGTTTACAGGAAGAATGAACCACTGGTCAAATTCAAAAGTTAAGGGTATTTAAATGGCCATTTCACATTCAGAAAATGTTTCTGAACTACTAGACAGTGACTTCTTCTCACACTCTTGACCACTTTATTCTTTTGTTGTTGCATGGGGAACATTAACAAAAATAGTGCTTTCCTAAAAATATATCAGACATACAGTGTCATCTGCTCAGAACTGGCCCTCAGTAGATATTCACAGAGAACTCATTCAGCCTTGCACAAAGGCTGTAAGTTTCTCCTCTTCAAAGCAAGAGAAGTTTTTGCAGAAACTTGCATATAATTCTTTAGGCATCCTTCTTAGATGTCTCCACACACAAAGCCTAGGAAGACTTTCCAATGAGATCTGTGCACACTAAGGATGTGTATTTTACAGAACTGGTAAAACAGACTCTTTTTTTAGAGAAATACATCAGTAATTGACAGTCCCTGAAGAGGACTCATTTTTATTCCAACAGATGGCTTTCCATGGCAGGGATATAAACCATGACTCTCCTGTCAGCTCATAGCAAAGAGTCTCACACTTAATGCCTGACTACAGGCTTCTCTCCTATCTCATTAAAACCAGCTGGAGCCTTTCCATAGTTTGACTAGGCCCCAACCAGCTACAAAGAGATTGTGATTAATGTTTAACATTGGTAATTCAATACAAATAGCAGCGTTAGTAGTTACTGACTCTGAGAGGTTTTAATTCCACAAGCAACCAGTTGAAATTAATTCTTCTTGGAAGACTTCCAGGTCTGGTTTATTTCTCCGTCAACCCATGTGTATGATGATGCAGGTCCACTCTGTCAAAACATTGAACCTCCAGAGCTGTAACCTACATCATGGGTTGAGTGTGCACAAAAAGCTATGGGAGAGCACAGTGAAGTACTAAGAATAGGGTTTAAGCCACAGTTTATCTGTCTACTCACTCACGGACTGGCACCTTGCAAGCCAGACCCCGGGAAGGAATTCATCCTGACTGTTGGCATCTATCTTGACCAGCTGTCTAAGTGCCCTTGGTGAGTCAGTGGAGTCTGGGTTGTGACCCATCCGGTCAAATGTGGACATCTACTTTGCAGTGAGACAAATCACACCCCACACTGTTGACTCTATTGGGCAGTTCTCCGCTGATTATAAAGGGATACCATGGTCCCATATAGAAGTCTATATTATAAACACTTAAAACTAAGCGAGATAAATCCCTCCACAGACACCTCCATCCTGGCATCTGGGGGAAGTGGATGTCATACAGTGATGCTGGTAATGTAGTGCAAAGCTGAACTAGGATCCTGGAGAGGAGGTCAGCTCTTCTGAGTAAGGAGAACTGCAAGGTCAGAGGTCTGGCTCCATCCTTTGCAGAGAGAGCTGGGTCAGCATTTCTGTACTTAGTGTCCGTGCAGAAGATCTTCCGAAGTCATTCTACCTCCTCTCACTCTTTAATAACCCGAATAAAAGGTAATGATAAAATTCTACTATGCTGTTATTTTTCAAGGCTCGATGGCTCATTTTCTTCCTGCTTTGCTTTTCAGAAAGCAAATTCTTTGTTTAATTCTCTAGCTAACATTGAAGCTGATATTAATGTACTTGTCTTCAGAAACTCCCTTTTTATCATTGTTATTAATATGATGTCTATCATTCAAGTAAAATTTGGGTTTTTCATAAAGATAGTATACAAAAAATTGAAGATGATCTCTCAGGGCTGCTGGAAAAAAGTTCCTCTCTATTATCCTCTATTATCATAATGAATTGTCACCACAGACAAGAAGTGGTATAAAATGAGGTTTAAAAATATCCTGCTTCACAAATGAAAGTTAATCAGGTCATCTCTAGGGATGGAAAGATTTTAGTTTGTGCCATCTGTCAAACCCTCGGCAAAGGAACCAACCTATACAGGTATGTTAGAGGCAGAATTCCGCCTGCAAAGCCCGGGAGATTTCTTCATTAAAAGCAGGATAAGAACCCCCAAATAAGGTTAGTCTCTTTTAACTTTTGTCCTTTTGAGGCTTTGCAACAGTTTTACTGTAAACAGAAGACTACTAAAGAATTATTATATCTGTATTACTTTAGTTGTGTTAACATATGAAAAGCCTAATTTGAGCAAGATCACAGAGAGTGTGTTAAAAGTCCTAACTGGCCTGAGACCTGAGATGTTGTCTTACACACAGGATCAGCCACTAATACATAACTACTCTGGCCATGGAAAGCTCCCTCTGACCTTTTACAATGTCAGTTTTGACCTACACAAAGAGGGAAGATCCAAGGTCCATTCCTTCAAAATCAATAAGTATTGTTGCTTCGTCAGCCCACATGGAGTGGGATTTACAAATTTGTCCATTAATAACATTTCAGTTACCTTGAATAAGCTCCTAGCAGTATAGCATGCAAAGAACTGAATACCTTGCTTCGATACCATTATTTACCAACCAGATACCTCTACCTTCTTTAAAATTCTGGAAAAACTGCATAGAATTAACGTCCTTGCTGCCAGGGTGTTTTATCAATCCTTCACAATTACACAGTCAGCAATCAGTGAAGACATTTCACTTGAACAGCAATTATACTTCTTGACATCTAATCAAGGTAACCGTGATTGACATTGCTGCATCTTCACATGAAACAGATTAAGTTTTCCTCTCATTAATTTATGAAGGCAGTGCCTTATGCAACATCATATTAGAACCTCTCCTCAAAGATGTGTATCTGCTCGTAGTACACAAATACCTTTCCTTACAAGTAATTGGTCATTTTATCCAGAACATGCACACCTTGAAAATCTAATGTAAATAGGTTTTGGAGGAAGGAACTGTGAACAGCTGTTTGTTAACAGTGCTTCTAATTCCAGTTTCCACATTCTCCCACATAAAATCTTGAGTTTAATGTCCAGCACGGGAAACGTGGTTAAATCTGAGGGAAAACCCTCCCACAAGATGGATAGAGAAGCATAGGAAGAAGATACCTACAGAAGGCCATGGACCCTCCCTCCACGAAGTTTTTGAGTCCTGGTTGGGCAAGAAATGTGTTTCCCAGGAGATGGTCAAAGTTCCACCCCTCATTAGAGCAATATTTTATCTTTTGCCATTATACCCATCACAGCTTGCCCCCGTTCTCTGCTCCTACAGCAGTGCCTGTCAGGGATGGTCTGGATGCACTTAATCCTATTCTAGTACCAAGATCCTTCCAGTCATATAGAGACAGACAGATAAGTACTCTGAAGCACTTACACTTGGTGGCAATAACAGCAGGTTATTGTAGTCATTGTAAATACATCCAGTGAAAAAAAAAGTTAAAATGGGATAACAACTCCAGTAGGTGATTGCAGGAGTACTACTTCTATTGTTATATATGCAAGTTATGATGACTTATTGTTATCAACTCATGCAAAACAAACAAAAATAAATGAATTGGGTTTAAAACAGACAGTGAATCTTATGACAGTTATAGAACCCAAGGAACAAACTTTCACCAGGGCAGTGACTAAATTAGCTTTAAAATTTAGTTTTCTTATTCCCTTAAGGGTTGAATTGTTCATTGCTTCCCTAATATAATTTTCCACATCTCCAATCAGCAGCATTAAGAGAAAATATTGTAACTAGAGGTTTTCCTAATCTTTGCTGCCAGCTCTGACAGACGTTCTACTTTTGGTCAATACCCCTTTGCCATGTGTCAGTGTTCCTTCCTCCCTTATGTTTGATGGCTGACCTGTCTTACATGGATATCACATCTGGTTTAAAAGCTCACTACCACATAAATTAAAATGTGGCTTAAGAGTTACTATCTGTCTAATTTTTTGTTATCCTTCTGGTTTCTGGTGGCTTCGTTTCAGAGCACTGCCTCAGGTAGATAATGCCTCTTCAACTCATGGAGGAAATTATGGCATTATTCTCAAGGGTGACAGATTCTCTAGGTGAAAGTAATAAATGGTAATTAGTGGAGAAAAAGAACATTTTAGCTGCATATCACTATATAAGATCTTTTAAAGTTGCTTTCAATTCCAGCTCTATGAGACTAGAAGGAACCTCACTTTGTATGGTATGGTCATTTTTGTGACTTGTAGGATTAAAAAGAACACATTTTTCTACTTGATAGTGATTTTCCACCCCACGAAATGCTGCATACCAGAAAAGAATGTGACAACTTATTTCCTGCACAGCACAAAGTGGGACCAAAGGAAGAATTGAAGTGTAACATGACAACTTCCTCAGAGCCCTTTTAAGGGAGTTCAGTGAATCACCTTCAGCACATATGGCTGAGCCAGAAGACTAAATCCAGCCACAGTAATTAAAATTCAGATAAATAATTTAGCAATGGTCTTAGCAGGGGATTTTGCTCTCCAGTTTCACACATGCATTTATTCAGAGGCAGCTTGTATGTATTCTGTTTTTTCTTTCACTCTCATTGTAATTCCTCTGCCTTTGGTCATTTGCAGGGAGGAAACTGCAGAACAATGAAAGCTTGGCAACTACACCCATAAAAGTATTAAACAACACTGGGACCAGTGTTGTTTAATATCTTCATTAATGACATTGACAGTGGCATTGAGTGCACCCTCAGCAAGTTTGCAGATGACACTAAGCTGGGTGGTGCAGTTGATATGCCAGAGGGACAAGATGTCATCCACAGGGACCTCGACAGACTGGAAAGGTGGGCCCAGGTGAACCTCATGAGGTTCAACAAGGATAAGTGTAGGGTCCTGCACGTGGGCCAGGGCAACCAGTATTATCAATATAGGCTGGGAGAGGGCATGCTAGAGAGCAAGCCCTGTGGAAAAAGCCTTGGGAGTACTAGTAGATGAAAAGCTGGACACAACCCACCAATGTGCAGTGGCAACGCAGAAGCTCAATTGCATTCTGAGCTGCATCAAAAGAAATGTGGCCAGCAGATCAAGAGAGGTGATTCTGCCCCTCTTCTCTGCCCTGGTGAGACCTCACCTGGAGTACTGCATTCAGCTCTGGACCCCTCAGCACAAGGACATGGACCTGTTGGAGCATGTCCAGAGGAGAGCCACAAAAATGATTAGAAGGCTGGAGCACCTCTCCTATGAAGACAGGCTGAGAGAGTTGGGGCTGTTCAGCCTGAAGAAGAGAAGGCTCTAGGGGGACCTTATAGTGACATTCCAATACCTGAAAGGGGCCTATAAGAAGACAGGGGAAGATCTGTTCTCAAGGGTCTGTAGTGACAGGACAAAGGGTAATGGTCTTTTGCTAGAAATGGGTAGATTTAGGTTGGACATTAGGAAGAAGTTCTTTAATATGAGGGTGGTTGAGCACTGGAACAGATTGCCCAGAGAGGTGGTGGAGGCCCCATCCCTGGAGTCATTCAAGGTCAGGCCTGATGGGGCTCTGAGTAACCTGACCTAGTTAGAGATGTCCCTGCTTATTGTAGGGGGGTTGGACTAGATGGTCTTTAGATGTCCTTTCCAACCCAATACATTCTATGATTCTATGAAGTGTTACAGCTTCAGCTAGCTTCTCCTCCACAGCAGCACACCCTTTGTTGCCTTCATGCAGGTTCCTGAAAGGTTTCATAGGAGAAGTCTTCAATGTGCTGTCCCAAAACAAAGCAGTGCTCTCACAGATTAGAAATATATCTGCAAATGCTTGGTAAAGCTCTAACACAGTAGGATATATAGGGCCCTATCCTATTCATGCTGCCAGTTCCTAAAGGGAGCATATAAAGAAGACCATATGCAAAATGAAATAAAGTGTGTTGCACAGTGTAGTGATTGAAAAATTGCAGCTGCAGAGGTATAATCTGATTCCCACTACATTTATTCATTATTTCATCCCATACCAAGTCTCTACCACAGAAGCAGACTACAGCACATACTCCTCTTGATTCATTGCTGCAAGCGTTGCCACTGAAGAGAATGATATTATTATTTCATCAGCTTCTACACATAACTGAGTCAGACTGCAAGATTAGTGGTATGTCTTAGCAGTTTCTTGGCTCCACCTAAAGATGAAGAGCCTGACCTGGCTCAGAGACATAACCAACCTGTTGAGAGAGTAAGTCAGATGGGAGGAAGGAAGTCTTCTTCTGGAACCTGCACATGGGATCAGCTCTCTTCTTCCCATCTTGAGCTCAAGTAGCCACTCTGCACTGGGAGACATGGCCCTCAGTCTCTCTTCTGTGGGAAAAATACCTAGTGTCTGGCATTGTAATTAGTATTTCCCTGACATTGTGGACTGGACACTTCAACAGGAGAACTAACTAATATATTTATGAAAAACTTTTACTTGCATGTAAAATTGCTAACTTTTTTGGGTCACATAGAAATTGTATGTTAATTTCTTCATATGTCTTAGAAATTTATAAGCATAATGATAAAAAAATTAACTATACCCTGAAATATGCTGGTTAAATAGTGTGGTAAGTAGCCTCACTAAATGCCCTCACTCACTTTCTCACATGTCTTAGTGTTTGTTACATTTATATTTTTATACTGAAAATTCATCATAATTATAAACTCTATCTCAGAGTTGCCATTAATCATCATTTAACAAACCATAGATAACCCTGACCAGATTAAGGAAATTTGCCATTCCTGAAATCTCTGATACATCGCTAGCTCAGCTAGTTACTAGATAACAGTCCATATACTGTTTTAATTGATACATCTCAATAATCAGCTGTAGCCCTATAAAGGTTTCTTCAAGAATCTGTAAATGCCATCTGATTATTTCTGGGGCTGGTCTGAACAGCACAGGTCAAAAATTGTCTGAATCAAGGTAATTCTGATGAGTGACTTCCAAGGAACAAAAAGCTAGACAAGGCTTCACATGGGATCTTTCACAACATAAGGAAAATAGGCTACACCTGCACTGCTGAATGCAGCTTGAAGACCAGACTCTTAAGCAGTCCATACTATGATCTTATGCCTAAAGCGTGCCCATCACCATGAAGGTTATTCACTCAGCAGTGTGGGGAAGAAAAGCACAGGACAGGAACCTGCAATGCTACAGCCACACTTCTAACACAGTGTATCTGTAAGCTAAAAGAAAAAATGGGAGATCCCACAGTGGTACAACAGCAAACTTCCCCACCTAACCTCATGCTTACACCCTAATTCCATTGGGGCAATCCTTCTTCTTGCTCTGTGCTCCTCTGCATTCTCAAGCCATGGCCATGTCCAACACTGCATTATAGAGTGGAGAGCCATCATGGACGGCACCAGGCTTGTCTCTATCCCAGCAGTCTAGGGGACAGCAGTGGGTATAGATTTCCCTCCCCTATGTGAATTGCAGTTCAGGAAGTGCAGAGGGAAAAGTACCCTGTGTGGAATATAAAATTGGCACAGCTTTCCCCAGACACGAGTAGGAACCAAGGAGCATGTTGTAAAACTGACACAAACGATCTAGCAAAGAACAGGTGTGTGTCATTGCATCTTCAGAGATGTGATGAAAATCTGAGCACTGAAGTCACACAGGCACAAAGAGGACCTTAAATAAAGGATAACATAAATAGAAACATTTTTTGCAGCCAAGATCTAAAAATGCAGGATAATAAGTATACCGGTTCTGTTTGTTCTTCTTTTAAATTTTATGTAGTCCTGTTCAATTAGTATATTAAATTATTTAGACTGGCTTAATTAACTAAAATCTCTGGTTTTCTTTTAAATCCTGCAAACTTCTTTTATTGCCTGCAGCCTGGCAAAACTGTTTTGCTTTTTCCTCCCATATGCACTGCAAGGCAGAGAGTTAATATGCTCTTTGCAAGCAGCATAATCAGCTTGGTGATACTGGAACGCCTCCGAAAGCCTTAGCAAGTGCAACATGCCCAAATCTCTTCAGCAGCAGAGGAAGCCTTTAGAGATAAATATTAAATGTGGCATGGTGGGATTAGCTCCATGCCTCCTATTACCTTTCAGGGGAGGCACACAGCTGAAGCTTTCTGCACCACATTAAAAATTTAGGCCTTGATGTTTAAATATTGAACAAAATGTTTAATATGAGAACATCAGAACATCTTTGTTGTTCAGCCATTATCAAAAGGGGACAGAAACAGTTCATGAGGTTTCATATTGGCTCCTTTCACTGATGCTATTATAAATGAGGGCACCATTCAGCCAACTTGTGGCCCCCAGCCAATGGCACAGAAATGCCAATTTTAATTTCTTTCTTCGTTCATAAATGCACAGACAGGGAATGTTAAATTTCCCACCCTGACTTTCAAATTCACAAGTGCTACAGGACGACAGACTTCAGGGGAAGACAAAGGCCTCAAATTATCATCTCAGGAGGGGAGGTTCTGCCTCCCACCAGGTTTAGGAAGTACTGGTTGATGAGAGTATGTGTCACCCTGTAGAAAGTGCAGCTGCCATATAAACAGAAACAAGGATCCTCCCTGCATGGGGACCCCTCATCATGTTCTGTGCCTTTATATCTGGAATATTATTGTTATATGTTCCTGTGTTAATATTTTGCTGTGTATCTGTTATGGTGAATAAAGGACAGCAGCCACAGAATTTTCTCCGCTTGTTTCACTGTAAGAGACAATATAGGCAAACGGTAGAAGTGTCTTTGGTATAAATACAGATTACTGGAGTTGGCTTTTATGTGATAAGTACTTAATATCTGTAGGTCATTCATGGTCTTCCAGGACCTACAGATCTACAAAGCTCCCATGAGCTCCCAAGAGTTATGAAAAGCATGAGGAAATACAGATTCACACGAACAATATAAGCTCTTTACACTCAGTAAATGGTGGGAAGACAGAAGTGGCCAAAGGGTTAAAACAGGTCTATTGCTAGCTTATAATGTTCATAGAATCATAGAACGCTAGATTGGAAGGGACACCAAGGATCACCTAGTCCAACCTTTCAATGCAAAAAAAAAAAGAACAGTTTAAATGAGATGGCCCAGCACCCTGTTGAGCTGAGTCTTAAAACCGTCCAGTGTAGGGGAATCCACCGCTTCCCTTGGGAGGTTATTCCAACATCTAATTGTTCTCACTGTGAAGAATTTTCTTCTGGACTCCAATCTGAATTTCCTCAGGAGTAACTGGTTACCATTCCCCTTGTTTTTTCCATGTGACCCCTTGTAAAAAGGGAGTCTCCTTCCTCTTGGTAGCCACCCTTCAAGTACTGGTACACTGCAGTAAGGTCTCCCTCAAGTCTTCTCTTCTCAAGGCTGAACAAACCCAGCCTTTTTTTATACGACAGGTGTTCCAGTCCCCTGATCATCCTCCTGGCCCTTCTCTGGACCCTTTCCAGTCTGTCCCATGTTGTGATGTACTTATTTTTCATTACTGATTTCCTTCTCCAGCTCTTCCTTGGGGTTCATGCTTCTATCCTACTTGCCAGATCTGCTGATCTCCAGGGAGTGATTTCATCTCCAGAGTAAGGAACATGCTCAAGACAACTGTCTAAGAGTCATGATCTGGGAAACAGAGTGGCACCCTACTTAGGTGAAATGAATTGTCATTGGGAAGAACCCTTTCATCAGTTGATCTTGTAAGGACTTGGACAAACATTGTGACAAAATAGTTGCCATGTGACAGAACAGAAGGAGCAATCAATAGAATAAGGAGACAAAACAGGGAAATAATAGTGAAGAATTAGAGAGTGGCAGCATACAAAAATGAGGGAGAGTGGGAAAAGAGATGTGTTGAGTTTGCATGGCAAGGTTTTGGTAGCTGTGACAGGGTTGCAGGGGTGGCTTCTGTGAAAAGCTCTTTAAGCTTCTCCCATGCCTTCATACATGCCAATGGCCAAGGCTGAGCCCATCAGCGTCTGTGGTCGCAGCTCTGCGATAATGTTGAGCTGCATGTCTGTCTTAAATTCTGCCAGCCATCCCAGTAGACTTCCAGGCAACAACTGTGCTGCTGTTGGGTCACCAAAGATCTCCAGCTTCAAAAGTATGAGCTGTGACCTTGCTAGGGACCAGCACTGAAGGCTATCTCCAAGTGATCCGTTTGTAAGCGGGGACCAGATCGCTTGCACTAAGAATTCAACATGGGCAGATGGAAATCCTGGTCATAACTTGCTCTGCCCTTGTGCACTGCTAGCTGTGAAACTGGAGTGTTTTCAGCCAGACAGTCATTGAACCTCACCTGATTGTGACTTTTCCTACATATTAATTGCCTGTGTTCAGCAAGATGGACTAGATGACCTCCTGAAGTCCATTTTAGTCTTGTAGTCTATCATTGATAGTAATTAGCCAGAAGAAATGATACAACAGTGAACAGTCAATATGTAGAATGACCCCAAACCAGATAAGTTTATCTAAGGGAAGATGAATTATAGAGCATGATCTAGAACATACGCAAGAGGGACTTGTGCAATATATAATTTAACACCGGCTACATTAATGTTCATTATGGTGACTGAGATGCACTATCATAATAAAGAATTGTGTTTTAAAATAAGGCAGCTCAAACTTCCCTGAGGGTAACTAGATGAACACTGACTTTTTTGGTAAGAAATAGCTAAAAACACCAAGCCCCATACGCAGCTGTAGAAAGGAAATGTTAATCGGACAAAGGAAGACAATATTACCTTTGCATGAGGAATTCAATGGCAGGATACTGAACCCAGTGATAAGCTTTACGCTTGGAGAATAATGGATTACACCAATCACAAACTTTGTGGGATTTTTTTGCTCATTTTCTTAGTTTTAAGAAGCAAAGGTTCCAGAATGGTCTAAGGAAAGACTGGAGACAGCACAAGGGAAGGATACTAAAGAAGGTCCATAGAGAAGCTTAACAAAAAAAGAAAGGTGAGATGATTTGCTTACAGGGTATAAATGCTTCCATGAGGAAAATATGACCACCATAAAGATTGTTTAATGTAATAGAAAAGGATAGAATACAGTCTTTTTTAAAGCTAGGCTAATTCAGACTGGAAATAAAATAGCGTATTTTAATGGATAATTAAGCACTAAAAACCTTTCTTTACTATGCAATTAAATAACCATCACCCTTTAAATGTGTACTCTGTGCCACTCTGACTCTCTAAAAAGGTATTTTTTAACTCAGTCATGGATGTGAAACAGAATCACTGGGTGATACTCTGGTCTGAGTGATCCAAGAAGCCAAATCACAAGGCAATAATGATGGGTTAAGACAGTGAGACCCAATTCTTCTAACTCCTTGTCCACAGTCCCTCAGCCTGGAGAAGAGAAGGCTCAGGGGAGACCTTATTGCAGCCTTCCAATATCTGAAAGGGGCTTACAAGAAGGCTGGGGAGGGACTTTTCACAAAGGCCTGTAGTGATAGGATGAAGGGTAATGGCTTTAAAGTGGAAGAGGATAGATTTAGATTGGAAATTAGAAGGAAATTCTTTACCCTGAGGGTGGTGAAACACTGGAACAGGTTACACCCAGGGTGGATGCTCCATCCCTGGAGGTGTTTGAGGCCAGGCTGGATGGGGCCTTGAGCAACCTGGTCTAGTGGGAGGTGTCCCTGCCATGGCAGAGGGGTTGGAACTACATGTTCTTTGAGGTCCCTTCCAACCCAAACCAGTCTATCATTCTATGATTTTATGTTTCTCTAAAACTCTTGTATAGACCTAATCCAGCCATGTTCTCTGTGTAACCCTTCCAGTAGGTTAAGTTTTGATGATCTCTCTGAACAAAACCTTTGATCGCATTGTAACATCAGGAGGTAAAGGATATCACTAGTGATATTATGCTAAGCCAAAGCCCTGTTTTCTGCAGATCCACTTCCATATCTCCTTGGACAATTCTTCACTTAAAGACTATTAAAAGGCATCCGTCCCTGGAGCTATCTTCCAGATCCTTAGACTGCAGTATAAATTCACTATGATTAACAATTTTTTTGTGCATCTGCCATGAGAGGTGCTGTAACAAGGGCAGAAAATGGATGAGATAGTTTTCCCAACAATTTCATTGTGGATTTTGTGTTTTGATCTCCTTGACAAGATAATATTTAGAATTTCACTGGTTATCCTCTTGGTTGCTAAGTGACAGTAGAACTGAGGATGAGGAAAATTCACTTTGCAGGAGAGCACCCACAGAACACTGTTCTCAGGATAACGCTTTTACTATTACAGTGCAACACATGTCATGGAAAATGAAAAGCTAAAGAACATCCAAGAAAGGAACTCCTCCAGCAAAGATGACAGTTTGCAAATGTTAACTGAAACAGGCATTGCCAAAAAAACCCTAGGTTTCAGAGTGAGATCCATGTTGTCATATTCAGTTGATACTTCCAGTTCATACAGCAGCCACCCCAGGGCTCTGATTCAGTGGAGTCTTAAGAATGCTGCCAGTGGAGAAGAAGGAGCAGTGATTTACCTGCAGCCTGTAAAGAAGACCATGGCAATACAGGTTGTCCCCCTGCAGCCCATGGAGGTTAACAGTGGAGCAGGTATCCACCTGTAGCCCATGGCAGAACCAACGCTGGAGCAAGTGGATGTACCCTTAAGGAAGTAGTGACTCCATGGAGATACCATGCTGGAGCAGGTTCCTGGCCAGTACTCAGGTGCATGGAGAGAAGCCCACACAGAGCAGGTCATCTAGCAGGAGCTGCAGCCCATGGAGTACTCATGCTGGAGCAGTTCATTCTTAAAAGACCATACTCTATAGAAAGTACTCATGCTGGAGCAGTTCCCAAAGAACTGCAGCTTGTGGGAAGGACTCACATTGGAGGGGATTCTGTGAAGAACTGCATCCCCATGGGAAGGACCTCACACTGGAGCAGGGAAAGAGTGTGAGGAAAAAGGAGCAGCAGAGCTGAAGCATTATAGACTGACTGCATCCCACATTACCCATCCCCCTGTGCTGGTCAGGGAAGAGGAGGTAGAGGAGTCTGGAATGAGTGAGTTTGAGCCTGGAAGAAGGAGGACAGGGCAGATGATTTTCATTTTTTTTGTGTTTATTTCTCATTATCCTACTCAATTTATTTAACTGACAATAAATTAAATTAATCTTCCCCAAGTCAAGGCTGTTTTGCTCCTGATGGTAATTGGTAAGCAATCTCTCTGTCCTTCAATCAACCTGCAAGTTTGTCCTTAAATCAACTTATGAGCTTTTTCATTTTCTTTCCCTGTCCTGTTGAGGAGAGGGAGTGCTACTTAAAACTGCTCAATATTTGAGACTCTGTTTAGCTACAGTCCACAGCCAGCATAGCTATTGATGAATAGTTAGGGTTAAACTTAACTGCAGTCTAATCTTAATTGTTGTCTAAAGACATTGAGGTTGTGAAACTGCATATAGGAAGTAACCTGAATATTAATTCTCTTATAAAGCTAAATGCCTCAGGTATCTAACAGTCAATTCTAATTGAAACTCATGAACAGTGCTCTTCACGGACCATAATTACACAGTTATTTAATGGTAAAAATGGCCACAATGAGGTTTGTGTGCATCTTCTGTCTGTTTCTGTGCTTTGCTATACCTGGGTCTCTTTTCATCACTATTGTACTGGGTTTGCATGGCAAGAGTTTGGAAGCAAGGGGCCTACAGGGGTGACTTCTGTGAGCAGTTGCTAGAAACTTCCCCAATGTCCAAGAGAGCCAGTGCTAGCCAACTCCAAGATGAACCCACCATAGCCCAAGGCCAAGCCAATTAGTCACAGTGGTAGCATCTCTATGATAGCATATTTATGAAAGGGTAAAAGCAAGCTGAGCTGTGCGACTGCAGATGAAGAGAGGAGTGAGAATATGTTAGAAACAATTCTGCAGACATCAAGGTCAGTGAAGAAGGAGGGGAAGGAGGTGCTCCGTGTGCCAGAGGAGATTTCTCTGCAGCCCATGGAGATTAACAGTGGAGGAAATGTCCGTCTATGGAGGACCCCATGTATGAGTAGGTGGGTGCACCCAAAGGAGGCTGTGACCCCATGGGAAACCCATGCTGGAGCAGGCTCCTGGCAGGATCTGTGGAGAGAGGAGCCTATGCTGGAGCAGGTTTGCTGGCAGGACTTGTGACCCTGTTGGGGACCTACACTGGAGCAGTCTGTTCCTGAAGGACTACACACCATGCAAGGGACCCACACTGGAGCAGTTCATGAAGAGCTACAGCCCATGGGAAGGACCCACTCTGGAGAAGTTTGTGAAGAAATGTCTCCGGTATGAGGGACCCAATGCTGGAGCAGGGGAAGAGTGTGAGGAGTCCTCCCCCTGAGGAGGAAGGAGCAGCAGAAACAATGAGTGATGAACTGACTGCAACCCCCATTCCCCATCCCCCTGTGCCACCGCTGGTGGGGAAGAGTTGGAGAACTTGGGAACAAGGTTGAGCCTGGGAAGAAGAGAGGGGTGGAGGGAAGTGTTTTAAGATTTGTTTGTATTTCTTATTATCCTACTCTGATTGCATTGGTAATACATTGAGATAATTTCCCTGAGTCAAGTCTGTTTTGCCCAAGATGTTAATTGCTGAATGATCTCTCCCTGTCCTTATCTTGACCCATGAACCTTCTGTCCGATTTTTTCTCCCTTGTCCAGCTGAGGAATGGGAGTGATAAAGAGGCTTTGGTGGGCACCTGGTGTCCAGCTAAGGTCAACTCATCACAATCACAACTATTATTTGTACATTTTTTCCCTGAAATTACCTTTGTAAATATTCTAAAATATTTATCGAGAATATATGGTATCCTAAATCAAAAATATGTTTTTATATAATCAAATTACATATCTGTTGGCCTTAATCATAGAGATTATGATTATCCATTCCAAAATTTTTAGGGTTTTTTTTCTAAAAAATGAGGTATATTACAGGAGCATATGCTTTATGTTTTGCAGTCTGACAAAATAAGATTAATTTAGAGCTCAAAAGAGCAATTTGGTTTAGTTTCTTGTTTTGCCTTTGTCTTGAATCTTCCAGTGGGATTAAAAGACTGCATCCCATCTGTTTTATTTTGCACTATTTCTCTCTTTGTAGCACTGTAGTATTTTTCTGTGTTGCCTTGTCCACTTACAAGACTGACCATGCATCCAATTTAGCCAGTCATTAGATGCTCCAGAGAGCGAGTACTTGTGCTAGGGAGCAGTACAAAAATGATCTGCAACCTTCATGTAAAGTTGCGGATATCTGCTTGTAAAAGAAGCTTTCTCTTGCTGGTGCTGTCAGTGGACTAATGTAGTACTTCTCACATCTCAAAGTGGTTCACAGATTGTTGAGTATTAGTAATTAATTTATAAATATGACTTCAGAAGACCAGCTTGGTTCAATCTATTAACTGACTGAAGCTATAAAAGACCATAACTAATCAGCTCTAGAAAAAATAGGTGCTATAAAGTCCTTTGCTCTTGTTCCTGCTACAAAGCAACAAATGAAAACAAAATCAAATTTTAAAAATGCATAATTATATTTCCAGTCACCATTTATTAGTTAATTGCATCTTTTCTGTAGCCTGACATAATCTCTGTTTGGCCATCAAATAAGCAGCTGTAATAATCTACTAAAATATTAATCATAAAGACCACCTACAAGCCTTCCTGTTTTCTACCATCCATCTGGCTGGTAGAGAAAACCTGGCTCAGAAGAGAAAGTAAGAAAAATGTAGAACTCTGAAATAGCTCATTCTGGTGGGAAGGGGGGAGAACAAGGGGGTTAGCAATCAAACCCACCCAAAAACCTGCTAGGTAAGACATGAGATCTTGAAAATTTTGTGCAGGCCTAATTAGACCTGCATATCAAAACATCCTGAAAGTTCATGACACAGCTTATCATAAGCACATAAAACCTTATGCTAATGGGTAGCCAAAATAATGGATGACAACAGCAGTAGTTGAGACAATATCTCATATTTTGAAAAAGGCAATGGGATTTTAATAATAAACTATGACTTAATATATCAAAGTGCCTGTGTCAGACTTTAATTTAGAAGTATGAATCCCGCAAGAGGAACAGAGCCAAAAGCTATTTTAAAACTACTGTCTCATTTTATGAGCAAATCTTCATACTACCTGCTAATGGCCATTTTATTGTTACTTCAGAGCAGTTTCTAGGTTTGGCTTGCAGAAAAGAAGCTAGGACATGGACTTGTGCCTCTGACCTTCAAATCAGCCCCTAAGCAGGTAGCACTGCCCTATACATCTCTGTAGGAGTTTTACAAGTTGCTAAATGTTGTTGTTCCTCCTCTCTGTATATATATGTAAGCACACATTTGCACTTGTTTTATATTTATGGTATAATTGCAGATTTTGCCACGGCACCTCAAGTATTTAATGTTCTTTTGGAAAAGCCAAAAGCCATCTTAAAGCCTTAAATCTGGCCTCTTAACAGACTCTCTTCATTTGTTTTCTCATCTGTAAAACATTTTGCTGGCAGTTATGAGGATTAATGAGTTGATGTCATGACAGTGCATGAAAAGGAAAAAGTGCTACATCAGATGCTAAATATGATTTGTATTATTATTTATATGTTAAAGGCTTTCTTTGAGCTTTAAATGCCACTGGCTGTCAGGTGGGTATTTTCAGCCTTGTTATGTATCATTTCATGGAAGTGTTTTAACCAGATCAAGATAAAAGTGGTTTCTTGAGAATAAATTTCATTGCTCTTATTTTCTTATCTTAAAATAAACCTAAACTCAAAAAAACCCCACTAAAAAAATAAGACTGTGCTTTGAGGAGGACTCTCATCTTTTTCTCCATAGTCAACCACACTGGGCCTTCAGGTGAGCAATGAGTTCTCCAAATGTTGACCAGAGGCCTGATTCAGCTCTGCAAGGTGTTGCACACCTTGTCAACTTTGTGCAACAAGGCAGGACTAAGATGTTCCTCACCCAGAACCACCTGGACTGCTTTGCCTTTGCCTCAGGTGATGTTTAGCTAGGATACTGTGGGTCAAAGATGATTCATACGAGCTGAAGGAGGCTGCCCCTCTGTAAAGAGAAGATCATAGAATCATAGAATATTAGGGGTTGGAAGGGACCTCTGGAGATCATCAAGTCCAACCCCGCTGCCAAGCAGGACCATAGAATCTAGGGCAGATTACACAGGAATGCATCCAGACGGTTCTTGAAAGTCTCCATTCCAGTGCTCTGTAACCCTCACAGTAAAGAAGTTCCTCCTCGTGTTGAGGTGGAACTTCCTGTGCTTTAGCTTGTATCCATTGCCCCTTGTCCTATCGCAGGGCATAAGTGAAAAGAGGTTGCCCCTTTCTTCATGACATCCAGCCCTCATCTATTTATACACATTAATTAGATCCCCTCTCAGTCTTCTCCAGACTAAAAAGCCCCAGGTCTCTCAACCTTTCCTCATAAGGCAGGTGTTCCAGTCCCTTAATCATCCTCTTAGCCCTCCATTGGACTCTCTTGAGTAAATCTCTGTCCCTCTTGAACTGGGGAGCCCAGAACTGAACGCAATACTCCAGATGAGGTCTCAATAGGGCAGAGTAGATGGGGAGGAGGACCTCCCTCAATCTGCTGGATACACTCTTCTTAATGCACCCCAGGATACCATTGGCTTTCTTGGCCACAAGGACACATTGCTGTCCCATGGAGAACTTGCTGTCCACCAGGACTCCAAGGTCCTTCTCCACGGAGCTGCTCTCTAGCAGATTGCCTCCCAATCTGTACTGGTGCGTTTTGTTGCTCCTTCCCAGGTGCAGGACTCTGCACTTATTCTTGTTGAACCTCATTAGGTTCCTCTTTGCCCAGTTCTCCAGTCTGTCCAAATCCTGCTGAATGGCCGCACAGCCTTCAGGTGTATCAGCCAAACCTCCCAGTTTTGTATCATCAGCAAACTTGCCAAGAAGACATTCTGTCCCTTCATCAAGGTCGTTGATGAAGATGTTGAACAGGACTGGACCCAGCACTGATCCTTGGGGGACTCCACAGTTACAAGTTTCCAGACGGGCTTGGCACCATTGATCACCGCTCTTCGGGCTCTATCATGTAGCCAGTTCTTAATCCATCTCAAGGTCTGTTCTTCTACCTCACACTTTCTGATGATTATTTGGCAAGAGTGTTTGGGAACATTGCCCCCACTGATTGAGAAGTTAGATATCTTTAAGAACTTAAAACCTCTCTGTCCTCATTTTCCCTATCTGTTATTTTATGGTCCCCAAATACAGGTTTGGAGACATAAAATGAATGTCTTTAAATTATTTTGAACATCCCAGATGAGTGATTTGAACCATGAGCTGGATTATTGCTGGGTAAAGTACAGTATAGGCTCAGCAATAAAGAGGATCGTCTTGACACAGGTGAAGCTGACATTTTTGACTCTTTGGTTTCCTTTTCACATTGTTTGGAATGATGAGTTGTCTGCTTGGACACTTGTGTGTAAATCTAGATGAAGCATATCCGGAGCTGTACCTAGATCCAGCTTTCCTTCTTTTTAAATCAGTGGGAAACCTCTGGCTGCCTGTATAAGAAGAAAAACTAGTCCTGAATTCAACTGTTTTGTCTCC
The DNA here is from genome assembly GCA_013400335.1 of Eurystomus gularis. Lineage (NCBI taxonomy): Eukaryota > Metazoa > Chordata > Aves > Coraciiformes > Coraciidae > Eurystomus > Eurystomus gularis. The sequence continues at coordinate 204,304 of VZZY01004320.1, forward strand.
AAACTACTTAATTTCACTCTTGAAGATAAATCCAGTAACCTTGCCAGACAGCTTTTTAGAAGACTGTGGTAATCAGAAAGCCAAGAACAGATTTGTTGCTCTATTCCTATAGCTATCGCAGACATTGTCAATAAAAAATGAAGCTGGCTGAGAACAAGATAGAAACTCTAAAACTTCAGAGTTATCAGTTCTGGAAGATCCTCACGAAAAACCTGCCTTTTCAAATCTAGTACTAGCCAGATGGAAAATGTCTATTTATTTAAAGAAGATTGAGAGGTTTGTTTTATCATATTCACAGTACGTTTTTTACCAAATGCTGATCTCACTTATTGTGGTATAAATACAAATATAGAAATGCCTTTTTCGTTGTTTTATTGTGGTATAAATATAAACATAGTTGTCAATACTACACAAGACCAGAAATTGCCCAATCAAGTGCAAATTTTCTTTTAAAATTTACCCATTTCATGTCAACAAGCAAAATGAGGAAGTTTTAAAATAATTCCTGAAGATTAATACGAAATTTAGCAGTGCATGTGTGCGTATATATTTACGTACACACACACATGTACACACATATGCTTTCAGACCCTTGTCTGAGTTTGGTTTCTGTTCTTCCCCTGTCATATGCATTCTAATTTTATCAGATGAGAGAGAAAAAGCCTGAATTAGATCCTTGTTCCACACCACCATTCACCCTGGGATGAAACATGTTCTACTGCCTCATTGAAGGGGGACTATATGGTTCTGCTATCAGGTCCACAACCTCCTGAATGCAAATGTCTTTGGATTTTTGGCTGTTGTAGGAATAAATATTTATTTTATTTTCAACTAGCTCTGGTTTCCCTTTTTTACTTCTATCTTGGCTGCTTTCTTATCTCTGTCTTGGGGATGAATGCAACACAAGCCTTTCCGCTCTGCAGACCATTGTGAAGGTCAGTGATACTCGCTGGTGTTTCAATCTTCTCAGAGAATAAAATGAGAAGAGGAGGTTGGAAAAAGAAACCTGCATAGCATAGGAATGAAACATTTTCCTTTTTTTTTTCCTAGCAAGTGCTCTCTGCGAGAACAAGGCTGTGTATCAGAGGCCCTCTCTGTCTGCAGGCAGGTTCTGCTATCACTAGGGCTCGCAAGAGAGCTGCTGGAGCCAGACTTGGTGCGCTGCAGGAATTGCTGCTCCTCTGCCAAGCCCGGGCTGTGAGGCTGGGACTGTGTCTGCCCGCTGCCAGGAAGGGATGGAGATCTTGGGGAGGTAGTCTGCACAGCAGGGAGTGTTATAGATCTCGCTACAAGAGATCAGGGGATGTCCCATACCCAAAGGCTCAGGGGATGCTGCCAGCTGTGTCTGTGGAAGTGAGTCCAGCAGGGCTTGGCCCTGTCCTGAGCTCTGCTGCTTGGTGCCGTCCATCTGGGTGTGCTGCCACTGGTCCTGTGCTGTTTGTGAGCTCTTTCTAGGCAAACAGTGGTATGACATTTTTTCCTCCAGTCTTATTCCCATGCAGGCCCTGACACAGCCAGAAAAAGATTTTTCCAAAACAAACATGCTGTTCCACCCAAACAAACACCTCTGAGCAGTGAAATGCCCCATGATCATTCAATATTTAATCATATGGCTTCCCCTGGCACAGCAGATAGCACCACTGCTGCTGTCAACTAAGTATGGATTGCACCTTGACACCAGCACTGGCATTTCACTGTGATCACCCCCCTGTTCCAGCATCCCTGGAGAGCATTGCTGGGAAGGTGAATGTGACCAGATGTGTTTCTAAAGCACATTCAAAGCCATTTCTGTATGCCATGTCTCTACAGAGCTAGGACAACTTAGCATAATTACTGTGCCACACCAACCCTTTCCTAAACAACACGGTGGCTGTCAGGAAGCTCTCTGATAGGCACTCATTTCCAGCTTTTAAAAATAATTGGTTCATATTTTCACAGACGCTGAGCTTGTGTAATCCCAGTCATTTCATCACAGGGTAGGGTAGAGTGAATTAATAAAGTGCCAAGGCATCACCGAAGTAAAGCTGTCAATGTCCATACAACTGTCCTTCCAGAACACACAGAAGTCCCTCAGCCAGCCTTCGCAGGCACCGCTCATGCAGAAGCAATTTGATCTCACTCACAATTAATGGTGAAATTAACAGGATGGTTGAACTCATCATTAGAATAAAGTAGAAAACCCAAATCCATCCCAGGTTCTCCCAGATCAAAGACACTAGATACTGGACCACTGCAGCACCAATACTGCCAGTTCCATCCACAGTTCCCGTGACTGCCTTTCATCGGATCCTGGCACCCCAGGTTAGCAGAAATCACAGAACTGGTCAAGTTAGAAGGGCCTATTGTGGAAAATCCTGTAATTGCCATGATCACAGCGTTGATAGGTTTGCTGTTTGAAGAACGGCTGTATCCAAAAAGAAAGCCTGCAGCAAAGACCAGGCTAATTGCTAGCACTGTGTCTCTCTTTCGTTGCACATAAAAAATCAAGCCCTGGATAGTCCCACCTATGATTCCTCCCACATCATACCAGATTGAGAGCTGGTCAGCTTCTGCTTCTTTCCATCTAAAGTTGTTTCTGAGGTAGAAGTGCCGACAGAAGGAGTAATTCACTAGTTTCAAGCAGGCGTAGGCCAAAGAGTACAGTACTATACCCAGAAGGCAATAAGCCTGGAAAAAAACAATGGCCTTTGGCTGGTTGTCAGTGTCAGTTGCTTGAACACAGTAATTCTGGTCATTATCATCTGCATCGTCATTGCCCATCAAGGGTCTGTTCTCATCTTCCTCCTGGAGGACCCCTTCCTGGAGTTACAAGAAGAAAGTAAACTTCTCCTATCTACTCCTGCTTTATTAACATCTCATTTGCAATTGGCTATGCAGCTGCCTAGCTGCACTCCCAAAATGTGCATCTCTGAGACATGGGGGGCCCTGGAAACAGCATTTGGGCAAACATTTGTTTCACATTACTCGTCATGTGCCTCAGGCCCTGCTAAGCCACAAAACTGATCAGACCGGGACCCATGCACTGGGAAGATTTATTATACAATCATATAAAGCCAGGTTGGAAGGGACCTCAAGGATCATCTAGTTCAACCTTTCAAGGAAAAAAAAAAAAAGTATAGTTTAAGTGACATGGCCCAGCACCCTGTCAAGATGAGTCTTGAAACTGTCCAATGTAGGGGAATCCACCAGTTCCCTTGGGAGACTATTCCAATGTTTAATTATTCTCATTGTAAAGAATTTTCTTAGTTTGTAGTTTACTGGCCATGGCAGTGGCTTCAGAGTGGCAAAAACATGGTGCCTTCCCATGTGCAAGGTGAGTGTCTGAGCACTATTTGATGGAAGAAGGTCATAGCAGCATCTTGTCCCTGTTTTAAGACTTGGTCCCCTTGAGATTGTCATTCAGATGAGGACATTGCCCCTAAGAAATGCACAGTTTTTGTCATTCTTAAAATTTGTTCATCATATCTGATTTATTTGAAGTTGTCCTTTGGGGGCACACAGATGATTCACTAGTAGAAAGCCAGCCTGAGCTTAAGACTTCCCTAAAGAAAGGTGCAAAACAACAACCCTGCAGCCCTGTTGAAAGTAAGCCTCTTGTTGATGTCAAAGGCCTTTACACTGAGGCTTCTTGGCGCCAGAATCTTCTCAGTCTCCACTTTAGTTGTCTTAAACTTCATCAGAAGATGAGCTAATGACTAAAGGAATGCGTAAGAGCACTTCAGGGTTTTCTGAACTTGTTACATAGTGTCTGTAATTCCTTTTGACCTCATGTTCCAGAGGAGGCAGAGAATACAGGAAGAGGCTGGAAGAGCTGTATCTGAAGGCTCCACTAGAAAGGGGTGGTTTGGGAGGGATGTGGAAAAGCAGAAAACATCCAGCAGCATCCAGGAGTTGCTGCAGCTGTGTGGCTGCAATTGGAAGCACGGAAAGCTAGAAAGCTGAGGAAGAAGAAGGGTCTTCCAAGGGCTGACATCTTGATTTCTAGGGTACCTCTTCAAGCCACTCAGAAACCAAGAAGCTTGCAGGAAATCAATTGACCCAAATAAGTAATATGGGGACTTTGTAATCTTTCTGTTCATAGGCTACTGGTAGGAACAGCTACATTCTTTATGGAAATAAGATAAAACAGTGACAATTCCAACCCAAATACATCATTGTGTGGATCAAATGATAGGTGTACTGAAAGGCTTGACTGACGCTCACACCAGAACTGTTTGAACAAGAGGCAGCTTAGAGCAAGGGGTCAAGGGAACAAATCTAAGGACATAAAAAAGTAAAGGCTCATGCTGAATGAATCCAAGAGCTCATCCTGGAGAGGAAATAAAGAACTTTTGTATTAAGAACTGAGCTTTTTCTTCGGCAGAGAATTGGGATGTTATTACCTATTTAATTTCTCCCATGTTCAGGAAACTAGGATTTTATACTTTAAAAAAAAATCAAAGATTTGTGTCTTTCATCTCTCTCTCCTCTTTAAAGAAACAAGCAGCCGTTTGAATTCTCCTGTCCATGCGGGCTATGAAAGGCTGATGCCACTTTTCTGGCTCACGATGATTCTGCAAGCTATTAATTAAAATGCTTATAGAGCACCTGGAACCTCGTATTAATGACATACTATCTGTGCATTTTATCACTTGGTTTATTGCAATCCTGGAAGCTAGATAGAAATGTTTCTCATCTCTGCACATTTTTGTCCTTTTACATTTTTGAGGCACTGCTCTCTGTTTTCTCTCCTGGTTTTTAACCGTGATGAAGTTTAACTTGCCATCTTTTTTGTTTACATCCCTGTTCAGCACATCCTCATTCATTACCTGTCAGCACAACACCAGGAACAGCAGTTTCAGAAACCACTGGTGCAAATGTTTCCCAGTCCTTTATCAGAAGCAATTAGTCACTTTGGGTCAGAATCATCTATCTAGATGTCCTCCTTCTAAATATATATGTGCTGTTATTCCCTGCAACAAACTTGTTTGCGAAGCTGATGCACACTGAAAAGATAGCCATGAGTAAGTAACCTCCATAAAGCAAAACAAGCCTGAGTTGATGATACAGAATGCGCTGCTTTTTGGAGTAATATATGATCTCCAAACTTTGCTTATGTAAACAGTTGAGAGCAGGTGCAGCTACTTGTGGGAGAGTTAAGGTTCATCACATTGACAAACTATGTGTCAACTCTACAGCACTGGGGACCTTCCCAAGCAGAAGGCTGGGGCAGAGAACAGAGACAAAGGTTCCTGCAACCTTAATGGCAAAGGTGAGATTCAGCTCCCATGTCTTCATCCATCTCAAACTCCAGGTTCCCTCCAATCATAGGAAAAGTGGGACCACATGCCACATTGAAAACTTTCTTCCATGAGTCCTTCCCAGACATGCTCTTCTTTACTGACTCCAGAGCCTCACAATACTAAGGGCTATCAGTTGAATACTACAGTTCTCACCTTCCCAGCCTGGTTAGCAGATGCAAATGTCTTACCATCTCAGAACTCCAAGGGAATTCCTTCAGCAGGGCTGAAGGCGCCAAATACAAACCTTGCTGCTTAGCAGTGCAGCAAAATAGTACATGGAACATCACTGGGAGACTATATGGGAGTGCAGCATCTTCCTCCTGATTTTGCTGTGGCAGTTTGTTCATGTGGGATATGCTCAGAAAATCAACTCCACTTGCTGCTTCTCTCAGACTGTCCATGACTTGGTACATCAGTCAAAATATTTAAATGGGGACCTTATCTATCGCTTACTGAAAAACCAAAACCAAAACCAAACCAAACAAAGAAACAAAAACCAAAGCAGAAAACTGTTGCTGGACACACATACAGAAACCAAAGGTCCTTCCTATTTCTGTCATCTGTCCCTCCCCAGGTTTTATCATTTTCAAGTGTTTTTTCTACATGCATAAATCTATCTTTGTTAAAAAGCAGAACTGACAATATGGAAAGTGAAATAAAAACTCTTCTACCAATAGAGATAATAATACAGGAAATGTCTTTACAAACTAATTTCATGTATAGTATCTAAATGTAGTAATTAGAAAAGTAGATTGGTTTACCAGCTGGTATGAATCAACATAAAGGTGCAGAGGCCAAGAACTACAGGTACAAGCTAACATGTGAGTTCATTCACGGACAAACCTGTTCTTTCTATTTATGCAAGGAAAAGAGTAGTGACAATGGCAGGGCAAGGACAAAAAAGTGCAGGACAAAGCCACAATGACCACAAGTCACTGTTCATTCAAGCAATCTTTTTGGAAGATGGATGGATAAGCACAAGATCAACATTTGCCGAAATGAAAGCAATGGGCTAAGAAATTTGTTTATTCCTTGTATTTTCTCACACCTAGCTGAAGGACAAGTTACTGCTCCAAAGTTTTGATTAGCACCTCTAAATTTCTAGCACTCTGCAAGCAATGAGGGAGGCAGCACTTGGCAGCCCTGACCTGGGATCTGCTGTGGTTTTTCATCTCATCTCCTGCAGGGAGCTCACTGCCTCCCCAGAGCAGTCCGGAGATCTGCCTGGATATTTTTAGAGCATATCTGGTGACAGTCATTCAGTTTTCCTACGTACTGAAGAAAAAAGACAAAGAGACCATCTTTGTAGTTAGAACAGGCTGGGGCCAACTGAGTCTTCTCAGAAAGAAATGCTTTTCCCTGCCCCCTGTGAGAAAAGGCAACCACAAATTCACTTATTTCTTTCCCTCCTTGTTAGCAAAGGTCATTTTAACCAAACACACACCCCATACAAACTAAGGACCACATCAGGGTGCAGGCCCTCACCAGAGGCAGGTATTAGTCTTTGTCACCTTGCTCAAATCAGGCCATTACTTGCCTGCAATCTTTCTTGCTGCCTTGGGTCAAAGCACGGATTTGGAAAAATGGGCATCTTTTAGTGGTCTTGCCCTTTGTCAAAACCTAATCTGAAGAGATGCTGAAGAGACAGGGACTGTTGATCTGAAGGGCCCCCAGCCTGGACAGGGTGGTATATGTATGGACGCACTGAGAATCCTATCAGCAGACTCTGGCCAAGGTGCAGCGGCAGCTGCAAAAGAGAGCTGGGTGCTCTTTAGCCCCTTTCTGTCCCCAGTAAAGTCATTCCTGGTGAGAATTAGAAATAATGCACAGTCCAAAGAAACTAGCAGGTGCTTGTTCTGCTAGTTCTCATTCAGGAACAAGGAGGCATTCACCAAAATGAAAAACTGAAAGTTCAGATCCAGTAAGGTTTTCATACAACACATGCAATTAAGCTGTTTTCCCTGTAATACAGCAAGTTGTCAAGGTCTGGGACTTGGCAAGACAGTAAACTGCACAAGCAATTGTCTAGACCAGTCTTGATATCCAAGCTGCCCTAAACTGTCTAAAGAGCTAGGACTTGGAAGAGCCAATTCACCTCTGTTGAAGAATTTGAAACAATCTAGCTATCAGAGACTGGGGTGACAGCTGGTGAAGGACAGACACTTTCAGGTGAACACTTCAGAGCTAAACTTTTCTCTGAAATATCCAAAATGGCCTTTTTAAGAAATAGCTTGCATTTTATGCAACCTGTTTTAGGACATCTGGACTTGAAGGACTGAACCACATTTGCTAACTTCTGGTAGGGCTTGTCAAATACTGCTTATGCCTGGAATTAAACATCAGATGGCCAAGCGCCATGTATCTGTGGTATTGTACTAGCCTCGTGGGATGTGATGTGGACTGAGACAGTAGCTGGATGGCACAGTTACAGCCTTGATAACTGTGCAGGCCTGTGGTTTGCTGCATGGCCACCTTCCTCTGGGTATATGTGTGAGATGAGATAGTAGTGACAGGGTTTAAACAAGAGTCAGTGAGGTACTCAGCTGACAGGATTTTCCACATTGCTTCACCAGAGCCCAGATTTGGACATACCAGCCCCTTACCATCTCCAACAGCCATCAGGATGCTGTGGTCTATATACTTGCCACACCAGTGGGGAGAAGAGGAAAAACAGGTTGGAAAAGTATGTACCAAGGCAGTTCCCTCAGGTCTCTTTTTCCGTGGCAGTCAGTCCTTATGACATAGCCAGGCCTCCTCTCACACTTTTCTGCTTGCTCCAGATATTTACACCAATTGCTGATTCCTTTAGCAAACACTCATTTAGCCCGGAGCCTGCATCTTTGTGGTTTTGCATGAGGACATCCTTACTATGCCCTGCTGTCACTGCATCCCTTTGCCAGGAGCTTATGAGTAGCCTTAAGCTGGTCACTCAGTTTTTCCATTAATTTCTTGCCTGGGGGGAAAGAGGGTATTTTCATAGAATCATAGAATCTTTCAGGTTGGAAAAGACCCTTGGGATCATCTAGTCCAACCATCAGCCCGACTCTAAAAAGTTCTCCCCTAAACCATATCCGCCAACATCACATCTAAACAACCCTTAAACACATCCAGGGATGGTGACTCAACCCCCTCCCTGGGCAGCCTATTCCAGTATCTGACTACTCTTTCTGTGAAAATTTTTTTCCTAATGTCCAGTCTATCAATTCTATTAATTGCCAACTAATTGCAGCTTTAAACTGTCAGGACAACACTGTCCATTTCAAACAGTTCAGAAAGAAGAAAGAAGGTGTTTTCGGAGCTGAAGGCTCTTGGTGCTAAATCCTTCTTCAGGAAATGCTTAACTTCACACCAAAAGTTCTCATTTCTCGGTACTTCCCAGATACCGACCCAATAAAAAGGATCATCACCTTAGTTTTGCAGGTGAAAGCTCCTTTCTCAACACCGCAGCACATGTACATGCATCTGGGGTGTTACTGCATAATACTGATACACTTCCAAAAGACCTTCTTGGACTAGGGCTTCTATCCTAACAGTATTGCCTTCATGCATAAACAACACTGAGAACATCTTGCAATGACATTTGTTATTTATAGCAGCAGCCAAGATCCCCTGACTGCCTGTTCTGCCTGAGGGCAGCCCATGCCCATCAGATCATGGCCAAGCTGCTCCAGAACACCTATTTATTAGCTTGCTAATATTCAGGAACAGGTAAGCTTTAACAAGCCTGCTATGACTCAGAATAAACAGTCGCCAAAGATCTCATCTAACCAGCTCTTCCTTAGTGCAAAGTGATGCTTCTGCAGAAGTGTCTCACACTTCAGCTATTGTAAAACCTCATCACTCTACTGAAATTAAACTTTAATACCCCTTTCAGGAGTTTTACAGTCTAATGTTGGTTAAGATCCCTCAAATTATAATTGGAATAAGCTTTATTCCCAGTGCTGCCACTGATTTGCTTACTGAAGAAAATTCTTTGACTTTTGCTTCTCTGTCCCTATCTGAAAACAGATTTACTAATATTAAGAACTTTTCTTCTTCAAAGTGCTTTCAGACTTGGAGATAACTCACCATCCAAGGTTTAAGCATTGCTATTATAACCTTGGCCTACCTTGAAAGCAAGGATTGTATTAAACCAAAGATCTGTTTTGAAGACATTATTGTTATTGAGATGGCTGAAAATAGCAATATTTTTGCAAGAAGGCTAGCAGGTAGCCTCACATTTCATCATTTCTGTCTTGTATGACTACGGTGAATTTAAATAAACACATAAGAGAGGCTGCATAAAATGAAACAGGGAACGTCTTCTACTGGGCCTGACCACATTCCTTTTGAACTCGGTGGTGCTGCATGTCAGAAATCTTCCATTCATCACCACCAATTCAGAGGTTTTTTGGCATTTGAAGTAAATAGCAAAACAAAAGCAAGATCATGTTTAATAAATGGCACACTGACAAGCCTGAGCCCATTTTTCTTTTTATAAAGAAATACTGAGTTATTCTACTATTTTTCTAATGGTTTCCTTCCTTTCTGTCCCTTGTTCCCTATTGCTGGTTTAGAGCAATAGAATAATCACTGAGCCAGTTTACAGCTGATATTTTTAAACCTTTTTAATGTCTATATCTTTATGATAAATAGAAATAGGAGAATAATGTTTCTTTGTGTTCCATATTGCACATGAAAGAGCTTCCTGAGACACTGCATGAGGGAGACCAGACTCACATCCAAGGAAAATATAAGAATTGTCTATGAGACTCTTCAGCAATGCAGCACTTAGGTTTATAAATAGGAAAGTAGTTGTTTATATAAGTACTTAGGGAGAAGTAAAGTTTGTGGAAGAGGACATGTCTTCTGTCGGAGCATCTGATAAAGTCGGAGGAGAAGAGCTTCATCAGCTCACTTAGTCCAGCTTGTAATTATTGCAGAAGCAATAACACTGCTACTACCAAGGCATACACATTTAAAATAGACCTGCAGAGCCTCATGTACTGAACATTAGGCTCACAACTGGCTTTTGCCTCATGTTACCCTACAGGTAGGCCATACAGTGCATCAGAGCCAGGACTTCTCAGACACTGTCATCATCAGATGTCCCAGGTTCATCTCTTCCTGTGAAGGTGACCATGCATGGTGTGCTACTTCACTACAGTGTGGAAGAGGGGCACAGGCCTGTGTCACAGCTGCTGATGTGCCGTGAAGATAGAAAGCTGTGTTTAAAGAAGCCCTGCCTCTGAACCTGGCAATGAGCATGAGTCCTGGCAATGAGCAAACCTGTAAATCGGAGGAACTCCTCAAACAGGGATGTTGGTTACATAGATCTTGTGTGTGATGCTAAACTTAGAGAAGTCCAACATGGACAGGACTTACCTCACAATTTAGGGCCTAGCAGAAGCAGAATACCTGTAATTTAACTGACCTCTTTTTTATGTGACTTTTTTTAAAAAACAGTAAGAATCACTGTATGGGAGGGCATATGACAGAAGTGTGATTTGCATTAAGTGTAAGAACAAACTATAAAGTCAATTAGATAATCTGCAACACAGCATAATGAAATGGTCAATGAGTAAGAGAAGTCAAAGCTGATAGTCTTTGTGCTCTGGCATGTTGTCTTGTGGCTGTTTCTGATTTCTGTATACAAGTACTGTGTTGCTTGTCAGACAGTATAAATAAAAACCAGACAATATAACAACACAGATATTCTAGTGAGAAGGGTCAAAGCTCCTGGCTGAAGAAAATAATGGAGGCTGGCTGAATACAGACCACTAGAAGACAGCCCAGGCCAAGCATCACATAACCCAGGATATTGTCCAAGTCCCATGACCCAGTGCATAAGATCTGATGCACTTAGGGACAAGATACTTGTGAGGTCTGATAAATGAGCTGCGCCTGTGTATAAATCGTCGATGATTTTCTTCAGCTGTGTTGTGCATTGAAGCTTTTGGAGGTTTATTTTATCAGAACTGCTTGAATCAGCCCGGCATTACTGAGAGGCCAAGGAGATGCTGTTTTTCACCACTGTTCCACAGCCTGGGTGGTCTTTAAAGCTGACCAATGCCAGAGCTGGACACTACTTAAGTAGACTTAGAATATATTTCCCATGAAAACTGGCTACGGCTTGGAGAAAGGAACAAGAGCCTCCCTAAGTAAAGACAGGCACTAGAAACATCTCAGCTCCTCCATTGTTGTCTTCCACTAAGGGTCCTTAATGAAGGCATCATGGTGAACTGTCCCTTCTCTTTTGATCCAACAAGTATAAACTAGAAATTCACTTAAGTTTCAGTCCTTAGGGGCTAATGAAAACATTGTTTGGCCCTTTGCACAGTGTTTGTGGATAGGAAAAGTTGAAAATGATAAGGAAACCGTAACTTACTCCATTCCACCTCAAAATAGTAGGTGAAGATCAACAGCTCTACCTCAAACACTACCTATGTGAGACAATGACAAGGCACTTAAATATGCTGTTCCCTCAGACTTTTGTTGTGGTTGTCATTTGTGTCAATAATGATCAAAGAATGAAGTTTTCAGCAAAACTTCATCTAACCCTTCTGCCCTTCCCCTGTAATAATCAGCTGTCTCAGAATACTAACAAACTATCCACTAATTTCAGTGGGTTTCCATCCTGATAACGGTGTCTGTTGAAGCAGACTAGGAAAAAAAATCTTCACAAAATGAACACTAGCACTTACATAAGCACTACTGGCTGAAATTTTCAGAGTACTTTGTGAACACCGATTAATTAACCTGCACAGTGGAAATAGAAGTGAAGTGACTTTGACTATTGTCCCCTTAGGTTTGAAGCAAGAGTGTACAAGCTGGTTTTGCATAAATTTCTTTCTGGGTCAAGCCTTGTGTTCTTTTCCAGCATTAGTATTCATTAGAGAAAGAAGAAAAAATATGCAAGAATGGAAGAGAGTGGATTAAAATTTGCTTTCAAAAATTGCCTTGAAACTTAAGTCTTACAAGGAAAGAGCCGGTAAAAGTGCAATAATACCTTCAGAGTTAATGAAATAGAAACAGCATTTTAATGAGTATAGGTCAATAGAGCTCAGTCATGAAGGTTTTTCATTGATGTTGTACTAGAATGGAAAGTCATTATAAAAATCTGGATGTGTTCTATTCCACAATGGATGGAAACTTAAAACCAGAGCTAAACCTCAGAGTAAGGAGATCCAGATTCTGTTCTAGACTGTCATGTTACAAGTTACTTAAAAACTTCATATCTCTATATACCTTTTTATGACCCCACCATTGCAAGATCTTAGATGCTATCGTCGAGGCTGAATGACAGTATTTAAAGGAGTCCTTGTCCCTTAGAGTACTGCACCCATTTTGCCTGCAATACAGAACTCAAGAGATTACTACAATATTTGTGTTTTGCTTTCAGCATAGACACATATTTGAAAAGTTTTTCCAAGCTTATTTTGGCCTTTCTCTACAATGAGGTCCAGATAATCAAGACATGCAGAGGATCAGAAACTCAAACGTTATGCATGGGTGCTGGGCAAAGCTGGGTACCAGAGAGGACACTGTAGCTCTAAGGAGAGATAGGGTGCACTTTATTTCATCATCCAAAGTTACTAACTTCTGAATCACTGTCATGGAGAAATATTGACAACCCCTGTGGCTCTGTATGGACACTTCCTAACTGCTACTTCATGGCCACAAGCCACTGTTTTCATCCTCTCTTCTGTACTGTACTATACCATTTCCTTCATTCTTTCAAGGCTTACTGCAAATCGCCCCTCAGATTTGTGTGTATTTGCTGTTCTCTTTCAGTTAACTTCTTCCAGCATGTTTTTTTCAGTCCCAACCCAATAGCTTCCACAAGATGTTTACAGAGATGGGACAACTGCACTGTGCAAGCCGTATCTAAAAAGCCTCAAGGAATGGGGCTCTGTAGTTCTTATCCCTATGAGCCAGAGCCAGTTCCTTCCTGATGCTGCACCGCAGCCAATCCATCCCATTTCCTGCTTCTGCACATCCTAACAAGGCTTTAAGTGCAAGCAGCCAGCATGGATGGGTAAGCTCATTTCATCACTTAATCAGGCATGCATGGAAGTATAGAACCAGAAGGAATAACAACACAGTTTTACACTAAGGATGGGTATTTCTATTTAGATTGTGAGAAATTTTTGTCCTACTACTCTAAGAAAATGTCAGTGAAGAAGACCCCACAAAACCTGCACACTGTGTTTTGCATCTTTTGTATTTTTAAGTGCTATCCTAATATGTAATTTACCTTTTCCTATATTATTAAATTGATGAAGGGGAATGGACTTCTTCCTATCCTACCACAAGTGCTAATGAAGACATTCTCATTGGCCTCATCACACCATTTTGCACACTGACTGACCATGGGTTAACCTGCTCTTTTCTAGATTAACAAACACATTTTCTCCAGCCTTTTCAAAATTCATTTGCTTCTGTAGATTTCATTTAGATACTTTTAATGTTGCCTATGTCTTTTTTTAAGTTATTCTGGAAGTCATAATTCTTCAGTCTTACATCCAAAACCTCGCTCAATACCTTTCAGAAGAAAATTTTTCAACCTTTCAACACCATCCTGTTTAGCATAATTTCAGTTTGTGATCTGCTATGTTCACCATACTTTTTTTGGCAGTTGTTGTAGTAATGTAAGCATTAGCCACTTTGTATTTGTACACTTTTCTTCCCCAAGTACAGCACTTGGCTGCTGACTTTCACCGAATTTCATCTGACTGTTTACAGACACCCTCTCCAATTCATCAAGACTATTTTCAAGGCCAATCTCCTATCGAGAGCCTACAGCCCTCTTCCATCCAGAGGTCTCATTCGCTGTCCTGAGCATGTTGCCTCTTCATCATCAAAATCACTCACAAGAATAGTGACCAGCATAAGAGCCCAGACTGGACCCCACTGAGCACCTCCTTCACAGTGAATATCCACTCTTTCTCTATGGCTCCTCAATCAGTATTTACATTCACTGGCATCGTTTAGACCCTAGCCTCTAGCTTAGGACTCTCTTAATGGAAAATGAGGAGGTGGAAATGAGGGAAAAGAGACTAACACAACCCATTATTCGTCCTGTCCCGGTCCCGTGTCAGTGAATATTTGCTGTCAGGGATCTAAAATATATTCTCCTAGTTTACATGGTACTGTTGACTGGGAGATCATCAATAGCATCACTAAAGTTGGATCTACAGTTTACTAAATGGATCTCATCTTCTGTGTCCACGTGATTTTCCAATTCTCTTTCAAAAAAGGAAACAAAATCAGTTTAGCCCAATTTGTTATTGGCACATCTACACTCATTGCTTTTAAAGCATCTTTTTATTATTCTACAAACCTGCAGAAACTGATTATTTAATAATCTTTTCTGGCACCAACCAAGGTTACAAAGTTAAACTAGCTGATCTTGAAATCTCTGATATGATGCACATTTTCCCCCAGTCCTCTGGGACCATAGTGTCCTTGCGGAGTTCTTGAAAATAATCACCAACAATTCAGAGCTGCCTTGGCTAGTTCCTTAAATCCTCTCAATCTATCAGGCCCTGCTGGGCTGAACACATCTATTTTATAAAAATAACCGTTGACTTTTAGTTCACTCCCTGATCTTATTTGCATTTCAATCTCTTTGCTAAAATTAATTTTGTCATGTATCTAGGCATAAGTAATCATTTTTGGGGAGAAAAGTGAAGCAAAGATGGCAATTATTTTCAGTCTTCTCTGCAATAACCCCTTTTTTTTTTGTTCTTAACATTAAATGGCAGGCTGCTACGCACTCTCTTTTCCTTCTTTATAGTTCTAATGTATTCACAGAACATCCTCTTGTCAGCTTGGTGATTTTAAATGTTGGATTAGAACTTGGACCTTTTGTGTTCAGTCTTTACTTTGGGGAGAATTTAAAGAGGAACAGGGAAAGAATCAAAAGAGAAATCCAGTGAGAAATTGAAGTAAAAAGAAAGGACAAGGCAGGAAACGAACAGAGGACCTGGAACAGACTATCAAATAAAATAACATCTCAGTAACTGACAGTCACATTTTATCCCATTAGGTTTAAAGATTTCTTCCACGTGTGAAGCTAAAAAAATGTTAATCTAGGAAAGCCATGCTGATGTTTTAAAACTGTTTCAATTTCTGGGGACATGTGAAGGAGGAGAGGTGATCTGTGAATCTGAGTCACTCTGTCATCTTAAAAATCAGTTGCTGTGCTTTCCCCAGGCACCACGTGAGTCACTCAGGCAATTTTCAGCTCTCCCAGCTGAAACAACACGTTACCACAGCTGATGCAGTGGTAAGGGTCACTTTTCAAACACACTTGATGTTAGCAGTGACCCTTTGTTACCTGGTAGGCTTGTTTAAGCCAATGTCTTTCAGAAGTGCACCTACAAAGACACAGCTAATAGAATTGGGTCATTGTTTCACTCAATCCCAAAGTCTTTCCGGGTAACCTGGCAACATCCCCACCAGCTTCATAGGTGCCAGAATTTTGCCACATCCTCTTCCAAAGGGGAAAAAGGAGACAGATTCTCTCCTGGTGCCTTCAAAGAAGGAATAGGAGTAGGTTTGTTGAGCACACACAGTGCAGAACAGCCAGCTCAGGGGTAACACTAGTATAAAGACTGTTATTCTCATCTGCAGGAATTAGTTGTAATTCACTGCCACAGGGCTGCAGGGCAGGTGTCATTTTAAAGATGCTGAACTACAGTGACGTGCTGATTTTTGACCGTTGTTAGTATGCTCAACACTGGATACTGCCGAAGAGACTTGGTCTGCTGACAGTACCTGCAAATTTATCACTCCTAGAGAATTAATGAATTAATGAATTATCTGGTAGAGAATCACCCCTTCACCTGCCTCCTTAATGACTCCCTAGCTTTTGTGGGTGTGCACCCAGGTAAAAGATATCTGGCTGGCAGGTTGTGAAAACCTGCAGGCACTTATCAATGCAGTGTTTGCTGCACACCCCTTAAGTGGCTTTCTATTCTTTGATATGGCTTGACAACTCACATTTTTAGAGTGATATTGAATTTTAAGTACCTGGGAAAAGCCTGGTAGCCCATACTTTCCACAGAGGAGACGTGCAACAGGCGTGATGTGGATCACATTTAGAGTAAAGCTGTCAAATATTTGGTAGCTGTTACTGGGAGCTCAGAAGACTTTTGTTATTCCATTAATTAATGCTCTTTTACAACATGCCTCTCCTAGGGTGCTTTCCTGATTTAGAGCTATGACACTGAGCCTTGGACTTTGATATCAACTATGACTAAAATTACAGCCCAAGCATGTTGCATGTTTAGATCTAAAGCAAGAGGAACAGGCCCAGGTTTAAGGAGTTCATGATTTTTAAAAGTGTGACCAGAAAGGAAAGGGGAAGGAAGGAGGGAGGGAAGGAGGGGGGAAAGGAGGGAGGGAGGAGTAGGTTAATATGCTCTGTTCAAGCAATTCTTCTTAACCTACGTATTTGTCCCTAAAAGGCATGGAGGTTTTGCTACAGTTTCTTTTCTTTAACAACCAGAGTGATAAACAACTGCTGAAAGAAAGCACTTTTTCATGCGCTGACAGTGTCACTAATCACTGGCATAACTAACTCAAGGCCAGAGCTCCATCACAGTAGATCTTTAAATCAAGAATCATAGATTGGTTAGGTCGGAAAAGACCTTGAAGATCATCAAGCCCAACCGTTAACCTAACTCTGCCAAGTCTGCTGCTAAACCGTTTCCCTAAGCACCACCTCTACACAACTTGTAAACACATCTGGGGCTGGTGGTTCAACCACTTCCCTGGGCAGCCTGTTCCAGTCCTTGACAACCCTTTCAATGAAGAAATTTTTCCTAATATCCAACCTAAACCTCCCCTGGTGCAGCTTGTGACCATTGAAGAAAATTATGTACCAGCTCTCCACAAAGTACATATGTGACACAGGATCGCATGGGTGATATCTTATGGCATCTGGTAGAGAGAAGGTTGGATTATTTTATCATAGTGTTCCTTTTCATTCTTAGTATTTTCTCTTTATAATTTCACTCATGTTCCAGGAAAGTATCTCTATTTCAGAGAACATTTAGCTATATGCTTACTTAGCAAAATGACTCCTGCTTAAATCCTGTGAACTCTACAGTGACACAAGTACATGCAAAAGAGTTCATTTGAATTTGATTTACATTAAAGGTGGGATTAACCGTGCCAGTGAACTGGATCCTTATTTCTTTCTTTTTCCTGCATCATCATTAAATGCTGTGTGATCATTAAGAACAGCCTGAGTTTGCACATGTAACTTTGGCACAGGTTTGCTTCAGTCCAGATCCTGTGGGTTCTGGAAAGGCAAGGGTATGTTAGGATCCTTACATAACCTCTGCAGCTTTGATGTGGTTTAGTTTATTTATAACAGCAAGCTCTTGCGAATAATAATTCCTGCTTCAAAGAGTTCATAGTCAGCTTCTAGTTCTTGGCCTCACGCTACTCACCCTCCAGAAAAATAGTCTGTTTATCAGTGCACTTTCATACCACCCGTGGGGGAATCGTGCATGATGACAATACCTAGTCCTCCTGTTTGCTTCACTGTGGGTTGGTCAATGTTCAGGACAATAACATCAACCAGGAAATTAATTCACTGGATTGTCGGCATTTTCAGACAGAAGTTTGATCTTCAGCCCGAGCCTTTTGTCCTCTACTGTGTATTTTTAGAGGTGCTTGTCACTAGCATTGGTGAAATATTTACAGATGAATTATTTGACTTTTTTTGGCATCCAAGTGCTCTAGGTGGCAATTAAACCTCAATATAGGGCAGTGACAAACTCAGAGTTGTGAAAAAAGTTTCTTTGCTCAGGACAATATTTTCACTTCAATGTATTCACTGAATTTCTATTGACATATACAGGCAGTTTGCCCAAGGGCCCCTGAAGAGAGATGAACCATTTGTGCCTGTATTGCATAAAGATTTTTAGAGCATTGTGTTTCACTGATATGATCTGAGCTTCTGTCCTAAGAGAAAGGCAGCGAATACTTGGAAAAGAAGAGGCAGAAGGAAGAAATTCAAAGGGATTTTCCAGTCCTTGGGTTTGTGGTTATGAAAACATCATTTCAGGGTCAGAAGACATCAGAAATTAATAAACTTGTGTTTCTGGATTAAACTGGATTTTTACATTACTAACATATCAGAACTGGCATTCACCTACACCGTGGTCCTTTGAAGCTCTGGGTGGTGTGGAAAACCACATGTGGAGCCCTTTGTGGAGCAATTAGCTCATCATTTCATCTTTTCAAGGATGTGCTTTAATCTACTTCATCTTTTCTTCCTAGGTCAGTAATTTCAAGCCCCTAATCATTTTTATTGCTCTCCTGAATGCCTTCTAACTTCCAGTAGTTGGAACTTACTGCAATATGCCCAGTGCAGTTACAGCAAAGCCTCCAGGAACTACAAAGAATTTCAATTGCGTCTTTGTTCTTTAACTGCAATTCTGCTTTGCTTTATTTGCTGATAATATCAAATTGACAAATTATATGTCCCAAATCATCATAATGCCTATGCTCAAATTATTTTCCACACACTATATGAAAGCAACTAGCATGTTCCTGACACTTATTGTATTGCTTTTTGTTCCGTATTTCCAGCCAGTTTCTCTGTGTCTTATTTTTCATTAACATGCATAGAAGCTCTAGTCTCTTTAAGAGCTGTATTCATCTGCTCCAGGTCATGTGAGTGATCACCTTGTTACCTAAATCTGTCAGTTATAAAGAATTAAGGAAAAATGTTTCTGCCATCAAGGAATAACCAAATCTGGACACAGCCCTGCCACAGCACACAGTTTATCTGAAGAAAAGGAGGACACCCCCACACAGGCATCAACATCTCAACACCTGGACCCGCTTTATAGTGAACAGAAAGAAGTGGACACTTTCAGGGGGAGTGTTGTCTGGTCTGCTTCAGGCATCTATTTTGGCATGACTTGCACTAAAGACAATGTGTCTCTTCACTGACTGAAAGGAGCAGAGCTTGCTGCTCTGGTAGGCAGTGCTCTACAGTGTAGGTTTCTAAAGCAGGGTAAGATGAATCTCATTTTATCTCTCTCCAATCACAGCCCCATTCAGAGTCATGTACAGGTGCAATAGATGCCTAATTTCAGCTATAGCAACTACTCTGACATCTGAAGCAGAGGGAGATGATAAATGAGTCAGATCAGGACTCATTTCCTAGGATCTGCACAGACAGTAGGGAATTCTTAACAACACCTAAGCAAAGCTAACAGAATAGGCTAATTATCAGCATCTCTGGCCCACTTTCACATTTTTATTGCTTTCAGCATGGCAGTCTTTGAGCCAGACTCTTGATTCTGACATTATATATGTGTGGAAACTAGCACAACAAGCCCAGTTTACCTAAGGATGGCCAGGGGATGACTTAAGATATAATACTAGAATAAAATGGGAATTCTGTATTTTCTAAATATAATCCAAGTGGCCAGGCACATTGCCTCTACTCAATGCTTGTCTGATCATATGATCAACCATGAACACCTTCTGTAAATATCTTTCCTGCAATTAGTACTAAAGTATTTAGTTATCTACTATTCCTGAAGGCAAGTCTCAGCTTCTGGAAGCTGCACAGCCTGAGCTGCAGCTCAGGATGATGAGAAGGACTGAAGAGAGTAGGTAGATGTGTCCAGCAAACCAAGCACCACAACACCTTCACAGAGGTACTGTCTTTTTAATTAAAGAAGACTCTCAGAAGTTACCACTGTGCCTCAGTCTCCCTCTCCTTAAATAAGAGATCATAGCAGAGCTGTGCTTTGCAAGGTGAAACGTTGAAATGGAAAATGTTGTTCATTCAGTGCTGCTCTAGTACTGTCCATCTCTCAAGGTCATTAGCAAATCGGCCTAAAGCCTCATTTGACAGGCACCTAAGTTGCACAACTCTAAGCACTATAAGGCTCAGTGGAAATGATGAGATTTCACAAGCTATATTCAGCTTGTTAAGATATAAGCAGCCTCCCTCTGGGCACACACACATCTCTCAAGCTGAGCAAGCTAGCCTGGGAGCCAAGGTTGACTTGACCACTCTGTGACATGTTCCCAAAATGACAGAACAAAAACCAGCAGGTCAGAATGATAGCCATGAGATTTTTTTAATGCACACAAAGTTTTATATCACCTTCAGCTACAGATTCAGTATTGCTTATTTCAGGAACAAGCAGTAACAAATAATGAGAGGAAACACCAGGTTTCTCTGGTATTCCAAAGAAACATGTAGGAAAAACATTTTTTTCCATCTCTTGCAAAAGAACTACCTTCATCCCCATTCTTTGTTCATTTGTCCTACTTCTTGCAGAAGCACCTTTCTTGAGACTTTAAAAAATGACACTGACCTCTATTTACATTCCTGAGCTTTCTTCAGTTATCTTCAGGGATAACTCTGTACCCCAGAAAAATGGGAGATCTCCCTGGGCTGGGCACACTGGAGATGGCGGCTTTGTTGTGACCCACACTTTTCTCGTCACATGCAAAATGCTGGCAGGAATTAATCCCCACTGGAAATCCCTGCCTGCTTGAGACATAGAGGACAATCCTGTGTTTAAACAATCCTGAACAATCCCTAGGAATAGGAGACTGGAAGGATCTCCTGGCCCAGGTCTCATCCCCAGCTGCTATGTGTCATTGAGTTTAGTTTATAAGCTGATCACATTTCAAATTAAAAAAAAAAAGAGTGAAGGAGAGGTTTTTGTCTTCATTGCTACTACTGGAGCGTCTTCCAGAATCTCACTGCTGCAACCATTAGAAACAAGCTTCTAACTTCGAGCCTGATTTATCCATAAGCAGTTGGTACCTAGTTTTTCTAGATGTATCTCTCCAATTAATTCATTCTAATCTTTCCCTGGTGTTTGCCCATTGGTGTATTTACAGCCAACAGCCACATCCCTTCTCACTCCTCTTTCTGCAACAATAGACAAGCTCCCAGCTAAGTTAAACTCTTTTCAAATTATGAACTCTCCCTTCCCTGGTCACCACTGTGACCTCTCCCTGTGATTGCTGCAGTATAAACTCATCTCTTTTTTTCAAATGAGTGACAAGAACTGTGCAGTATGCAGCACAACTTAATGCTTTCCTGCTGGAAATACTTTTCTTGAGACACTCCATGACTGCTTTTGCCTTCTTCATGTTTCATCATTGCTGTGGCTTCATACTCAGCTTTTATCTGACTGTTACACACGCCTTTCTTCTCCTTAGTTATTTCCTGCTGATGCACTCCCAGCTTATAACAGAAATCCATCTTATTACTCCCTAAGCCCCTGCTATAACAAAGTATTTAGGTTTCTAATTCCTATTTAGACAGGTCCTAATATCCCACTGAAATCAGTAGGAATCAACAGATGCTACCCTGCTCCCACTGAAATCAGTGGGAATGAGGTGCTGTGGTACACAATAGACTAGTTATCAACTTTTCTTTAAGATGACTACAATAGAAAAATTATCAGCAGGAGACCAGACACTGTTAGCCTTAATAGTTCTAATAATTATTTCTGGAGTAATAAATAAGAAGTTGCCTTTAGAGACCTAGTAATGAATTCAGAAAACAAAATGAGCAGGCACTATTTTGACAGTATCCATTCTTTTAAAAAAAAACTTCACTAGCTGAGCAGCCCTGTGCTGTGTTTCTGTTTGCTAAGGGAAAAAAATGTTAATACAAAGACAAGAAAAGGCAAAAGACTGATGATAATATAATAGTTCTAGCTTTTCTCACTGACTCAGGCATGCCAAGTGGAATTGTGCTGAAAAGGAAATAGTCCTCTGGTCTGCTGGTCCTCTAAATGGGTATTAGCACCCACAGTAATTTTCAGTCTCAGGAGTTCCTATGAGGAAATCTTGCAAAACATTATTTGCAGAGAGGGTGAATTTTATTTCTTGTATTATCCACATCACAATTTGTAAATTATCCAAACCTGCCATACATTTTTCTTTGTGATAGAGTCCAACCTCATCATATTGCTATTACTACAGGATGACACTGCTTGGGATATCACCTGAAAAAATAAAGCACAAGAAGAACAGTAATTCAGGATTGAGTTATTTCCAAGCAAACCAAAACCAGACAGTCCTTGGAACTAGACTGTAAGAGTATTTCTATTCATTGGGTTCTGCAATGTAATGAAACTGTGGACTTTCCTCCCAACTTGTTTTATAAACACTAAATAATGTAGTAAACTATAACCGTGGAATGGGAGTTTATTATAATAATTATATGACTGCTCAGAAGCAAAGTCATATCAATTTTCTTCCAAGATACTTGGTTTCTTGGAATTTTACCAAAGATGACTGTCATTTCTTCATACGTCAGAGATGAGCCCTTGATGCAGATATGTGTACAAGAAGTGGGAAACCAGAACTGCTATGAGTGCTTCTCTGTGGCAGCCCACTGCTGAGACAGGGAGAGGCTGCAATGAGCAGTAGTTTGACTGCACCTCCATCTCACCACGCAGTGCTGAGCTCTAGCTCTGCACCCAAAAGACCCGTCTATTCATGCTTCAGTTAAATAAGGAGGATTCAATTCTAATATTATATTCTTTATTTTACCAAGTAAAAGGTCCAAAACACTTCAAATCATCTAACTGTAGCTACAGCTTCCCTGACACAAGCATTTTGGAAGAAAACTGCAATACTACTTTATGAGAAGCCCCAAGCCAGACACAAAAGGTGATAGAGGGAAGATGCTGAGATGTCCAAGGCCTCAGGGAATACATATAACTGCCTGAAGACACAGCTTAACGTTTTGCTACCCGATCAAGCTTTTTCAGATACCTCAGCCCCAGAAAAGTCTGGATTTATAGTATCAAAGGTAACTTTGTGAAACTAGTGCTGTATATTGAAGAAGCACCGTGAAGAAACTTAACCTCAGGATTGTGACTACTGAATTAACAGAAGACAGTGAGATGCTCAGGTACTACAGTCAATTGGGGAACATGATGCATGAAGGTATAAGTAAGAAAGACACGTAGATAGAAATATTCCCATTCTGTAGTTGCGAGGCCAGGAGGTGGTGGGCCACCAGGATCCTGTAGGACGGCACAGACCATTTCATTCTTCCCAAAAAGCTGGACTAAGCATGTGTTAAATAGCAATGGCTAATCTTCTTGTAAAGAGTTCAAGCAAAGGCAAGTTCAGCACCTTTGCTGGCAGATGCTCCAGTGTTTAATTAATCTCACAAATAGGGTGTTACCACTTTTTTCTAACTTATAACCCAGCAAGTCACAATATAATAGAGGACAAGGCTGGGAGGGACCCTAAGAGGTCACTTCGTTCACCTTGTTCCAGGAAGGGATCAGCGTTACCTAAACTGCTGATGTATTTGTTGTCCCTTCTTCACAGTCTTCAGAGACCCAAATAGGACCAAATCCCTCATTCCCACTTTTTCATGAATAACCTGGGTAAATTGTGTTCTTTAAACCTTCTAATGGAAGGTTAATTTCCTAGCTCCCAGTTAATGGTTTGGCCTCTTCTGGACTTTTGCTATTATTTCCATATCTGTCTGGAAGGATGATCATCTCAATTGGATAAAATATTTTGTTAACGAACCACACAAAGTTTTGTCCAAAGAAAGTATCTATCTCCTACAGCCATATTCTTTTTTTTTTTCTATATCCCCTGTGAAGATCTTTGTTTTCTTTCCTTCCTGTACTTGTCCCTTGATTAAGTCATATGAGAATTTTCTGGATGAAAACTAAAAATACAGGTATTTCCAATCATTCTTCTCATGACACAAGTTAACCAGAAAATATTTATTATCATCTGCTACACCAGTGATGACATCATACAGTAGCAGGCCAAGAGCCAGTGTCCACGCAAGTGCTGTACCAGCAGTGTACTAACACTCAAGAACAGTTACATTAACAACTCCATTTCAAGGTCTATCAGTGAGTCAGTTTTTCATCCATCTATTTTGTGCCCTGTTGATTCCTTTTAATGCAAGATTTTAATCAGTGTGTCAGTCAGTATTAAGTGAAGTGCCTTGGAGAAATCCAAAGGTACCACCTCAGCACAGCTATCTTAATCATTCAAACCTATAATCTTATCAAAAAGAGATAACAGACCTCTTTAACAAGATGTACCTTCCATTAAAACCATTTTGTCTGGTGTTAATTACCTTCCTAAGCTCTAACCCTTCATTGACAGAGTCCTGAATTCACTGCCTGGCCCATAAGGAGTGTCAGGCTGACTGATCTTCTCTGGTTTATCCCTTTTCTCTCTAACTATGGGAATCACAAGAAGATTCTCCAATGATATTGTGTTGTCTTTTTTACCAGGATGAATTACCAACTAACTGCAGAGGGTTAGGGTAGTACTCACTTCAGCCTTTTTCATCAAAGTGTAAATTCTTTTCTTGATGTGCTTATTTGCAGAAGCCTTGTATTAAATACCACTTCAGAGCTTCTTTTGATATGGATAGTAAAAATTCTTTTCATTCACAACATCACTTGGGCTGGATGTTTCTTCTTTGTTTTGTGTCATCTGCTGAACATTTTTGCATTACTATTTACAATTTTACATTTACTTATTAGACTATTTTACACCTGTATCCAGTAAATGACTCATACCTGATCATAGCTTTTTTTTTCTTCCCTAAAATGTTTGTCCTTACTGTCTGGAATCCTGGCAATTGTTGCTATTCCACTGATTCTTTAGCTTTTTCTATCAGCCACTTATATTTTGAAAAATTAAAAAGAAAGAAAAATTTACATGCATGGTTTTTAACTTCCATTTCTTTCCTGTTCTTCACATTTGTTTATGTTTCACAGGTACTTTTTCCTACAGGATGCATTTTTTTCCCCCAAACCCAACTTTATTTAGTTCAGAGGATCATGGTTTTATGGACCTTTAGGAGTATTCAGATAACCAGATTACAGAATCCATTAAGATTTGCTGCTTATGTTCCCACATTGCAAACAGATGTTTAAGGAGAAGGCAGTTGTGTGGTCCAATGAAAACTGAGCGGAAGTGGTAACTGCTAAACATCTTACACTTTCATATTTCAAATCTGTAAGTATTCAAGCATTCTTTCTGACCTGAAATCACATATGGCCCCATAATGGTAACATGAGCTGTGATGAAAAGTGTCTCCTCTTCTCCTTTCCCTTCCAACACTACAGAACAAAAAGGATCCTTTTATCTTCCCCTCATCTTGCTTCTCAGCTACTGAGCAAGATATCTCCTTCTACTTACAATGTCTCCCAGGATTTGTGCAATTAAGCTTCCTATGATGTAACCAGCTCCAGTGCAGATCACTGCCAGGGGACTGTCCCTCCATAGGTCAGATCTCACCTGTAGTTAATAAAAGCTTTCCCTTCTTCTCCTGGAAAGTAGCTTCACTATTCTACTCTTCTTCTTGCAGGAGCACTGCTCAATTTTCCTAAGAATTTTCTCTTCTTTTGACCAATCCTAGCTCCTTTTAAGTTGCCTAGTTTGAGGTGGACAGAAGTTATTTTCTTTCCCATTTTTTTGAATCTGTACTCAGTTAGTTCTTACATATTGTTCTCCTTTATCTGTCTACATAAAGACATAATTTCCTTTTCTCTCCTTTTCCAAGCTGTTTCTTACTCCCTGTACTCGTGATATAATCTCTATTTCTGTGATAGGACTGCTGTGTTATTGCTTAGACCTGGACATAAGGAAATAATCTCTATTCCTGACATACAAAGATGATCCTCAAGAACATAATTCTTCTATACTTTATAGGCAAAGACCCTTCCTCTTCAGGCAGGACTATCCAAAGCATGTCATGACTATTGTTTACTCCATGAACCCCTGACAGTGAATTAAACTTGTACCTAGAAAGCAAGACCACCCACCTTTCACCCATTATTTGCTATATAAAATCCATTAACTAAAGAGATATTTCTTTCCATAGCCCCTTACATCCCTCAGCAAGGAAAGACTGGACAAAAATATTAAATAGTCTTTTTCTCTCAAAGAAAACTAAAGGAAATAACTGATGTTTCAGACCCAAAGCAAAATGTAGCTCCTCGAGAAGGTTAGCTGAGTTTGTTTCAGTATAAAATTCATTATTTACAGAAATCCTGACAGGTAAATTACCCATTTTCCCTCAGTTCAGCTGAGATGTATTTTGTAAATGCTATCAGATAGAAGACTATCTCTACATTTAAGCATACCGTGGCATCTATATAAACAACTTTTATATAGGAGAAGAGATGCAAAAAAACTCTAATTTCCATTCAAAATTCAATCCTACCATCCTTGCATACACAAAACTTCATACATTTCCAGTATATGGATAAGGGATGAAAAGCGGGAGTGCATAGTAAAACTTCCTAACAATAAATCTTATGTCAAAAGCTGTCTATTGAGTCTCCCATTCTTTCTGTAAATTGCAGATCATTAAAATGTCATAAACAGAGATCTGCTTCTCAAGTCTGGACTTCTGAAATGAGAAAAAGAGAGATGCAGAATCTAGGCCATGTAATTTCAGAGCCTGCAAATGTCAACAAAACTTCATAGTCTGGGGTGATTAACATTCAGCTGCAGCAACTGCTACAAGTAAAATCTTTTCTTTGTCTCAAAGCCTTAAGGCTGTAACCATAAAACTGTCTGTTCAGCAATTATTGATGCTGGATTTGGTTTCTCTTGATCGTTCAGGAGGTTCTTCACACAATTTTCAAAATGGCGCAATTCATACATTGATTTTCAATACCTAGTTTATAAACATTGAAGGAGGATGGATGAAATGCGCTGTAATGAGCCTATCTATGTGCATCATTGAGCCTATCTGGGTCTTGGGTGAAAACATCAGGCTTAGGTCTTTGCCAGGGTCTGCATCATCAGGTTTCTGTGCTCCTCTCTGTCAGGATGAGGGCACACAGGAGGGCAGACTGAGTTCTACTGTACCTCAAAACATTGATCCCTTGAGTTATCCTCCATGATAAGGGCATGAAAGGGATGAAATCCCCTCCTGACTGGATTAGCTGACGAGGACAGGCTACTGCAGTTATCCAAAAAAGCCAATTTCTAGAATAGGAGGTCAAGACCACAGCTATGGGCCACTAAATAGGTTAGGTGGCACTGTAATTATTCCAGTATATGTATGGAAGAAGAGAAGAGGAGTCCAAAACTCCTTCAGGAGCACCCTGTGTTTCAATGCCTTTCATCGGCCTGGGTAAGTCACCTTAGTCACTTGTAGATCAGTGCAACTTGCTGGAAAGGCATCAGCCTAGGAAAGGGGCTGCAGTGCCAGGACAAGTCTGGTCCTGTTTGTCCACTCTATAGAAATTTTGAGCATGGAGCACCTCCAAGAACGGACCCTAAATCAGCAAGTTATTGCTTGGCAGGCTCTGCCATGTGTAATTTACTCTTCCTTGGAATTCCTCTGTGTCTCCTTTGCCCTGCCTTGAAGAAGTATATACAGTTAATTTACTACCACACCTGCTGTCCCCAAGGTGTGTTTCAGAATGACCTCTTTTTGACTCTGTGCTATTACTGTTCCCTCCATCACCATTTGAATCATACCCCCTTCCTGCATTTTTCCAATCTGAATTTCAAGGGGCTGGGGAAGCAGAGTTTAATTACAGTTTCACTGGATTTATTATGTTATGGCACTGAAGCCCAAGGCTTGGCTGTAAGAGGAGCTTTATAATAAGCTATAATGATTCATCTTTTCTTATGTACTGTGAATTTCAAGCCCCCATCACTGATTATTTACTATTTCAACTTGGTATATGAATTATTTAATTCTCCCAAGCTCTAGCATGTATGAAAAAATGCTATGAAGCAGTAAAGACCTAGACTTGCTTCCACTAAAGACAAAAACCCAGGGTCTGACAATTTCAGTGGAAGCTGCATTAACCTGAAGGATTTAAATGGAAATTGCTTCATTACCATGGTGACTTACAATGTTATCTGCAGAGCTGGCTTTCAAGACCCATGTAGACGCACAAATAACACCCCGGTGCAACTCCTAAAGTCAATTCCTGCTACTGCAGGGTCTTGTAACGTTGCTGGATCCTCGACTTTCTCCAGTCCTCTCTGACCTATAGTCTGGGGTCTGGGAGAGGGCATTGGATTGATATTTAGGGTCTAAGTATAGAAACTACATGCTGTGAAGGTCTATTTTGGCTTTAAGCCTGGAGTAGATATGAAAGATCATTCCTTATGACTGGCATAGACAGTACTCTTCCAGGAAGTAGTCACTGCTTGGGAAGGATCCAAGCTCCGCCAAAGAAAAAGAGTGAGTGCCAGAAGGGACATTTATGCATCTCTTGGAAGGCATCTGCATCTAACAGAACAGATTCAAACCTTCTAGGCAAAGGATCCAAAAAAAAAAAAACCTTCTGCAAAGCTCATCTCAGAAGCTCACTTGCCTTCAGCAGCAGCTGTCCTTGAGGGGGATGGAGATGCTGCCCATGCCATACTCCTGTCTTCTGTTGCTATGGTACATCCGAAGTTTTTTAGGACAGAGCTTTCTAAGTTTCATTATTTATATTAGGTTGCTCTCTTTGTTTCCTTCCATTTGTCTTGCTTATTTCCCACTCTTCCCATTCCCATGGACTGCCCGTACACATAGTTAAATAATTAACACTCCTTTGTATTATGCACCTGGGAGAGCATTGCAAACACCAGCCATAAAATGTAATTTGAAAGTACAGAAGTTCCTCTCTGATTTGAAATTAAGCAGAGGAAATGTTCAACCCTGAGATCATATTTTTCAGTGCATTTACATTTCTATGTTGCTCACAGCAAATAATTTTAAAAATTTAATTTGCATTTCAATTTTTGTCATTTTGTACTTACTTTCTGTATTTCACTCCACATAAAGAATGAAAACAGACTGTGAAACTTACTTGAAGCTAACAAATCTGGCTCTTCTTTTCTAGCAAAATGATGCAGTGTTTGGCTTACAAACCCAGCAAGGGAATAATTCCAATCAAAATTGTTTTCATTTGAATGCTTAAATACGGAAACATTTCTATTGGTTTGAATCTTCATTTCAGAGAACTTAAATTCAGCTCTAACCTGACTTGTGGGTGTACTTTCTGCAAAACCCTTCTGCATATATTTTCTTCCCAGTTTGCAGACCCTGCAACTCACTAACCCTTAAACAGAAGTTTTTAAGTTATTAGGCTTGTCTGTGAGCAGCAGGATCCCATACAACTTTTGAACCTAGTGATAGGCTTTAACACCTCTACAGAGAAATAAACTGAAGCAAGAAAAATATCCCAAAAGATATGAGAAAACAATAATTTATGAAATGTATTGGGAACAAACCTGAAACAAGGCAGCTCTATTTTATCCTACTTAGTTGGAAGTGGAATAAGAATTTTTCAGGTTTTTCTTCTCCTCTGGGCTGGAGTTAACCTACCTTTTGAAGTTCTTTAAATCTAAAAAAAATGTAGCAGAAAATCCAAAATTGGCTCTGTGGACTGATTTCCTTCCATTAGACTTTATTTTTTTGTAAAACAGAAAGTTTAACTTCATTATTTTTATGTCCAAAACCAACAGAGAATGCTTCCAAATGTAGATATATGGATTTAGTGTACTTCCACCGAAAACATGTATAAATCTCCAGCTACCTTTCTTTGCCTGGAGGAAAATTCCTTACTCTTCTTAGCCCTTGAAATCAACTGCACCAACAACAAAAAAAGGATGATTTCTGATAATTAGGACTTGACTGTGATGGAAGAAGGTAACTAGGAGGTCATCTCAAAGGAATATCTTTAACTATTTTGTGATGCTCTCTCTGCTCCAGAGTGACTCTCAGTTAGACCCCCAGAAATAATACTTGTCCCGTGTGACATTGAACATATTTAAGCAACCTGTTGCTTCAAAGGCTTGGTTTTGTTTGGGGCTTTTTTAAACTCCCCAGGAGAACTCCCAGCGACAGTCCTGGTGTTGGAGAAATGGGTCAGGCCTGAGCATTGGATCTCTAGAACTCACTGTCACTACTAATTAGTATATATCCTTGGAGGATTTGAAATAATAACACCAGTTCTGCCACTAGCATGAAAACAGAATCTAGCCGTTGCTCAGCAGAGGAGAAATCTTTTTCTGACTATCTATCAGTAATTAATCACAGGGCCTTTCAGAGGAAGGGAAGATAGGAAGTGGAACAGTTTTCCTTGTCACTTTCTTTTGAATGAGCAGGGGATCCTGACTCAACACTTCTTGGTATCTTCTACTATAGATCAAGCCACAGTCTGAGATTTTTATCTCAAAGTTTCTCTGCACCATATTAATCATTATTATGATTAACGGTACAGCAGTTTGTCTGCTGGACCTGAATCCAGGGAGTTCTGATGGGATGGACAAGGGCATCTGGTCTCTCATGAGACATGATTGAGATCACATCCATATTGTTGGCCACCTGAAGGTAAGGTAGGAAGACTGGTCTTCTCTCCCTGCTCCCAAAGTGCAGGAAGAAGGTGTCACATGGCTGGGGTTGTCTGGCATCCACTTGGCTGCTGAGAAGCTTTGGACCCCGCTTGCTTGGCAGTCACCTCCTTAACCGAGTGCCAGTTCAGTGCTTTGTAATGCAGCCCAGAGCAAAGCTCCAAGGCTGAGCTCTGCTGTGAAAGCACTGATTGAGAAACAGAAGCAAAAGATGAGGTCCCCACAGGCTAGAAGGAGGTAGCTGTAGAGATGAAAAGGTCATCCAGCGGTGAGACCGTTTGCTTCCAAGGGGAGAATTCAAGCTAAGATCTTGACCTCCCACAGACTTCCAGTGTGGAATAGATGACAGATTATATGGTCTACTTATGTTTTAGATCCCCATGTGCAGCACGGGTGTGATTCTATTTTCCCAGCTTCACAGAAGTGTTGGGAGGATGAAATGGGAAGGGGGTCCCATAGTACAGCAGTGACAATCACAAAATCATATAGGATCTGAAGCTCTCTATGGGACTTAAGTCTGGATCTTCTGTGAAACTGGGCTGAGCTGGCATGAGTCAGCGGTCTGCTAGGCCAACTCTTACCACAGGAGAGGACCTGGAATGCAAAGTGATGACTTTTTACACTCCCACAGCAACTTCAGAAAATGATAATGATATTAATAACAACCATTCACTGCACTGTTACACTCAAATAACCAATGCAAAGCTCAGCTAAATGTCAGATCTCCTCTACTGTCATGAAAGAGATTGTGAAATGCTGACAATCAGAAACAAACCGTTTAGGGAAATGAGGAAGATTGTAATCAGAAATGTCAGAGAGACAGAAATAGCTAGTCCCCTCACAGTTTCACCCTTAAGAAACACTTTTTTACAAGATGAGACTGAGAATGGAAGTGGGTAAAGGAAGGTTATGAATTGTGCCATAGAAAGTCCTTGTTAGAGAGAGCTCTATATAAATATCAATCTTGTAAAGAGGATTTTTTGCTCAGCATGAGCAAATAGGCAACACTGTTCTCTGAAGACTGTCACAAAAATGATGCTGTGAGGAGAAATTCAAACCTCAATTGTCTATTTGTACTGGAATGAACAGTATGTACATTTTCCATAATGTTCACGCTTGCATCTGAGACTTTGTCAAGTGTTAGTGTGTTTAACCTCATGAAATCCTTCTGTAAGCATAGGTACAGTTGGAGGACACAGTTTCTAGGACAGCCAACTGCCAAGAATAACATCCCGAGTTAGAAGGCAACTATGGCCTAGCTGCCTTCCATGCTTATGGCACAATGCAGCATAGTGAGCCAAGGATGGGATAGATCAAGGGGGAATATAGTGGCTGCAAGGAGCCATGAGTAATACTTTACCCTGCTTAAAACACCAGCCTCAAAACACAGAAAGAAGGAGGAGCAGAAAAGGAGGATGGTGGATCTTCTTCAATCAGATATGTGGGCCCCTCACCCAACCCAGTTTAGACCTTAGATAGACCCACCCATCCTAGACCTGAATTTCTTCACCACATATATCCACATCGCTCATCTTGCCTGAGGTTGCCAGGCAGTTTAAAGCAACCTCCACCGTGGCAGCTTAGCCCATGAGCAGTAACAGATGTTAGCATTCAGCCTTCCAGTCTCATTAGAGCTTCATTTGGTGAGAGTTTAAGGGGGGTTGTTGAAAACTCAGAGCGTAGAGCCATAACACAGAAGGCCATGAGTTATATTTGCCCTCCAGCTGCCTTTCATCGGCTGTTCTGCAGGAATGTGCACTAACGCAAAAGGGAGCAGCTGGGGTGGTCACACTGAGGGTGTAAAAGGACGTGGTTGAAGCATGGTTGAGCAGCCAGGCCCCACGCTCTGTCATTGCGGGGGCTTCCTGGCACTACGCGCAACACTGGTGAGGGTTTTCTCAAGGGATTAGCAGCTTTCCTATATTTAAATAATTTACACAAAGGCATCTTCCTTCCCTAAGTCTGGCTATTTTTAAGCAGAGAAAAATACACACGCTTATCTATATAAATAATCAGAACCATATGGCCTAAGCATTCCAAACAGAACGGCTAAACCAGGCTTCCAAGAGAAGGACTTTATGTGTGCATGTGTGTCTGTAAGTATGCTTAGTGCAGAAGAACTGTGTACAGCCTGGCAGCCTCAGAGGCCTGAGCACAGGATTGATTCCCTGCAGAATTACAGCAGGCTTTACAGCCAAAGAAACTTCCTACAGCACAATTGCAAAGGTGCCTCAGGCTCTGGAAAGGAGGAGACAGGTCATTTTCTGCAGCCTATTCATGCATGGCTGCAGTTTGTTCTTGTCCCAACAAGGCCAGTAAAGGCCAAAGTGAGCACAGAAATGAAGATAAAAGTAGTTTGTCTTGGAGCTGCTAAAAAATCTAAGACAGCCCAAGCCACCAAGGCGATCAGAGAGCTGGAAAACTTGACATATTAAGAAAGGCTGTAGGAATTGTGTTTCTTCAGCTTTGAGAAGGGAAGGCTAGGGGGAATCTAATCACAAGCTTCCAATATGAAAAAAACAGTTATAGAGAAGATGCTTTCTTTACAAGGATGAACAGTGACAAGACAAGAGACAATGAGCACAATTGGCTTCAAGAGAAATTCCACCTGGATATAAAATTATGCTTCACTGTAAGAAAAATTAAATATTGGAATAGTTTGCCCAAAGAAGCAGTGGAGTCTTCCTTGCTTGAAATATTCAAGACTTGGCTTAGCAAGGCCCCAAATAACCTAATCTAAAGCCTGCTTTCAACAGAGGGTTGAACTAGATGTTCTCCAGTGGTCTCTTCCAGCCTAGACTTTTTTTGTGATTCTGTGATTCAGTGTTCTTCATGTAGGCCAATTCTTCAAGTGCAGTAACTATAAAAAATTTAAATTCCCTAAATCTATCAGCTGGGCTTAGATGACAAAGTAGGGCTTGTTTCTCAATGCTCTGAGTTCTCCAGCCCCAAAGGCCTTGAAAGTCTGAGGAAACCGAAGATGCACACAAAAAGGGATGAGTTTCCATATTTTAAGACCTGTGCACACATAGTGACTCAGGTCAGTATATTTTTCACCAGATTTTGCAATAGAGCTGGTCCCAAGGCCCCAGCTGTCAGGGAAGTCCCAGCATGGGAGGCCCTGTATCCCACAACAGTGACCATGTCAGCATCAAATGCAAAAGGATAAGCAAGGTCAGTGCCCATGTTGCTATGAAAGACTATGTTCCCTTTGCTACAAATATACAGCAACTTTCATAATTCATCTGTTGGCTTCCACTCCTGTTCTGCCACATGGCAGGTCTGTACAGAGCTCTGGGATATAAATCTCCATAGAGCCAGCAGGAATCATGAAGCAACCTGCACATGGGAGCAGAGGAGACAAACATATACCCTAGGAGAGCTTGTTTATTTTTAGGGCTGAAGAGCCCACTAAAAATCTGTTGAAGAAAATAAAGACAAGAGTCCTGTGGTGACAGCTAATGCTGTAAGTAAGAAGACAGATGCATGTATGTGCGGAGTAGATTAGTTGAGAGAGCACTGCCAAAATCAGTTGGCGTATAATTTTCAGGTCATAAAACTGTTTTTAATAGTAGGGCAGGAGCAGGCTAACATTGCTTCTCTGTTTACTTGTTTGTTTTAATTCCTAATCCCAGGAAGCAGTCACTTTGAGATTTCACACTGTATATATGCAGTCAGCTAGTCTAAAAATTAAGAGCTTCCAGTGGGGAGTGAACGAAGGTCTTTGTGCTGCCCAGCCTCCAGCTCTCCTTGACCAGCTGAGATTTTCCCTCATGTGGGGAGCTCTTTGATGGATGGTATAATGGGGCTCCGAGGGGTACTATTCCCCCAGGGTTTAGGAGGGTCATGCAGAGGGTATGAAAGGCCATGCTGAAGCAGACTCCAGCAGCTCTCAGCCAACAGCCACTTTGGCACCATTCCCAGCCAGTGTAGGTTATTGCAGTCTCTGGAGTATTTCTAGCTCTGATGGCGGTAGGAGCAGAAGAGAGGAAGAGGGAGAGAGTGAGTAGGCTGCAGCATCTGTAACTCCCTCAGTAATAAGTACAGTCCCAGCTTTCCCTTTATAGACACATGCATGCACACACACACTCATCCTTGGCCTCACATGGCCAGGAGCAACTGAGCTCCTGATGAGGGCCAGTGCCAGCAAACACAGCCATGATAAGCTAGAAAAGCAGGCTCTCAATGGCTGCCAGATCCCCATACTCAATAGGAGATTACTGATTTGAGCTTGCATTGTGGGCTATAAAGCCAATCAAAGTGGTGTGACCAGCAGAGGTGGGAAGACCCCAGAGTAGTCCTCTTAGAGATCAGGAGGATTTCAGAAACTTGATCATTGCAGTCAGCAAGGATGGTGGTATATTTATAGACACCAAAAGCTAATGGGTGACCAGACATCAGTATTGCTAGTGCAGCTGTACCAAACAGCAAAACTGTGAAACAGGACTACATGGCTCATCACTGTGTTTCCCTCTCCTCACAGTAAATTAGACACAAGAAAAATTATCCTTTTTTTGCTAGCTCTCCTCTGGTCTTTTCATTTCCATCAACATGATTGCAAGCATGAGTCCTTTTGACCTGTACTGAAGAAAATCAAACACACACATCCCTTCAATTCATCACTTTAAAGTTATTTACCTCTGTTATCTCTATCCAACCAGAGTACTATTGGAGCTTTCTGTCACAGCAATATTTGTCACTGCTCTGGCTTCACCTGCTTGCTTTCTGATCATGTTTTAAAAGGATTTGTTTTCTTTCTAAACAGGTGCTTAGTTTTAAGTCAGTGTTTAGCCTCATTACTCATCCAAGTATTCATTATTTCTCAGTTCACTGATATTTATTCACCCACATTTGATCAAACTGAGATCTTCTTCATCTACTCTTCACAGCTTCCACACTTTACCTCTGGTCTCTGGTGTACACAGCTGCTCTTCTGCCCATAAAATTTCTCTATAAGCATTTTATTTTTTGCTTCATGTGTAGTTAGAAGCAGGAGATGAATCGTCCATTTGAGTGATTGCTTTAATATTCATCCCCTTTTTTGCCTTTTTGTGTGCATTACTTGCTTTTTGTACACGTGGGATTTGTGTCAGGAGGTGTTAATTTCTTCCTCTTAAGTGGGTGTTGTAAGTGACAGGTGTTAATAAGGTTTGATCTGTGACTTTTACTTTATTCAACTTACGGATTTTTCTTCTCACTTCAGCTGTCTCTTCAACACCTTTGATAGATGGCATACAACTGCATATCAAGGCATATTAGAGAGGTCTCATTGATGCTTATATGTTTAGGATGTACTCCACTCACTCTTGCTGTGAACTAATCCTTTGACTGAAGAGCTTTTCATTTTATGGTCATACTTTCACATTTCTGCTTTGACTTCCAAGGAGAAAGCATCCAGTCCTTCCCAGGGGGGCCTTGGAAAGGGCAAGGAAAATTTGAGTTACAAAGAAAGCAATACGATGAAGAAATATCCACATGTCTGTTTAACCCTTGTTCTTCTCCCAGAAATTAGATTTTATTTTCACCGAGACTGAGGATTTTCGATAGTTACTAAGAAGGATAGCCTTCCCAAAAAACCTTTCCTCAGGTTGAGCCTTAACCCTAGCAGCAATGATTCAGTGACTTAACTGCTCCAAATTCCTAATGGGAAATAAGCCAACCATTAACCTGATTTGGACTCTTTCCAGGAAATGATATGCAGAAAGCAACTTTGCACTTGACTCTGGGAGCCCCACAGACTCCACCCTTTCCTACATTTGATATATTGCCCACATAACATTTCAGGGAGCTAAAAAAAAAAAAAAAAGGAAGCTGCAGGAGCAGTGTATTTTTCTGCACAAGTTCTTGCAGTGAAAAATGATGTTTCCTTTGGAAGGTGAAGCACTGTCTTACTGAGGAGCTGTTGCTAATAGTGTTAGTTTAGATCCTGTTCCCATCTCCATAAGCTGCTTCTCCTGCTAGCTTTTCTGTGTTATTAAATGTTACCTTTGCTAATATTGGGGATGCAGTGTAGGTGTCTGCAGCTGCATTGTTTAGCCTCTCTCTGTAGTTAGTGGAGAGAAATGGGAATTTCCATGGGGCAGTTCATTGCATCCAGGAATAAGTGTCAAAGCTGGAATGTAAACCTGTTGTCGCGGTCGGGTGCGCAGAGGTCCGACCACCTCCCAAAGGGAGAAGGGTTGAGGGTATATTGGGATATCTCCCCACCAAGCTCGCAAGCAGACACGGAGACCGAAAGAGTATCTAACAAGTTTATTACCAAACATATTTAAATAAAACCTTATTTACTCTATGGAAATATTACAATATTAAAGAATACCACGCCCACCCATTCACTCCCCCTCTCACCCACCGAGAGATAAGGGCAAATAAGGACTTAATTATGTCAAAATACGACCTGTATGTGTGGATGGTGCGTGTGTGTGCGTGCATGTGTCCTTTCGGCGTTTGGTGATGGTCTCCGTGGAACGGCGACAATGCCCGACCGGCAGACCTGGACTGTTTCCAGTGACGTCAGCAGCTTGTAGCTTTTCTCTCTCTCCTTCTAACGGTGGCGTCGGCTTTGTCTTTTCTGGCAGCACGTCTTTTCTGGCAGTGCAGCTTTCGGTGCAGTTTCTTCGGCACCACTTCTTCTCTTTTTCTGGCAACGCGGCCTTCTGCGGCGTGGCTTTCTGCAGCACGCGGCTTCTAATGGCCTCTTGTTGCAATTTCTTCTTCTTGCTGCAGCTTGCAGCTTTTTTTCTGGATTCTTTCAGTTTTGGCTCGTGGCGGCGGCTCACGGCGGTGGCAGCGATTGCGCACCTTACGGCCGGCGGCGGCTCACGGCTTCTTCCTCTCCCCCGGATTCCTAGAGCAGTGGGAGTCAGCAGTTCTGTCCGGCGGCTCTCCGCAGCGGCTGCTCCCTTCTTTCTGGCTGCTTGGTTTCTTCAGGGGGGCTGCGCTGACAGCTCAGTTCAGTTTCCCCCCTCTCTGGCTGCTTGGCTTCTTCAGGGGGCTGCGCTGACAGCTCAGTTCAGTTTTCCCCCCCCTCCTCCTCGCTCCTCTCCGGCAGCGGCGGAGGGAGGAGGGGGGTGCGCTCAGCAGGAGCGATGTGCTCCCTTTGTGCAGTGAGGCGGAAAAGAGAGCGATTGTTTTCTTTTTCGATATTTATGGCTGGCGTTATCTCGCTTCCGTCTTCTTGGAGGATTTATGCAGAATAGATTTATGGGAAATTGTTTTTTGCTCACTGTTTTAATAAGGCAGAAAAAATCATGTGGTCGGTTCACCACACCTGTCAAGACACAAGGACTAAGCCAGATGTTTACCTCTGGGTGGTGTAAGATAAGTGCTGCATTCAAATGCAGATGATATGAATCCCAACTTTGCCTTATCTCCAATGACCTCTTGCAATGCTTCTTACCTTCCCACCATGTTTCCTTGATACAGAAGAGCACAAAGATTTTCTCAGCCTCACAGCTCTGCAGACATGCAACTCTGGGCTCACTTTATTGGCTCACTGCTGAATATTGGCCCATATTTAAACACACCGGCAAAGCTTTGAAAAAAATCTCCATCCTACTAACATCCCTAAATGCTTTTGGTTTCTGTGGTAATGTTCCTAAATAGTAGTGGACTTGTTCAGTGTTTATCCTAGTTGAGCAGAAAAGTCCTATACTAATGTACAAGAGCTCAACTTCTACATTTTGTGATGTCCCCAAAAACTTCTGAGAGAATGAGCAACTTGCCCACCATGAAAGTCCACCAGCACAAGGGCTTTCTCAATGGCCAAAACATGTCTCCAGCATCTGAGCTGGACTGGACAGTTGCTGTTTGTCAGTACCAGTATAAAACTGAGCAACAGGTAATTAAGGTAATAACAGTAATTTTAAACTATAATTATCCCACCAGCAGGGAGAGAGAGAGAACAAACTATGGAAGAGCCATTCATTTATTTCTTGCTCAGAGGGGTGTCCTAACACTACAGAATACGCTACCCTGAAGAGAAGAGTCCCATTTCCACTGAACAGGAACTCACGTCACAAGAAGTCACATTAACAGTCATAGTAGAGAGGTCAATGAATTTACATTGATCCAGGGTACCAGCTGGAAATGGCAGGGGGTCTTTCCACAGCACCATGTCCTGCTGTGCCATTGCTTATCTTCCATATGCTGTGGGAATAAATAGAAAATGTTAGCCTTCAACTGCCCTGCAGCCAATAAACGTCAAACTGGATTTTTATATTTTTTTAAATAACCACTTACATTTTATTTGTAGCTGTTCAAATGGGAGAGAGGAGGAAGTAAATTCACCTGTATTTATGCATCTCATGATTTCTTGATGATTTTGTCTGACCTGCCCCAAGTTAGTCATGCATTTTTCTGTCAAAGGGAATGTTTCTCTCCTCAGAGTTTCATTGGGTTAAGTACACATTTTGATTGACTGTTGGAAATTCCTTGCTGTGGTTGTGTGCTGAGGGGAGAAGGAATCTGCAGTCAAAGAGAATAAAAGTCCTGAGGACTCAGTTATGTGCCACCCTTACTAAATCTGGTCATTCACAGCTGTGCTAACCAGATGTCAAACTCACAACAGGAGGAAGCATGTACTTTGCAGTCATGTAAGTGACCTACAGGGTGCCAGGCATCAAGGCATTGAGTCTTTGTAGCGAAGAGTCTACCAATTATGGAAGAAAATGGACTTTCAGTGTGTATGTATTTTAGGCAATTTTGTGTGTATATATGTGCATAAACAGACAGAAATAAGCATTTTGGACCAGCCATGCCTCATCCCTTTGAAGTTATGCCATCTAAGTCATCAAGAAGCTTGGTAAGAACTCCATGGCACAAATGTTAACATGATTGTGAAGAGATGTTGTTTTCTGCTTCCAGCACTTGGAAGAGGATTCATCTGTAATGGTCAGACAGGAGGTAATCAACAGAATCAATGTTGCCTGCGGTGCCTTTCTTCGCATCCTAAAGCAGATATCTCTAGTAGCTGAGATGAATCATTCCTGATCATTACTTATGTAAAGACATTAGATACATAAAATTAGGATGAATCTCTCTGTTGAAGTTTATAACTGAGTAAGAAATCTTCATGATTTCTGAAGAAGACAAGAAATTATCCTCAGGGATTTTCTATTTCTGTCCTACCAAAAACAAACATGATCTGGCTCTTAGTGGTTGGCTAGAAAACAGAATTTTAGAGATCAGAATTCCTCAAGTCAGTAAAAGGGACTTCTGTGAACATTGGTGGGTTTTGAATCAAGCCTGCAAGAAGAGGCTGAAGCAGATCTTTACATCAAATACCTGCTCGAGGTAGGAGCAACGTCACATATTTTATCATTGGTCTTCTGCCCCACAGACTTGCTGGTTCCCTCCGCCCACAAGGCCCTCATAAGTCAGCTTTGCCCCTTTTCACACCTGCATTTGTTCCTGACCTGTTGTTGGACTTTCTCAGCTATGTGGGCAGAACTGTCTGTGAAGCTGTGGTGGACGAAGCCCACTTTCACAGGAAAATGTTGGGCACTTTTCAAAAACCATTTTAAATTCCCTATTACCTTTCATCACAAGGGGGTGTGCAGGAACATGTCAAGAGTTATGTGAGAGTGAGAGAAGAAATGGACAGGTACACCTTGAGCAGGCATTGCTGCCATGCTTCATCTTGGGCCACCAAAGCCTGAAGGTATTGACCATTCAGTGGGAGTCTCACATGCTTAGTGGTCTAAGCTGACCACTGAGCTTTCACATTGCTCAAAGTACTCTTTGGTACTACAAAAGAGAGACTCCCAGCAAAAATTCCCCTCTGATATAGCTGTCTTTTCCCCAAGTATCATACAAGGAAAAACACAATGATGTTCCATTTAATGTGAACCACTTGATTCAACGTTTAGCAACTTAAGCAGATGCCAAGCAGTAGAGTTGTTTGAGTATTTTCCAGAAACATGGTTCATCATTGGAAAATGCCACTTTGTTGAAATGGAGACTCCTCCTGGGAATATGCCAGGTTTCCATGGTAGGATAGGATTTCTGGTCAAAATGCCAAAGAGAAAGAGAGATGTTTCTCCCTCCTCTAGGAAAGCCAATATGCTATTGTTAGGACACCTGCTGAGATCAGCCCCAAATCCATACCCAGAGCACAGCTTTGGACCCAGCTACCCAGTTACTGCTTGACTAGCTTAGCAGCCCATTTGTGGTTCTGAGTTAACTGCATTTCAGCATCTTCTGTAAAAGCTATTCTGCATTCTCTGAATAATTAGTGGTGTAGGAATTTGAACCCTAGTCCAAACAACAAGGCTTGAGACTCAGCCAAGCTCTTTCTCCTTTCCTGTCCAAATATTATTTATTCATTAGAAATGTAGTCATTGGAATGAGCAACTATTCCTCCCTTAGCCTTCGTGTGTGCTCCCAAGTCTCATTAGTTGTGTCTATGCAACACTGAAGTGTGGTGTGCATGTTTACATCCATGTCTAGTTTGCTTTCCACCCACACAGCAACTTTGTAGATAGCCTGCAGCTTGCATGTTGACAAAAATGTACTCAACAGCAACATGCGAGCTAAAAAGTTGCCTGCGTGGCCCCACATGCTCTGGTGGGCACAAACCAGCTACACCTAAATCTCACGAAGGATTTTAGGGACGGTTCAGTGGGTGAGTCTGGGCTGGGCTGCACACTAAGGGCCAGCTCAATCAAGACAGTAAATGTAGGTGTTGATCTCAGCAGAATTTAAGGACATGGAGCACAGTGGAAGATGCCTGTTAGGGTTGTTTGGATCCACATACTTAAGCGGATTAGTTGAAAATAGGAGAAGCCTTATTGATTAAAATTCAGTGAGGGGTGCTGGATATCAGCTTTGGGTTTTGGCTTGTCTCTGATGTCTCCAGCTGAGTGAACTTCCGACTTTTTTTGCTAGTAAATTTCCACAGTTTTATGTTCATAATGTTATCTAAGCAGACAAAACCAGCAGATTTTTATTTTTTTTTTAAACAGAAAACATTTTATTATACCCAGAGCTAGTGAAGTAACCTCATTGTGGATAAAAATCAATGAGAATTTTTTTAACTTTTCTCCATGGAGTAAACACTATTTGCAAGTACATGATCCGTCAGGGTTCTCTGAGGTAGAGTAGTGAATAAACTGCACAGTATAAACAGGATTTTTTTTTTTACAATGATCCCAGAAGGCTCTTTTCTTATCTACAGACTCAGTGCTTTGGGTTATGTGAGAAAGGGTATATAGGAAGCTTACAGTATCTGAGAATTTTTCATTCCATATCCCACTGCCCCATGTGTTGAATTGAGGAAGGAAAAGCATATTTATATACTCACTTCTAGAGAGGGGCAGGTTCTCACTGTCGCTGAGTAAGAAAGAGTAGGTTCAGAGGGGGAGGAAAGGGAAGCGTAAAGACCGCAACAGTGGTTTCTCCAGTCTAATTTCCAGTTACACCACTTGACATCCCTTCCAGTTAGGAGATGACAGTGCAAGAAAGAAGCTGCACAGTAACTGCCTCTGCCCCACAGCAGCAGGCACCAGCTTCCGGAGAGCTGATATGTGGGCAGAACATTGGGGTTTGCTTAGTCAAAGTGGAAGCTGTGGGAGCAAAGGGTACTGCTAATGGTGAAGAAAGGGATAGAAAACAACTGAAGGGAAAGTTTTTGTGGGAAAACTTCTACGCTTCCTCTACTAACAGCTGACAGCGACACCCACCATGGCCCTGCAGTTAAAGCAGGTTACTGGTTACTACCACTGCCATTTCTTGCTTTCACAGTGCCACTAGTATGTTAGTCTTTCCTTAAAGGGTGAATTATAGGTTGCCTACATGGTGCAAGTGACAGTTAGCTGGCACTTGCCAGTTCTGAAATCTCAAATGCACACACTCCTCACCCCCTTACAAATATGCATTTCCTTCTCATGTAACAAAGGGGTCATCGGGAGAGTAATAGATTATTGATTTTTTTTTCCACTTATAGAGGATAGACAGATGGAGCTTTGAAGATGAAAAGAGTAACATTGTCAAAACAAACAGATGATAAAGAAGATTTATCTAGCAAACAGCTCGCTTAAAGGCATTAGTTTGGGGCAATCTATAGAGTGTAAGGTGAGCATCTATTCTCAACATGCCATCGGTTTCTAGACAGTCTCTACTGAAATAGAAATTGACTGCAATTCCACCACCATGACAAATGTCTTCTGCATTATGAGCCTCTCAAATATTTATGTTTTCAAACATTATATATCCCATGCTTTATTACATTTACATAGATTTGTAGATATCTAATAGACAAAATGAAAGATTAAAATCCCAGTCCTGGAGAAATATGGACATTTGCTACTTTCTTATTCATCTGGGAGGGAGCATGACAAGAGTCTCAAGGACTGGGATTCTGTTGCGTAGCTTATGTACAACATCTTATCGACAACAGCCAAAAGATCTGAGGCACCAGTTTAGCAAAGCGTGCAGTGAAATCCAGTCTTGATTAACAAAACACTTAAGTACACGCCTAAGTTGCACTTTTAACAACAAAGAGTTAAACATCTCCTCAAGTCCCTCACTGGCCAAGGAGCTGAGGTAGGTGAGTGGCTGCAAGACACTGTTAGCGGTCACAACACGCCTGACCCACATGTCACTCTGCCATCTGGCTTGGACCCAAAACGCAAGCAAAAGCATTTTCATCTCTTCCCAGGGGACTGCAGCCACACCTGGAGTCCTAGGATCTCACCTGCGAATGTGACTGCTCAGTGGAAGGCAAACAGCCACAGATTGTCACACTAGGTACCAATCTCCATGCACTGCTTTTCTTCAGAAAAATGAGTCTTTCTCTTTCCGTCTTTCTCTAAGAAGTTATAACATGAAGGAAAAAGTGTTTGTTTAGATGAGGTTATTGAGATGTAGCCAAGTGTTTGGAATGAAGGCAATATAGCATTTGAATTGTGGTTAATCACTTTGCACATTGGAGTAGAGCTGGAAGTTCATTGTAGACATTTCAGAAGTGGTGATAATGCAGACTCTTACTTGGATCTAAATCAATTGCTTCCTTCAATTCATAAAAGGGTCTTAAATATGTATAGAAGCAAGACCATCAGTAAATTTTTATTTATTCATAAACCTCTGTCTCTACTAATTGCTGCGTTTGCAAGTATAACAGAAAATAGAGCTCAGTCCTTCCTTCCCTGACTTCCTTCTTGATTACAGCAAGATCTGATGAAATAATTAATTGCTGCAAAGGTTGTACAATTAAATGCCTGGCTATTATTTCACAGGTATGAAAAATAAATCAATATTAATTTCATTGTATTCAAACTTGGCTATAAAATTTACATGAGTGGCATCAGTACCAGACCTTATATACAGTTCATTCAATTTCTGTGTTATTAAGCTTTGAGGAAATGAGAGCTTCAAAGCAGGTTATCTGTCAAAATGTGCAAAATCCACTAAAGATCCTAGCAGCAATTGCAAATTCCACATGTACTGAGCTATGAAAATGTGTGTAAATACTATTGAGTTTTTAAGAAGTTCTCAAAAGTAGAAGTATTTGCTGCAGATTGCATCAAAATAAATCAATCAGCCTCCTGGGTAAATATTTGAAGATATTAGCCAGGAATGAGGTAAATATTATATACACATATGTAATATTTAGACTAGTTTACGCTAGTTCTGAGACCCAGAAATTTAATTTCCCACTTATTCCCCTCCCTTTCCCAAAATGGAAAAGAGAATGAAACACTCTCATTTTCCATAGTCCTGCCTCAAAAATGACTACTCTGATTTTGCTAAAACTTTCAGGAGAACAACCATGGTCGTCACAGGAGGCCATGCACCAGAGAGCAGAGCAGAAACTGAGAGGTTCCAGGGAACATTTCAAAGTCAGGCTGTTCATAAAGACTGAGCCTGAGCCAGAGGTGACTGAAGAGTTCTGCTGCTTTTCTTTCTTTTTTTTTTTTTTTTTTCTCATTTTTGTATATATATATATTAAAAAAAAGTCATTTCATCAAAATGTGAATATAACAAGGAAGCCTAGTGATTTTTTTTCTGGAAAGACGTTGGGGCCTTTATATGGGCAAAACTGAAACCAAAGCAATTGCGACAATGCTCTGAGGTCCTATATCTGGTGTGAGGGTTTGGAATAAAGATGATAACCACTAGGTTCACTCTTTCCTAACTTATGCAAGAAAATCAAACCTCAGTTCCCCAGCATTTGCCTGCCTTGTTCATTTTGGCAGTAAGCTCACTAAAATAAAAAGATTTTCTACTCCTGTATATGGAGAAAAACAGGAGCCAGTTTTGGACTGGGGCTTCTGACCTGTGTTATTTT
The DNA here is from genome assembly GCA_013400335.1 of Eurystomus gularis. NCBI lineage: Eukaryota > Metazoa > Chordata > Aves > Coraciiformes > Coraciidae > Eurystomus > Eurystomus gularis. Next base: position 249,235 of record VZZY01004320.1, read on the forward strand.
ATAAACAATAATGTCCTTGTGCATTTATTTCTAACTGTTGCCAACCTGCTGTCTGGACACTGACCATGTTGTGCATGATATGCTTGATGGAGGGACTCTGAGTGTCTGTTGCTGCGGGAGCCAGACTAGCAACAGATGGAGTAGGAACTGGAAACATCCTCCAACCAGACGAGGCTGCAGGTGCCATTTCATCACAAGGATTCACTGTAAGGAAAGAATAGGGCTGCTACTTCTCTGCTTCAAGGATAGAAATGAGAATTGGAGTTGACCTTAATGAACTGGTGCTTCTTAAGCCAGTCTGAGCATGCAATACTAAACTGGGTTCTGGCTATGTTAGGATTACCATGGTAGTTCCTAGGTATTTAAAAACTGAAACCCCAGCCTGTTCCTGACTTCTTCCCTCAAAACACAGACTCAAGGACATTTTATCTTTGCAGTAAAATCTTACACAGTCTTTCTTTATTGCCATACAAACATAGTCCTTGTCAGGTCGGAAAGCTTTCATTGAGAATGCTTGGGCAGATCACTACTAACATGTGGCAGGGCAAGTGTCCACAAGAGTGGATCTGTGCATGGGCACAGTTAGCCTTAGATTCACAACTCTCTTCTGCTGAAGCTTTTAAAGCCTACTTTGTTTCTGTTCTCCAGTCCTCAGCCTTCAGCTGCTTTAGGCAGTGTAGTGTCAGTTCAAAGTCACACAGTGACTTCAGCTTCCAGATCCAAATTTAAGCTAGTTTCTACAATCTGACTACACTGAACCTGGGGGTTTTGGCTCAACACGAAATTGCAGAATGTGACACGGAGAATTAAATCTTGCCAAGGAGGATTAAGGTTTGTTTTCTCCCCTAAAATGCAGCTGTAATCCATTCAAAGAATTACTGAAGTATTTTGGAATCAAGCTAGCTCATTTCTGAAGTTCACACCAAGCTAATGTCTTATTAACCTCAATTGTTCTCTATTAATCTTCTCTGTCCATGTGAACAAAGTTGGGCTTTGGCTCTGGCTTAATTACAAAAAATATTCATCTACCACCATGACAAAACTCAGAAGTGAAGGGAGCGGTGTGAAGGAGAGGACAGCAAAGGGCAGAGCGGTACTATATTCTGCTGAGGCAAAAAAAGAGAAGGATAGACACTATTTTCCAGACCATTTAATACCATAGGGTTATATATCACAGGCTTACTCAAGTGAGCCGAGGTTGTATCTATCACCAAGGGTGTCCAATCACTTCAACACTTGGTGCTGGGTGGTTAACCTGCCCTGGGGTGCTCCTGGTTTGCAGGGCAGGGAGACAGCCCAGAGGGAGGAGAGATGGCATGGCTCCATACTCTTTCAGAGAAAAACATAACAAGGAGCCTCAAGTTCTTCACAGATGGCACCCGCTAATCCCCTGCTCCATTCAAATGAACAGGGAGTGTGACAAACTAATAGTGACTGTGGCAGAAGAAGTTCTCCAGAAGCCACCAGTTGGCACTTTTCAGCAGTAGCTATAATCCAGGATAACTGGCAAGTTCCTTCTGAGCTGATTTTTTGCCATGTAAAATGGGTCTGCCTGCTCCGCTCTACTGATAGGTAGAAGTAAACAGGAGCCAGAAAGCCTGGGAGTGGAGCTAATGGGAAATGCCAGCTATAGCACCGAGATATGTGATGTGCTTAGTGCAGAAACTGGGGTGTTTCATGGCCTGTAGTATGCCGCAGGTCAGACTAGAGGATTTTAAAGACCTAGGAAATATGGATGACTGTTTTGTTATTTCTTTAAAAATAATTAGTTGTTTACTTGTCCAAACACAATATCAGAGGCAATGTTACAATCTGGGAATAGCTTCCCCAGTTTCCCAGCCCTCCTTACAGCAGGAAGAAAAAGGTGGTTAGGGCAGATGCCAATAGGAGAACATCTGGCACAACACCTGGCAGGTCTACAATGTGGGGATGTGGGTGGCTGCATCTTCCTGAAGGGTGTTTCAGCTCTCAAAAGACTGGAAAACACTTCTCAGGACTGTGCAAAAGTCATTTGACAGTAACAGTGCCATATAGTCTCCAAAAGGCTGCTCAAATCTCGTCTCTCTGTTCTCTTGGCAAGGAGATCCAGATGCTGATTTCACTGAAGCCAGCAGATTTCACACTCCTTTCGCTGCTTCCTGTGAAACACAGCTTCTGTCTTTGTCTTTCTCTCTCTTTAATTAATTCTGCATTATCCAACTGCCCCCTTTTGGCACTTCTGGTTTTTAACTTTCTCAGATTTATATGATTTTCAATGATAATCCTTAGAACTAAACTGTATAGCTATCTATTTAATCCATTTTTTGCCTCCTTTCCTTTTCATCTGGGTAATACGATTCTCTTCCTCTTTTTTCTGCAGGCTGCCAATGCCAAAACAAAGCTAGTCTTATTACTATGGTCATACATTTTTAATGAATTTTTGTTTCATGCTCACTATTCCATTTTTGTGAATAGATTTCTATCTTTCTTTCATGTATTATTATTTATAAAGCTTTCTTACAGGTCTCCTTGCTGAGACCCTTTGACAGCATGTCTCAGAGAAGTAGAAAGATGCACGTTATCCAGAGACAAGTTGGTTCCAGCACACAAATTGGCTGGTTTCTCTGGGGTTGTTGGGAGCCCAAGCACTCGATATTGCATCTTCACTCAGACTCAGCACAGCATGAAATAGCTTCACAGCTTCTTTTTGGAGGTAGGTCAGGTGCATCCAGCTCAGAATAGTGTCAGAGTGAGCATGTGTCTCTGCACCCATCGCACAACTACACTCCCATGGCATTCATCTCAGAGCCAGAATGCTCTAGGAAATGGTTGTCCTTGCAGCTACCTCCTGCAGGATTCCTGGTCCTAATCCCAAGGCTCTGTGGAGTCAGCAAAAATGGAAATCCCTACTGTCCTCTCAACATCCAGAACTGTATAACATCTGGGGCTGCATTCAGGACTAGATGTTTTTTTTCAAGCACCATTGCCATAGACTATCACTCTGTCAGCTTTTCTGCCTCTGTTAGGTGTGATTACTTCAAGAACATTTTTTGTGTGAACTTCCATTTAGGCCTAGTTTATGGTCATTTCGTATTTTGTTTTTGAACCTCTGGCTCTTTGGTTTGCTCTTCCCCAAGGAGTCTGAAAGGGCATTTGTCTTCAGAGCCCTTGGAAGGACTCATTTGCCCATAATCATTCTGTGTCTTTTTGTTTCCATACTTGACTGCAGTCAAGAAGGTGAAAAGTCTTCGGATTCTGGGTATTCTTGCATTTCAGACAAAATAAGTAGCATTTTCAGGGGGACAGAAGGCTTCACCTTTACTTCACAAAGCCAGATTATGGGTTAAAACTCATAATTTCTGAACTTCCAGTTTAAGCTATCTACACTGTCTTCTTGAAGTGCAATTTTACAAAATCAGATATCAGTAAATGCACTTTATGTGGGCAACCTGTTTCCTGGAAGCCAGGCAAATATGTTACAGAAGATAAAATTCTCATAGCATTTTTATTTTTTTAAAGGAAAACCAGAGTTTCTGGAAAATTCTGTAAGTACACTGTAAATCTGGCTGCTCTGTTGGCTTCCTTTTCCAAATTCCAGAGTGATACAGAGGAATTGTGCACAATAGTGGCTGACATTTGAGTAGCTTGCAAGAGGTTTTGCTGTTAGCATCCCAGCCTCAAACACCCGACAGTATTTCCATTTCCCAAAAAAACATTTAGAAGGAAAATATTCAGAATTGAGTTGTCTGGAATTATTTCTGGCCTGAACTTGAATCACCTTTGGCATTAAACATGCCTTTCATTTTGGCACTTGAACTTTGCTCAAAGAGATGGGGAAGAGCACAGGCACAGTGCCATGTTTCAGAACAAAATACCCATTTCACATTACATTCCTACTGCCTGTATCTGCTTGCATGTGAATATCTAACAGGAAATGGAACAGGATACTCGGCATTCAATGCTTTTAGGAAACAGATAACCGGTAAATTGCTCTTTGCTATAGTTAAAGGAACGATTGTTTTACTGGACTGACCAAAACCAAATTGCACCAGAGATGCTAAAGAAGACTGACAATCTGTGCCCTACTGGGTGAAAATGGGATAATTTTTTCAATTTTTCTCAGTTTTTGCTGCATTTCTTTCCCTAGTCTCTCCTTGTATGTGTATGATAGGTAAGGAAAAAAAGTTTCACTTCAAATGGTGTTAAGATAATTAGCTGTTGTATATAGGTTTTGCTTATTCCCCAGCCAGGATAATGTCATTTATAACAAATTATCAGGGTTGGCCTTACATTACAGAAATGAGTCGTGTTCCTAAATGATTGTTTCCCAGTCTTTGAGATAGAAAGAGTTTTTGCGTTTTTTGAGCGTCATGAGGCAGTGATCTGTTTGAATAATGGTAACCAAGTGGTTCAAAGATGTGAAATGTTTCTTCTTTTTTTCTTTCTTTTTTTTTTTTGCATACTTCTCTGATAAAGAAATGAGGGTAAAGAATCCTTCTGAAAACAATACTCTTAACCTACCCCTAAATGGTAACTGTTAAAGATATTTATGAAACTTTCCCCAAAGCAAGTTTCTGCCAGGCCAAGCCAAGTTCTCAGTAAATTTATATTCACCCAGAGTCACACTTAAAAGCATAATACTCAAGGCCATACTCCTCTTCTTGGAGTCTGCAGAATTACTCTTCAGATTGCTTTAGCCAAGCTGTCCCACATGTCCTTCTTCCTCTGTGGCATGGAGGAGGAATGGGGATGTATCTGAAGAGGGATGCTCCCTAGCCCCCATCATCCTGCTCTGGGACACATTTTAAGCCCCAGATCCCAGGTTCTGGAGGCAGAATGTCAATTCCAAAACAGAGCAGGTGCTTTGGATAACGTTTACTTGTTTCCAACTAAGAAATCCTAATTCTACTGTGGTTGGTCATTCCATATCTGAATACAAGACTTCTTATGTGGTTTTGTTCAACCATTGCCCAGCATGATGGGATCTAAAAGGTTGTGGTTGGGTCCTCACAGGTCCATGACTGACCTATTTGATCTTTGCTTTCTCATTTCACTAGAGATCATATTCCCACCTAGTTCAATAAATTAAAGAAACAATTTAAGGTATTTTTTGCTATTGTTTTTGCAGGGAATGAGGAAAAAGAAATGTGTCAGCTTGGTGGCAACTTTTCATCTTTACACAACATGCTCTGCTAGTGGCAGAGATGTCATTGGGGCAAATGGGGTTTGTGTATCCACTACGGTCCCAGCCTAGGAAATGTAGCACTGTTTTCTTGGAGTGTCATCAGAACTTGTCATTTTGCCCAGTGTGGTTTTGTTAGTGTTTATCACATTAAAATATAAAACACCCATTAAGGAACAAAATTTTAATTGAATGATACAACTAGGCAGGAAAATTCAGAGATGACTCCAGGGGACAATTTGAGTACCTTTTGCAGTTCTAAATCATTTCCCTTATAATGAGAAAAGGAAACAGTGAGGAAAAGAGTATGAATATCTAACAAATGTATTATATATGACTTCAGATAGAGCTTGTGAGCAGCAAGATTATATTATACTTTGTACATTCCTGCATGAGAGAAATAAAATATTTATTTTAGAAAGCAGAGGTGCAATTTATATTAAATCATTTGAAGACTGATGTGCCAGATGACAATGAATTTAATGATACTTTACAGTCTTCAGCATCTCTAACAGGAGGATAGTGAAGCACTTCATTAAACTTTACAATGTCCCTGCCAGGTATTGCTATTAGAGACCACTGGAAGGAAGGTTACTTGCCCAGGGTAGCAATACATTGGCAATAAACCTCAGAAGTCTGAAGTTTATTCCGAGGTCTAACTATAAAGCCTGAATTATGTCAGCCCACTTACCCAGTTCTTCATCATGGTGTTTGGCAGCACGGTCAGACTGTCACATCATGGTGTGTATGGTTGCAATCACAGTTGCTGTCTCTGTCTTCAGCTGACTTGATGCATCTGTCTGCTTTCTAAACACCACCTCTGCTGGAGATGAACTAATTTTTGCGGATTTTGTATGAACAACACCAAGTTCAGCAGTCCTTGTCTGATGTATGATTCTACAGCAGCTAAGAGACAGTGTTGCTGTACAGAGTAAGAACATGGGCTTTTTCTAGTAGGAGCAGCAAACAAAAGCAGCTCTGAAAAATGATACAGAAGTCCATTTGTTTTTTAAAGATACATTAATCTTTCAGAAAAGTGTTTCTGAAGTTGCATTTGGACTTGGCTTTCCTTAACATCCCATACTGCTAATTGATTTTTCTGACCTTCTCAGCCCATATGAAAACAGGGCGGCTGGAACTGCTGAGGGAAAGTACTGTTTGCTACCACAAGAGCTGCATGGCTGGCAGCCAGCAGCACAATTACACCACATGCCTGGAATGGTAATTGAGATATTGCTCCCTTCTTTTAACCTTGGTATCAGCAGTGATGTGGTCTTTGCTTGGCAGATTGACAGACAAGACAGGCCACAAAAATTTATTATGAAGGCACTATATGGAAGGTCCTCAGAAGGCTCCACAGTGAGAGTCCACTTAGGTTCACTAGATGATGGATTGCTTCTGAAGAAAAGAATATAAATTTCTGTTAGTAGTAGTAGTAGTAGTAGTAGCGTTGCTTCTGCTGCTGTTACTGCTGCTGTTACTGCTATTACTGTTATTACTTGCTGCATCCAAGAAAGATTTGGGAGGTGCTAAGGAGGTAGTGTCTACTAAGCAGGGAGCAGGATGGAGAGGAACATCTTGTCCCAGGAGGAAGAGCTACAATTTTTCACTCCTCCCATCCCCTTTGTACAGCTTTTCCAGCCTCTTGCACAGCTCTGTTTCACTTCTCATCCCCATTTGCCTGTAGTCTGACCTCCTTCCCTCATCACTGGGGCTACAAAACTCCTGGGATGCCTGAGGATAGTTCCAGAACTTGAATTTGCAACAAGGAATGCAGTCCTGAGCTGAAAACTGAAATCAGAAGTGGGCCACCAGCAAAGAACTTGGCACTTTCCCTGGGAATTAGACCCTTCGGAGATCTGTGGTGCTCAAGTCTGTATAGCACATAATGAGAGACAGTCCCTCTCCTCAGAAAAATTTACAGTCTAAGTGTCAGAGGGAAGGCCAAAGAATGAGAAATATATGCTGGGCAATAATAACCAAGGACACCAAATGAGATTCATTGAGAGAGAAAAAAAGTTTGCCTCTAAATCAAAGATGAGGCAGAGGAAGGTAAACAGTGGTAAGACTGCAAAGCATTACATATAAATTTAGGCTGAAATAGGACTTTCAGTATTCTTCTAATATAATATAAGTCTTCTGTGATATAATATAAATCTAATAATATATAATTTTTAAATAGGATTTCAGTATTCTTAATTTTCAGAGTGCTTTTTTTTCTTGAGTTCTGGGGGCTTTTTGTTAACCCTGGAGGGAGGTGTATGTTTTGAGGCCTTGGTTGGGGTTTTTTTGTGTAGAAGCCCCAGATCTCTTCCTTTTTAATTTTTACTTTTCTTCAGGCAGAATATTTTACCTTTTAGGTAATGAGATTTTTTTTTTTACCAGTAAATCCTCAAGGTTTTGTCTATTTTGGGGTTTAACATGTGGAAGAACTATTTCTACATTCATTTTAGTGGATAATTTTATCAATATTTTACATACATCTCATGGATACCAGGCTGGTAATTTTTAAGCCCAAATTTACCATAAGAAGTCAGTCCAAATTCAATAATAATATAACTTAATAACCATACACACAGCACCAGCTGAAAAAAAAAGCCTCTGAGGCAACATGAGTCATAGCAATCCATTACTTGCTTTCCTTTGCTTCTTTCCTCTTCTGCCTTCCACAATTAAATCCTAATGGTCACGAAGAGATTCTCTGGGGCTTTTTCACAATGTAATTTTTCTCAAAAGCATCTACGATTGTTTGCATGGTATTGTTCAAAACACACAAATAAGCTGCCCCATCCAATTTTAAAAGCAGGATTTTACTGTCAGTTGGAGCATGTTGAAAGTGTTCTTTACCAGTTACTGTTTGAGATTGGCCAAGGAAGGGATGTTTATAGAGATGTGCTGCACTAGAGGGGTGGAGGCAGCTAACTTGGTGAGGGCTGTGCAACATTGCTGTCTCTCCTGTCATACCAGGCACTGCACTGAACACTGCTGATGCAAGGATTAAATCTCATTAAACTGCTCTCTTTTCTTCCTTTTATTCTCCCTCCCCCAGGAAATTCATCCTGCAGCAGGCTAGGGATGAAGGCGTGCAGGTCACATTTGGGGATGTGTCTGGTTTTGCACTGGGGCTCAGAGCAGCTACTACAAAGACATGATCCCCCAGCTACGTCCTGCCTCCTTCTCTCACTGCATCATCTCTGCTCGGATTCAGAAGCTGTGAATTTCCACCCACAGGCAACATGGGAGCTGAGTGAGGACAGCTAATTGGGCCACTCCTATTGGAAAAAAAGAAAGGGGGAAGGAATATAAAAAAAACCACATCCAATAAATCTGATGCCAATGCCAATTACTAAGGCAGAGGGAATAGTTTTGGGTTGTCCACATATGGCAATGCTGGTTTAGTAACAATTTTATCTTCTTTAAATAATAACAAAAAAAAGCCTTGAGAGTTCTGGGAGGGATGTGAAGGAAAATCCAGGGTTTAAAATACATAGAAAAAGAGAAAATTCAACATTCTTATGGACCCAGTCTAGCATAGCCCACATAGTTCAGCTCAGAATAAGCACAAGAGTTCAAGTTCAGACTGACATTCTATGCTTTGCTCATCATTACTGCTCTCAGAGCCACAGCCTACCATCTCTTCTGCAGTACTTCCAACCTCAATGTTTTTTATTGCATTTCACATTATTTCATTTTTTTTTCTCAAAGACCCTGCTCCTGGAAACATGCATTGCACAAGTATCTCAGCTTTCGCTTGAAGAAAATTAAGTTTCCAGAACTCACTGTTGCAGGACAAGCCTTGGAAAACATGAATCTTAGTCAAACCTAAAAGCCTCAGAAACCAGAAGGAAACTCAGTGGAATCCAACCATCTCTCTCTCTCTTTTCTTTCTTTTTTTTTTCTTTTAATTTATCTTAACACTTCCTTGCTTTTAAACCTGTTGCAGAATTGTTCTGATGATTGATCATGATGTTCTCAAGATTTCTGTGTGCCTGAGGCTGGCAGTCCAGCTTCCCAGGTTTGCTAGCGAGGAGCCCAACAGTTCTGAGAGAGGCAGAGTTCATCCCTGAACAAAGAGCATCCCCGAGCTCTGCAAAACTTCAGCCCCTGGGGACAACTCCCTGCATGCTTTGAAACCAAATGTCAGGCTATGTCTGCTTACGGCTTCCCTCCAGGCTGCCTTTCCCTTCAGTGTCCAATTGCATGAGCTGGGCAGGAAGACTCTGTAAATATTTAGCAAATGCACCTGAGTCAGGAGCCACAGCCATGCAACCATTAAACAGGGAGGCGGAGGGCTCTCCAGGATGTAAATCCAATGACTTTCTGGAGATGCTTCCATTGTCTATAGAGGTAGCCTTCTGATGACCATGACTCTAATCTAGTCATATTAATTAAGTGCCTAAACTCAGGCTGGATGAATCCAGGCTGAAACCTCATGACTTCAACAGCTGCCTCTTGGATAAAGAACTGTAGAGATCTTTACCACAATCATGGAGTGATTCTGCAACTAAGAGACATCTAAGCAGAGGCTACCTGAGCCTAGTCACAGGACAGTGTTGATAATCCACTACCTAACATACATATCTCATTTTTCAAGGTGTGTCATATGGATTAAAATGGTTATCTCATAAACCAAGGGGGTCTCAAAGGGTGTCCACCGTCTATGTTTAGTCACGTGAATTACTCCTTAAAAAAATAAACCTAAAAAGTGAAAATACTTTATGTTGTGTCTTTTCAAGAGCTTTCAAAGTTATTTTCTTCCCAGGGGAGTAATTCCTTGAAAAGATACTCAGCTTTGTATTTTCCAGCACAGAAAGGGTGACTCTGAGGAATTCCTCCAGCTCGGCCACTGGCAAGGGTCAGTGCACCAAAGGCGATTGCTGAGCATTTGCACATCTTGAAACAAGGTTCCGAGGTGGAAAGTTGACTGTGCTGAGTTAGGTTTCTATTGCACAATATCTCTGCACACACTTCTCTCTGACTTGCTGAGTCAGCTGAATTCAGCAGTTGCTCCTTCCACAAAGGCAGCAGCTCTAGACGGCAGATGGAGGGGTTGACCAAACTACTCTCTCCAGTTCCACCCCAAATATCTGTAGTTCCAAATACTGGAAACAAGAACCATGCATCTCTCCATGCCCAAGTACTGAGGAGGAAAAGGCAGAGGCAGTCCTGTGGGATGTGGGTAGGTGGAAATTAAAAGGAGAGGAGAAGAGGCTGCAGAAGCCACAGGGATGTTTAAGAGGAACGGTATGATCAGAGGCAGAGGGCAATACATAGATGCAAACAAACAAAAACCAAGAGGTTGAACAGAATCTAAAAGACTTCCCAAAGCCTGAAGTTTGGAAATACCAGAAACAAAGTTGCCAGGGCAACCATAATTGGCCCCTCTGTGTATAAGCTTTAATTAGATGACCACATACTATTTTTTCCATGAGGCCTAAAGATCATTTTCAGTGCAGGAATTGGGTGTGGTGCTGGGCTCAAAGGCAGATGTCCCCAGCAGTACCACTCATACAGCAGGAGATAGCTTCAGGGACAAGAGGGCAGAGCTCTGCAAGTAGCAGCAAAGATGCTCCCATGGTTGAAGAAAACAAAGCCTGAGATTCAGCAAGGCACGGCTCTTCCCCTGTTCTCTAACACCATGTGAGGAAATCAGTGATCCCTGTGTTTTCACAGCCTACCACTAATTGATGTTTTTTGTTGGATATGTGGCTTAATAATTCCAGGTCTAGAGAGGAACCTATGCACTTGAAGTCAATAGATGCTATGCTGTGAGGCAACCTGTTACATGAGGCTGACCCTCCTCAAGTACTCCACTCTGTGCTTCAGCAGGCTTTGGATAATTAAGTCCTTCTAGTAAACCCTCATAGAAGCACCAAAGAAAAGTAATATTTTCAAGTCACTTGAAAGCTGGATGTGCACCTTCAGTACTGAGGTCACAAGCTGCACCGAGCAGATAAACTAGATGCTGAGGCTTGGCAGAGAATCAGCACAGGACCCTAATCCATACATGTATGGGGTTGGAGAAGAGGCTGCACGGACATGTTTAACATTGATGTTACCACCCAGCAATGGCCACATTCCTTTAATACTGCAGGCGTGGATATAACATTAGCACAAAAGACGTTGCAGCAGTGGACTCCTAACGACATTACAGTGCACCTCCTGCTGCTGCTGCTGGGCTCAAATGTGCCACCAGCCACTGGGCGACCTTATGGAGGTCATTACCCTGAGGTCCTGCATCTCATCTCTTCTCTCTTTTTTTTAGACTGGTAGCTTTTAAATCAGGACTCATCCTCACTGCCTTTTCATACAATGAGACATGATTTTAGTGTGTGTTTTTAAGCCCTCTCATAAGCCAAGGAAAACCATCTAAAGTACTCTTCTGTCTCTACTATGTCACCACTGTTACAATGGTATCAGTACTGTTATTTCAATTTTTCTGTTCAGCTCTGGCACTACAGGAGCACTCTGGATGCGCACACAAGCATTTGTGAAGGCTTTTTCTTGCTAACTCAAAGAGGAGCATGTTATTTTGGACCTTCCTTTTAAACATTAACACAAATAAAAATGAAGGAGAACCAGAAAGAAAGCAAATGGCACACACAGCAGAATCGCTTTCTAGCAGAAATGACTCAGCTCTTTTCTGCTTAAACACAAACACATACACAAAAATATCCCTGCCACATTATGCAGAAATCACCCTTATTTCAGCTGGAAAAATAAAGAGCCTCTGAAGCATTATGAAGGCAGGCAGAGCCGGCCAGCTCCTGTGCCAAACCCATGGTGCTGCCCTCCCCCTCTGCGCTGCTCTTCTGCGGCTTAAATCTGACCAGAAGAAAAGGGTTTTGAAAATCAAGAGGGGAGGGGGATTATTCCTGGCCTGAAATCAGACTTCTGCTGCCAAGTTTCAGCCAGAAGCAATTTCTTACAGCTGAGTTATAAAACTCGGGGAAGAAAAAGAGGCTGGAAGAGAGAGAAGGGAGGGAGACAGAGGGATTTATAATGGAAAAGCAGGCATGACCTTCGTTTCAGCAACGCTAGTGGGTGATGCTGGAGTCTTCCAGAGGCAGAAAGGTCTTTATTTATTTATTTATTTTTCTTTCTTTCTTCCTTTCTTTCTTTATTTCTTTCTCTCTCTCTCTTTCTTTATTTCTTTACTTCTTTCTTTCTTTCTTTCTTTCTCTTTCTTTCTTTCTTTTTTCTTTCTTTCTTTCTCTCTTTCTTTCTTTCTTTCTTTCAATTTATTTAATTTTCAGGTCATTCCTGGTCACTTATCTGAGTTGTTTTAAAGTACCTGTCAGTTGAACCACTGAGTCCTATAATCAGATATTGTCATTTTACTCATGACAATGTTTCCTGAACTGTGTTTTTTGCCTGTGTTTTACCTTTGGCAATTATTGAAGACACCCAAAAAAGTTCAGTGAAACCAAGGCCAGTAGGTATCAATTACAGTTCATCTGCATAAAAGTTGCTTCTTGAAAATTGCTTTGCATGCTTACTAAGGTTGTCTATTAAATGCTAAAAAGCTGGACCTGTTTAACTTCAGACTAGTGGCTCAACTACGAACCATTAATCTTTTTGTGACTATTTGAGTACAAGGCTGTGCTTGTAATTCAGGACTTCTCTGATGCCCCAAGTATATGTACAAACACTGAAGAAGAAAAATGTGCTACAGACATAGGGGAGTTGTGTAGTCACTTGCCTAATACCACACACTGGCTTTTGGCAGATAGAGGACCCGTGTCTCATTGCAGAGTCTGGAGCTGTGCGCTTCTTATTGCTGCTCTGACCTCAGGACAGTGTTTCCCACCCTTGTTAATTAAAGGGTGCACTGTTCATTTGGAAACAATGTACAAAATAAACAAAGGAAAAATTCACAGAAAGTTTGTTGCAATGTTGTAGCAATGGTTTTTATTATCAACTAAATAAAAAGTAGATAAAATGTTTAAGGTTTATTTTGCCCCTGTTTTACTCACTTGCACGTTTGAGGGTTTCTGTGTAGGAGGATTTTGGATGGGTGGGAATAGGGCTTTCATTTGTGGAAATGTCTCCAGATACTCCACATCCGTCAGCCTTGTGCAAGGGTTTTTCTCTAGCTTAAACAGTTTCTTAGTGAGCTTTAGGCTGACCCACGCTGTTTGTGCTGATATGCCCTCATGCTGACCTACAGATAACACCACAGTGCAGGAAAACAGCAATTTGGTCTTCAAGCCATTTATGTCTTTGCTCTTGTGGCTTATACCACTAAACATGATAACATCTGTGATTTAGGGAGAGCCTACAGAGACAGATTAGTTCAGCTAATGCTCAGGAATCATTCTATTTATCTTCTGGAGGTTGTTCATATGCATGGTCATGTGAGAGTCACTGATTTAGGGCCTGAATAAGAAATGTGAAGGAAATGGTCACCTTGTAGTAACTAGGATCACAAGTCATGAAAAAATGTCTCCCTCCTCCAGACTTGGCATATTTTTTTAAACAACACTTTAGTACACTCTGCTGCAGCAGCCATTTCTGTAGCTAATTTCTTTTATATTCTCTTAAAATAGTTCATGGTTTTCTATCAAGTACCCTCTGCTTTGTGTCAGAATTAGGAACAGAGCCAGGCCATATCCAATTACCAAAGTTACCATTGATGCTGGAAAGTATGAAAAAAAGAAAACCCATAGTAATCCTTAGATTTCATTTTATGACAAAGTTTTGCCAAACCACGTTTACATGCTACACAGCTTTAAAAATCCTGAAGATCTTTCAGGACTGAGGTCCCATTTTTACAAATCACTTCAACCAGATCTTCACAAACAGTTAAGTATCTAACTCCCACTGAAGTCATTTAAGGCAGTTGGATTATGGGTGTCTTAGAAATCTAAAAACTGTGGACTTCAAAGGTGCTAGGTCTTACATCTTATTCAAAGTAAAAAAAATGGGCTTGCAAGCGACTTGTCCTGACTGAAACCATTTAACCAACATCATGCTGCTGTCAAGGAAACTAGGGGTTTGAGCTAAAATGATGTCACTCACACTTGGAAAACTGAAAATAAAGGTCCTCTGATTTTGATCATTCATAGTGAAGATGCTTAGCCTATCTTCTAGGCAGTTTCATGTTCTTTTATCACAACTAGTGTAAACTGGCCTCAGTTCTGGGTAGAGGTTCAAGGCTGGACCTCTCAGTGAGTTCTAGTGACTTGTACTGTCACTGTTTTCCATTCAGATTCCCTGTGTTTTCTCCTTTTTGAAGCTTGGTGCAAGTTTCACATGTGAAATGTCCAATCCAGGATGCTGGTTTGACTTTGTATCTCTGCAAGCTCTGCACAAAGTCAGCAACTACATCCTAAACCAAAACCAAAATGTAGTTAAAAGTAAAATGCAATGCAGAAGGCTAACGGAAATGCTTCTGTCTACTCGTAGATTACTCAGCCAAAAATCATTTTTAACTATCTAGCCGCTTCCCAGTCTTTCCTAAATGGAAAACTCAGTCAGCTCTAACTCCACTCCTTTTAGATGTTTGTCACCGAGATGAAGTCGACTGGAAAGATGCAGGACAAGAGGCTGTCTGCCAGGAGGCAGGGTTTTCATCCCACTCCTACACATAAAGCTATAAATCATATTCTGCCATCAGATCATTATTTTTCTCCTGTTTCTTATAAACACAGCAGCAGCATCAAATGAAATATGAGCTTTCCAAGGCTGTTGGATTTCCTTGTACGTACTGTAGAAGGCAACATTTGCAGACATATGGCATGCAGGCTACTCTTAAGGAAGCATTTTAAAAACTGAACTTGGACATTTTTCAGTCCAATAATGTGTAGGTGGTCTGGGTTACTAACCCTAAATCACTTCAGCCATAACTATTTTTCCTAGTCCTATACATCAGTCTACATGACATTAGGTTTGAGGGTTTTTTATTAAATAGAAACATCAGATATAATCCCCTGAAATGAACTGTAAAAGATTGTCTTCTGGACCATGGCTCTTTTTATTATTATTATTATCGCTCATTCAGTTACAACACCCAGGAGTATGTGGGTCAAGCACACACCACTCGCAGTGTTGTGATGAACAGGCTTCAGGCAAGCTGGATCTACTCCTCGTTCCTCCACCAATTTGTCTTTCTTCCTGCCTGTTTCCTTTTGTCACAGAAGCACTATTGATAAAATAACATAAAATTTGTCAGAACTTTGGTTGTTATAGGAGAGGAGGACCATGGAAGCACCTCAAATATTTTGTTAGTTTTGCCCTTTTGGCTTACATTTACCTCCGTATCTATATGTGTGGAGATTTAGATACTGATAGATATAGATGATATAGACACATAGATAAAGAAATAGATATAGATATAGATATAGATAAAGATATAGACATAGACCGAGATATAGATATAGATATAGATATAGATAGATTAGATATAGATGATATAAAGTAGAGGTACATACACACATACATTCATATCCATAGATAAATATGCAGACATATATTTTTAATTAATTATTTTAACATGATTGACTATTAAGTTACACGCTCCTACATGGGAACTGGGCTGCATAGACCTTTTTGGAAAGCGTGTATTTCAGGGATAGCAATGGAAAAGAGCAAAAGAAGAACAGTGATAGGGGGTTTTTGGCACAGGTAGCTGTATGGGTACAAGCCTGGAGACTACAAAGGGTGATGCAGATTATTGTGGTAGACAAGCAAGTGTGAAAAGCTCTGTGAAAAGACGAGGCCAGAATCAACCACATGGGACCTTGTGTGTGAGGGTGGCAACACTGTCCTGACAGCAAGCATATCCAAAATCCTCCTATGAACTCTCAGAAGCTTTGCTTCTCTCATGCTCTACCTCTGAATGCTTCAAGCCTGCTGTGAGCAGACTTGACCCAAGCCCAGAGGTCCTAGCTTGCACACGTGGGGATGGGGAACCCTAAACCACACCTATATCAGCATGTCACCTCCTGTGGAGGAGGGTGGGGCACATTCAAACCACTTGTGAAGAAGGACCGTGTCCCATGCTGTCCCCAAGACCACGCCCAGGGGAGGTTTAAGAGACAGTCAATATAAGCCAAGCCATAACAGTGCTGGGGGCTGGGCTGGTGTTTTCACAGCACAGATGATCAAGTTCCAGTTCCTAGAAATGTTCTCCCACACAATTTAAATTACGGTATGAATACAGCCCTTCCCCTTGCTCTAGCTACAGCAAGGTGCTCGGGGAGGAGCTCACCCGCAGCTAGTGTTCTTCTCTATAATTCTGTGCTGTAGCGTATGGCAGATGTGGCCCATCTACTGCGAGATTGGTCTGAGGACATCCTTTGTGCTGAGCATGCAGCTGGTTTAATCACACCGTGCACCCTTTAACATGATTGCATTCATATTTATTGTTGCACTGACACAGGCAGTTTAGCTACATTGCTGATGGATACCCTAGAAAACCTCATACATTAGCTCAGTTAGAAAATCTGATTTCCTGTCTCTAAGTGAACGAAGAGATGCTTCAGACACTGTCTCATAATCCAGCTATAGTGTACCATTAAGGAAATTGTCTTGAGACCAGATACTGCTAGATTGATAGTCTCTGTTTCACTTGCCAGTAGCGCAGGTGCAGATGCTATTAACAAATGCATCGAGGCCTTCTAAAAAACTACTAAGCTATTTGCTCCAAGGCTAACCTGCAGCAAGGAGTTCCTTGAGTTAATTATTCACTGTGTCAGTGCATACAAAATCACCAAATTAGAATTAATAAAACACTAGAAAGTTAACCCTGAAGGGAATACCTCGGGGAAGGATCCTATATTGACAAGGAGATTGAGTAGATGACCTAATAAGAAAAAGTCAGACCCTTTTCTAATTTCTGTTTTAAGACTTTACCATATGTGGCCAAATCCCAAGCATATTACAAGCTTTGGAGAACTTACCCAGCTCTGAGTGCTTCTCAAACTAATTTTTTCTTTGCATATGATATTCCTCAGTGTTGTCTCCCTGGCTTTATTGCTACTGACAAGCCTGATGTGCGCATTCACACACAACTCAATTCAATTAATACTTACTGTTTGTGTTCAAGTGTTCATAGTGGAACAGCTTTAAACAACACTTTGGATAAAGCATGAAATCTTATTAGTTATTTGCATTTCTTTGTTCTCAGTCCACCTCAGCTTTTAGTTGTGTCTACAGAATTATAGGTATTTAATATGAATGTAGTACAGAACACAGGCAGAATCTAATGGTCGAACAGGTCTTCTTCATGGCTGGACTCAGATTTGAAGTGGTGTATAGAATTCATCCAGAGCTACCACCACATTTTCTTGTGCTCACTCAATCCTTGATCTTGGAATTGGAAGCATTCATTATTTATCCGCATCTGTCATTCATAAATCTGTTTATTATTAAAAGGATTAGAAACTTCCCCCATACAAATCCCATTATTCCACAGGATTTATAATTTTACCAATCTTCTCCTTTGAAAATGTCCTTTAGCAATGTTGATCAGTTGCTGCCATTTAAATAACAGGATAAATTCTGCATTGCATTGGCCTTTCTCAAAACAGCTGTACTCAACTGATGTCCATCTCACCAGCCACTTGCACTAAGTAAAGGAGTAGTAAGATCATCCACATCACAGAAGAAACACCTGAGGGTCCTTCCTTCCTCCCCCATATGGTATGGGGGAAAATCAGACCCTCAGACCAGGAGTGAGGAGGTCCAGGCTAACCTGGACAACAGGATCTACCACCTTGGCACAATCAGTGTCACACTTGGCACATGCCGGAGCAAGTGGCACAAAAGTAAGGTCCACAGACTGCACAGGAATTAAATACTGGTAGGAGAGTGATGTCTGTAGTAGGAGGGAACAGATGACAAAAGAACAGCTCTGGGGGATCAAAACCATGGCAGATTTAGAAGCTGTCCTTAGAAACTAAGCTAACAGACGGTTCTTACAGGCAGTGAAGGCAGGCAGACAACCTGTGCCAGGTTTTATCACCTGACAGGAGATTTATGTTACATTCGAAAGGCAGCTCTTTAAAAGGTAACCATTAGAGCAAATGACCTGTGAAATGCAAATTGTCTACATAAATGTTCCCAATGAGCAGCACAGATTTGAGATTTTTTTTTTTATTGTCATGTTACTTGAATAACATGGCAGCACATAGAGTAACAGGGAAAGCTCACTTAGTAGAAGTACAAGGAAATGTGACCATTCAGAGAACAAGCTTGTTTCCCTTTGTTCCCTTGCCTCAGGATACTGCAGAAAACTACTAGTATATGGCCTGGGTTCAACTACTTCTAGGAACTACTGCAGGCACTCAAAAGCAGATCTGGTGGGGCTACTCCCTGCATTTCTGAGCCGTGCTGTTGGTTGAGTGTCTGAGCTGGGCATTGAGCTCTGCTTCTCTGATCAGCCAGCGCTGTGCAGTCAACAGAGCTTTCCCCCAGCAAGGAAGCAGATGGCTCCTGGGACCAGAGTCATCCCTGGCATAAGTCATTGAGTTTCACTGAGGTAGGACTGCAGCTAAACTCATCCCAGGGGTCCAGACCTTGACTGCTCATCTGCATTGCCATATGCTCTGCTGTAATTGTAAGCTCTAAAGTAAAAAAACAAATATGCAGCCTAAAGAAGCCTGCTCTGTGTGTTGTTATTTCACTTAAGGATTAGGTGAATCAGCCACACAGAAGAAGGCAATCTCTTGCCATATGCCCATACAGACCCACGGCTCCCTGTGGAGGTGCTGCAGGGCAGAAGGGAGGTGGGTGCTGTGAGCTATGAGCCAGCTCTTGTGTCTCTCTGTTATTAATGCCCAGCTGTAACAAAGAGTATTTAAAGAAACAGATTTATCTTTAAATCATAGAGGTAATGGGTAAATACCAGAAATCCAGCCAGGACTATCCAGAGCTCTCAAATAATGAGTCTTGCATGTTATTAACACCAATGTCAAAATTCCCACTGAGCAGTGAGCCCAGAGCATCACCTACAGACTCCTTTGTTTCAAAGCACAAATTCAGAGCTATAAAATTTTTAAAATAGAATAACCTCAGCTTTTCCTAATGTTTGCATATCTGAGGCAGCACTTAGTTACCTAAAGCTCTCTTTTGCAAAGAGGAGAGGCAATTAGCACAGTGAGTACCACATAGAGTCAGGCACATATATATCACTGCACATCAAGCTCTGACAACCAACCTAGTGGGGCACCATAAGACAAATAGGCAAGCACTTTATTTTCTCCTGATACAGGGATGTGGCAAAAAAAACCAACCTCAAAATAAAAAAACCCTAAATCTACCAATGAGGAACCAAGAAGCAGAACCAAGAAGCAGAAAACATGAAGAAAATATTAAAAATAATAATCAGCTGTTAAAATTATAGTACATCTTGAGGAAGAAAAGTTTAACCTATGTATCTAACATGAAGACAAGTGGTAGGTACTGAGTTTCATGGGCAGAAATTATATCCTTTATCAAATCAAATAGAATAATGGTTATAAAGGATGCAGACTAGTGGGCACGTAGTCTTCCTTCAGGTCTTAGATACGTGCCGGTTCCTATCAATCTCCCTTTGAGCTGACAGAGGGTATGGCCCAACTTTGACCTGTGCAAAGCTTCAAATCATTGTCTGAAACACAGCGTTGTGATTCCACCGCTTTTATAGCTATACAGAGTGAAGTCTTGATGGGAAACTAGTCAGATATTCCCTCCATGAGGCAAAAGGAAGGGCAGAATTCTGATTTCCTCTCCCTGGAGGGCTGTTCTGCAAGGCTAGCAGAAAAAAACTTTATTTA
The DNA here is from genome assembly GCA_013400335.1 of Eurystomus gularis. Lineage (NCBI taxonomy): Eukaryota > Metazoa > Chordata > Aves > Coraciiformes > Coraciidae > Eurystomus > Eurystomus gularis. The sequence continues at coordinate 269,155 of VZZY01004320.1, forward strand.
TCTCACTAGTGGTGGCATATTTTATTCTGAATCCTTGCAGGAAACAGACCTCTAGAGTAACAAAGGGACAATAACTATAATAATTTATTTGGAGGACAGAGGTGCTTTAAAATTACGAAAAAACTACTGGGCATGTTGCTCTTATAGCAACCATTTATCTTGCATCTGCTCCCTCAACCTCTCTTGAGCTCCAATTATGTATGGACACACTTGTGTGCATAGAGGGTATATATCCACATGAGTCCAATAGTCCAAGAATTAAAAGTCATGTTTTTTTTCCCTTTGATCTTGTGTTTCACCTCTTAATGCAGACCTACTTACCCTGAGTTCAGAAACTCATGCTGATAAAGTGACAGAAAATCTTTCTGCAACTTGCACAATAATTCCTATTGTCTCAAAATATAAACCAAGCACATCCAAAAGCTTTCAAACATAGAAGAGTGGTCTTAGTTTTAGTTAGTCTCATTACAGCAAGAAAATAGACTTTTTTTTTGCCATCAGATTCTACTTACTTGGCTGTAAGATACTCATTAAATTATTTCACATAACAGTATCAGAAAACCACAGTAGGTATGAAAACAATAAACAAATGGCACTGATTCTCTTCTTATTTACTTTAATTTCCTACCACTTTAACTTCATGTAACTGGTTTTTCAATTAATATAAAATGAGTAGGTTTCTATTGCAATCAATAATTCCAGAGTGATTTCATCAATTTAGGTTTAGGTCAACTGAGCTCAATGAAACTACTGCTGTTTGTGCCAAAGTAAATAAGTAAGCAATCAGGTTCTGTATTTTATATTTTATTATAATTTTCCTTATGAAAAATATTGCTAAGTATATATGAAGGACAGTATCAGAGGGTTAGCAACGGACAAATGCAGCACATCCCCAGGATTTCCTAAGCAGGAAGATAAATATGTTTTATTACATACAATAATTAGCACAAATAACATTCTCAGCAGTTCCACGGTACTGCTCATGCAGCAGCTTGGTTACAGCTATCTTTTTGGCTTGCTTTTTCCAATGCCCCAGACAGTTTAGATCTTAGTTTGCTGCATAAAGATGAAAAAAATAATTTAGATTAAATGTGTCAACAGAGAGTAGTTCCATCACTGAAGTGCAGTTGTCTCATCTCAGCCTCTACAAGATTTCCAGTAGACACATGCCCATTTACTCGCTTCCCTCCTCACTCTGTAGAGCTCTGTAGGGTAGAGATAATTTTCTGGTACTTCAATATGGCTTTGATTCTGAAAGGGAGAGGCATGGATTAAGGAAACACCCCAGCTGAGCAGCTGTTATTTGTGAATCTATCCCTCAGGCTAATCATGTAGCTCAAGACCTAATAAAGCAATGAAACAGGAGCCTCGGTGCTGGCAGGGCAGTTTTTGGCATGAATTGCAACTCAACCAAAAAGGTAAAGCGGTAAAAAACTTAAGAGGGTTACATTTAAACCTGTAAGACATTGCTCTTAATAAACCAGACTGTGAACCTCTTACCACCACTTTGATGAAAAAATAGAAGCAGGACAAACCGCAAGAGCCTGAAATTTCAGGTACTTTGGTGTACAGCCAGGAGAGATATTTTTCTGCTAAGGTTTGAAGTAAATCCAACAAGTCATTTCTAAAACAGCAGCAATACCCTGAAAAGCATGTGTTCAGAAATAGTTCTTATTTGAAAGGTCTGTTCCCAATGCTCATGGATCAAACAACTTTCATGTGGAATTTCTGTATCTACCAGTAAAGGGAATTAAAAAAACCCAACCTTTTAATTTGTAAATGGGCTATATTTGATTTTACACATTCAGAAGACAATCAGAAGGCAACTCCAAAATTGCTAGCATCATCTTTCCAAACAGTGCTTTTTGATCTTCACATTAGAGAGCTGTAAATTTATCTTACGTTCCCCTGATATTTTTCCATCAATTATAAGTCAGAAGGCATGCAAATTAACAAATTCTCAAGTCTGGGAACAAAACCTGGCAAGGTCCAATCAACTAATATGAAGCATTTATAGGTTTTTCTTGATTAAACAAAAAAATAAGTGAAAGATTTCTGCTTTGGCCTCTTTCCTAAAAAATAAAAAAATATTGGAAATAGTATTTTTTTAAATGCCCCAACCAAATGCTGCTACCTCTTTACTCATTGGTTACAGAGTCCAGCCAGGAGGTAGAAGATTGGGGTTCAGTTCCTACTTTTCCCACAGAGGTCTGAACCTAAAGAAGGAAGTTACAGCTATTGCACAGGGGAATATTCTGCTGGGAAATACTTTCTGGTTTATTTTTTTCCCCTGTTGATGTTGTTCCACTGTATATAGAATACTGAAATATTCATTAAGCCAGAGAGAACAACTCTATATCATGGTGTTTAGGCTCTGCAGCGGAGAGGCAGGACATCAGTCTCATGAATATTTCAATATTGTAAACAAAGTAGAACATACTCTATCAGAGGTACTGAAAAAACATCTTTTCCTCTCTCTCCCTCTCCCAGTGGGAGATACTGAATGGTCTGGTGATTAAGGGCCATTTTTGGGATATTAAGGTGAGCCCAGATCACCCCAGGCAGATGAGGAAACTAAAGCCTTTGAATGAGTCCCTTGCCAAATGACCTATTGAACTAAAGGAGATAGGTGACTTCTGAATCAAGTCATCTATAACTATATATCTCTTTCTCTTTTTCTCCCTCTCACCTTCAAAAATGGCAAATTTATCCTGACTTTTAGAACAGTTCTAAACACACTGAAAAGTCACTTTGGAGCAGAACACTTAACAACTAAAACTTACTCAAACTTGAGCATAATGTATGTTAGTAATATGTTTTTCACAGTTTTAGGTTCAACTGAACTTTTAGACACAAGTTTACACAATGTTTTGGGTTTACAGATGTTTTGGGTTCACACAAATGTTTTGGGTTCTTTCTACACCTCCTCATAGCTGGACAATTTATTGCCCCATATCTGGCTGTGCACTGCAGATTGGGTCAGCAAACTGACAGAAAAAGTGGTCCAGAAGGGGCCTCTGGTAGGTGATCATTTCCATTTGGAGGTGGAAATCTCTGATTTGGTGGAGAAGTAGATGGATAGGTTGGGGAGAAGGAAAGTGGTACATAGGAAACCAAAGACATCTTACCATAAGTAAACAGAGATCAATTAGACTTGACATGTATGAAAATATGAATCTGATTTCTATGTTGCAGGATTACAGCCTTAAAGTTGAAAGGTACTACTACCAGAGACTGGAATTCATCCATAGAATCATAGAATCATAGAATGTTCTAGGCTGGAAGGGACTTCTAGAGGTCATCTGGTCCAACCTCCCTACCTAGGTCAGGTTGCTCAGAGCCCCATCAAGCCTGACCTTGAATGACTCCAGGGATGGGACCTCCACCACCTCTCTGGGCAGCCCATTCCAGTGATCTCTCACCCTCGTGTTAAAGAACTTTTTTCTAATACCCAACCTAAATCTATCCTAACCACTATTGCATTTCTGTCTTAAAAAAAAAGAGAGAAAAAAAAATCAACATGCTGTGGGGAGCAAGGCTTCCTGAATTTTGTTTGAGTCCACATCGCAGTCACAGCATGACATTTCTTCACAAGCTATCTGGAATACAGTGCTCCCTTCCTACCTAAAAGTAGCTAGCCTGAGAGAGTAGAATTTAGGCCAACCATTTAATTTGACTGGGAAGCTTGCTTTTATGCCTACACGTATAACTTGAGGGCATGAATAAAGTCAGATAAGAACTGGAACAGTTGAGGACTTCAGCAGAGCTTCTGCATGTTCAAAGCTCTAGCTTCCCTGGGCCTGAATGATAGGCATACATAGATCAGGACAGAATTTCTTCTGTTTTCAGAGCTGAGAATATCTCTAGCTGGCCAAGAAAAAGAATGTTTGGAAAATCTCTATGTGATATTATATTAATTATTTTGCCTGAAGTTGTTCTGTGGCAAGCATTGTAGAAGTAATGCAAGTAAAATAATTCTGTAAGGAATGATATAAAAACTGTGAATTGTCATTATATATAGCTCCAAGACACACTCTCCAGCTATATTCACCTAGTTTTCTTCAGTGCAGTTGTCACAGGAGACTTTCCTAAGAATCCTAGATGATAGAAATTCCACACCTACCTTCCTACTGCAATTTATTCACCAAAGAAGAATCCCCAGACTCCTTATTACCAAGGGAATCATTGATGTTCTGGGAGACAGACTGTCATGTAGAGGCAATGAGTTTGCATGTATGTATATGCTCCTGACAGGCACACATGGCTTCAGGCTATGTCTGCATTCACAATTAAAATGCTGCAACAGGAGCACTAGAATATCCTATTGCAGATTGCAACAGCAGCAAAAACATTTGTGCTGTGGACCTAGCAGCTACACTGCAAGCCTTATGTGGTTTTACTTCAGGATAGCTCTAATGTAGTCCTCAGGACAGAACTCCTGTTAATTACTGGAGCCCATTAGGTGCTTTGTTGCTTAGAGCACATCATTTGGCTTACTTTCATCTGGGGGATCTGGCTCAAGCACACTGGGACAAATGATGCAAACCAAAATATGGAGAGTGGGGACAATCAAGAGAGACAAAAGCACAAAGCTTGAAGCTAAAATCTTGTTTATTCCTGACTTCAAACCCATCATTTCTACACTGTTAAGTCAGAAGACCCTGAGCTTCATAGAAACCTCCAAGCTCCTTTCTCACAATGGTGGATAAAACCAAAGACTATTCCAAGCCACCAAAGCCAGGACCACAGAACACATTAAAGTCCCAGGTGCAGCTCCCACGGTGGCTGTGAGCCATCCTGGATGCCTTTGTGATGGCAGCTGGAGTGTTGCAGGCTCCAGGCAGGAAGGGATAGCCATGGGGTATCTGCCCAAGGTCCCCCGAGGAGGAGCAGGTGAAATCATCGCTACCAAAATGGAATTAACACTGGAGTCACTTCACCCGCTGAAGAAGCAATTTAGATATTCTGCTGAGATTATACAGCTACATGGAGTTGGGTGCTCAACCATCCCAAGTTGCCAGAGACTAACTTTCCTGATCAGTTAATATCAGGAGAAACCTCAGATCAAACCTGCATATGTTAAAAGAGAATATATTAAAATTTAAGATAAGAATACTACAATGACCTGAGAGATGCCTGCTGGCAAATTGGTAGTGGTAGTAGAAGTAATACTATAATCTTTACTTATCTGGAAGTTGTGCTGAAGGACTCAGTTCATACACTGGCAAACAGCTCATGCTTTGCAATGCCTAAATAAACTGAAGGAGACGGAGCATTCACAGGGGTGGGACAATACCCACAGAGCTTCTTTTTTTGTGGTTATCCAATCCTTTGAAAAATTCAAATGGTTTTGGTAAACCAAAACATCTCACCAGCTTCACTGGAGGTTCAAATTGGTCTGGTTTTATACCTACACACAAAGATAAAACTCCATAGTGTTTAAGTTTTCCACATCAAAACAAAAAAATATATATCTTTCCTTCTGCAACTCTATTCCAGCCATGGGAGATGCCCTCTGCCACTACTCAGTAACAGCTTGAAAAGGTGTTACCAGAACCAGATCCAAAAATTGTCTGATTCAACATACAAACTCAGCTTTTAATGCTATGTCAAAAAACTACAAAGAAAGAATTCACTTGTAACTCTCACAGTTACAAAAGCAAGGTGTCCTAAAACCACACCTAAGCCTTTTGGAGCTGGGGCCCACACCTTGGCAGGCACAATGAGGTTGCAGCACATCACAGTGGTTCCTCAAAATAAATAAAAATAATCTAAATAATTTCTGGTGTCTGCACATCTTACACAGTAGGGATCAGACCCGACTGGCCTCCTGATGACAGTATCATATAAATATTAATAGTACTGTTAATTTGGCAAAATGTGATACTGTGTAAATGGAAGCTGGTCTCTTCTGGCTGTGCTGCAACAAGGAAAACACGTTCTCAATATTTCTAGCTGGATGTCTTTCTTTTACAAATGTTTGCGTTTCTTAAATTAACATACATGAGTGGGTTGGGGAGGTAGGGGGGCTGTTGCCTTTACCTGAAGTCTTTCAGCCCCCTTTTTTGTGAGTCACATTTACACCTACTGGAGACCTGGGCTTTGGTGACACTTGTCTCTAATTCAGAGACAGTCTCTTATTCATCAGATAAAAACTGGGAAAAGCTATCTAAACCATTACTGTCTTTTACTTCCCTGTGTTTTAATGCACTTCTTGGCATAAATATAGGTCAGAGACTGAAGCTAGTGGCTGAAGCAATTAAGTGCTCCATTTGACACAATTGAAAATCAAAATACTTGAGTGTTCAACCATTATATATACACATTTATTCTTATGTTTTCTCTGTGTCGTAATTAGGAAATATTTATATTGCTGAAATCTGGTGTGACAGTGTCACTGAGAAATAATCCTCATGAATATGTCTATCAGGATATTTGCCAGCATTCTCTCTTCTTTAGAATAACAAAAATGTTTCTACTTTACCCCTTCATACACGTACTTGAATCTTGGAAGATGAAGTACAGACTGGAAGAAGATAAAGTCTGGAGGAGGTATCCCAAACCATCTCCAAGTACGTATGGTAAAAAATGAATTGCACTCTTAAATAGCTTTCCTACTAAAAGCTTGCAAACAGCTCTTAGTAGCAGAGCTATTGAAGCCTGAAGGTTTTTAGTTGCAACACAGCACAAAAAGGTGAGGTTTCATTGTCCATTTTATTTCAAATGGGGAGAAAATGAGAAATAAAAAGGAAAATATGGGAACAGATGTGACCTCTAGAAAGAAAATATGAAAGCACAATGAAAAAGTATAAGCATGAAAAGAGTGAAAGCTGGTAATGATTCTGTGTTTGGATCTCACTATTGAATACTTGTGAGAAAATCATGGAAAACTCCTTCGTTATCCCACTGGGGAAAAGGGAAGAAACAACACACCACAGAAACATATAAGAGTGTGGAGATAATGTGGCAGATTAATCAGATGAGATACTGCTCCGGCACTTTGTAAACATTACGAGATAGATGCAACTGCCCAAACTGGGTGCCTCATGAGATCCTCAGGAACAGCAACTGGAGGCCAAGCAGGGCATCCAAGGTCATTTCAAGTAGCCCCAGACACTTTTGCGATAGTGAGATAGCCAAACTTAGTTGTCTATACATGTTTAAAGTCCCATTTGCGGAGGCTGATGCGTTCAGCGTAGTTTTTTTTACTGTGAAGTATCTGCTCTGGTCTCCGTCTGCTGCTCTCCGCCATGTTGGCCAATCCACTGCAGACATCTCAGATATGCTAGAGGATCTCAAACAGCACTAGATTTGTTTTAAACAACAATGTTCCTTCCTTTGTCACTACAGGGAATGGAGATTGCAATGGAGAGCTATGCAGCCATGCTGCCTCAAAGCAGGCACCCAAAGTTGTTCAGCTGAGTTCTTTTTTCAGCACTCTGGACTGGACCTTCCTTGACTATAATGTAAGCTTAGACACTTCATGCTTGTGTAGACCCCTGCAGGTAATGTACATTCAAGTGTTTTAGTCTTGAGATTAACTCAACCTAAGGAAACAGAAGCTTGGATAAATAAATCTAAATATGAGACAATTCTTGAAAAATTGTGAGGGCTGCTGATCTATTGAAGGGAAAGGATCAGACAGTAGCAGTCATGAGGTCAGCAAAGAGAGGTCAAAGCTAAAGCTAGTTAAGAAACACAGTACAGACCTGGCTCAATTCAATTGCCTGACATGAGCTCATGTTGCCTGGAAAAGAAGGCTGCCAGCCATGCAACTAGTACACCCACTGTGAGGCTGCTGGATCAACAACTGATTCATTTTGATGCAAATAGTGGAGTCAGCTGCAGTGTTCACCCCAGCAACAATAAACATCACTATAAGGTTGCAAAAATATGGCTATGTGTTGGTGATATACAAAAAGCCATGCTAAAACCATCACTTGTATACAAACTGTCAGTAAGAATCTCTTACAAATAACATCACAAGGGGTTTATAGGATGCAGCAGAAGGCAGGACAATATCCACCCTGATCTGGTAAAGCAGAGTCAGAGAATGTCCCCAGGGTGAGACAGCAGCCACTGTAGGTCAAGCACTCTAATGGACAAGGGCACAAGACAAGGAAGTGAAGCTATAAATAAGCGTCTATGCAGCCAATGAGACATGAGAAATGCACAGTGTAGTCACTAAGGAAGGAAGCTACAAGGCTGCAAAGAAAATGGATTGTTACTTCTCTGGAAACTAGCACAGACTGACTCACTAGTCTGATAGCACTGAAAGCCTTGCAGACACTTGGATATCTGCATTGACCCAAAAACACTGAGCAGCATCGCAAAGAAAAGTGTCACTGCTGATTACCAGTGAATGGAGCCAGAGCACTTGGTTTATTTAATGCAAAACTGTCTGCTGACCACTGATTGCATCAGGATGAGTGTTTTGGGGAAGTGCTGTAGATAATCAATTTCTCTGGGCTTCAGCTTAGCCTCAGTGAGCCACGGGGTGGGTCCAGTGAACATTGAATCACTACCGGAAGCCCAACCAGCAAGATATACACATGTCTTTCAGAGTGCAATCAAGAGTTTGCTGGACTAGGGGAACCCTTCTGAGCACACAGTAATATGGCTGTTATCTGTTGGTGCAATAGTACAAACAGTTGGCATTTGGGAATTACATGACTGGCCAAATCACAAGGAGTAAAACCTCCTGAATTCCCAGCAAGGTACAGAAAGAGCAAAGCATGCAAAAAAGTATCCCAGCTATCAAATGCCAAACAAGTTGTTGGAAAAGATCAAACCAGACTTTTAAGAGGGGAATTACATCATGAGGGAGAGCTTTCCCAGCTTCTAATAGGGAGATAATTTGGAAGCCATTCAGGCAAAACTCCGATGGGGAAACAGAAAATGTATTTTGCAAGATATGGCATAACCAGGTCCCATACTCAGACAATTGAACACATGACACAGTAGCAGAGTTCAAGTGACTCAGCACTCCAGGAGAATTTTAATACAAAAACCTCTTCCCCTGGGTACACACAAAGCAATAGGAAAACCAGATCAGCACTAAATGACCTGAGCTAAACATCCATCTGGACAAAAGAACAATCACTCAGGCAAATCTGGCAGGCTTATATGACAAAGCAACAGACTCAGGACAGCAGATGAAATGAAACCAGTAGCAATATCAGAGTAATGGCAGGGAGCTGGGGCCCTTGTAGAACCAAGGCCAAGGCGAAGAAAGTGCTGCGAGATGCTCAGCAACCAGCTGAGTGAGAGGAAATGGAAAGTATGAGAGAAGAAGATCCTAAGGAGGACCTCACTGAGCTACCTGGGGCAGCAGGGAGGCGAATCCTGCACTCACAGAAAGCACATGCTGGTAACAGCAGCTTTCTTTAAAGATGTGCACATGAGAAGGACTATGCAACTTAGCAGGGCCACAGCAAAATGTCAGTGAAAGGAATAGTCATATACCTGGAACTTTAAGTTAGCAAATGTTTAAAAAATCCCAACCAACCAAACAAAAAAATCCTCAAAAAAACAGAGTAGTTAGTGCAACAACTGACACAAAGCCAAAAGGGAGAAGTACAGGTTGCAAAAGTACACATTTTGAAAGAGTCACTAGAGGAGGCAGTGTGGGTACATGTGACTGGGGTGCTGAGCTGGAGAGAGGAAGACAAAACCCTTTTGGGACCTCTGAGTAGGCAAAAAGGAAACATAAACCTGAAGCACAGATCCCTATCTTTTTTTTTTTCCATATATACTTCTACCTCTTGCATGTGCTGCGCCTCTGTATGCATCCACAAACTCTGCAGGCCAGTACGCCAAGGAGATACCACATCCCGAGATGGAAATGCTGCAGTCTCTCTTGTGCGACTGGAAGCCTCAGCAAAACATTCCTCTTTGCAGTTCTTAAACTTTAAACTGTGCAGAGACACATCAGCACAGTTCCTCCTCTCTTGCTCAAACATTCCCTATTGCTCAGTTGCATTTAACTGCTTATTAAGGCCACTGCTACCTTAAGGTCAATCATGATTATGCTCTACAAAATTTCTGAGTGTTTCTTTCCCATTGACTAACCACATCACAGAACAGACTAATTAACTCACCAGGTTCTCATTAAGCAGTATCCCTTCACTTTCCTCCAATACCACCAGCTGTGCTACAGATTTCCTCTGAGTTTAGGAAAATAACAAGATTCATTATCAGAAATGGATTTTTTTTCCTTCAGCATGCCAGAAGGACCATGATCAGGTTTAAAATAGCAGCCTCCAGACCCAGGGGATTTAGACAGCCTCCTGCAGGTGACTGGGATGGTGTCTCAGCAATGCCATGGGGTGTGAAGGAAGGACCCCATCACAAGGAGACCTGGATTCCTCCCCACATGCCCAAGATGGAGGAAAAAGCATGTTTTACTCTTTTACTGACATGATGCATTAAATACCACTTTTAAGGTGAAAATCTCATTTTGGAGGCCACAGCAGGTCTCCAGCCAATGTGTTCTCCGGCTCCTGGGCAACTCTTCTACCACTCCAGAGCTGATGCTCACCAACTCCCTCATTTTTCAGAGGAAAAACTTCAATACAGATACCTAAGCCCTAAGCCCACAAACAGAGAAGGGTGCTGGACCCAATACAGCTTCAGTTTACTCACCCTTTAGGTGTGTAACAGCTTCAGACACCACCCAAGACTGAGAAATTCCTACATCTGGTTTGGACACCCATCCCTCAGCATGCCAGTTGCCCTCTATCCTGATGAAGGAGCCTCTGTCACCTCTGTCAGAGCCCTTCTCAGGCCATGAATTGACACCCAAACTTCAGACTTTGTAGCAGAAATCATCAGGACACCAACGTCCTCTCGTCAGGCAGGCCAAAAGATTTGATTCTCATACTGTTGGTGGTGAACAAATTAGGCACCAACATGTAGTCAGGTGCCTTGGGTGTGAATAGGCTTTAAAAACTGGAAAAACCATTGCAAAACAATTTATTCAAAACACAATGGACCATTTTGTTATGTCTCAATAACTTCCAAGTCAGTGTTGACAGTGTTACTAATACTGATTGCAGCCAGTTTAAGAGAGAAGGTTTCTGTTTCCAGTCATTGGCCTAATGCTGTGACTTGAAGGATGCTGAGATTGCAAAGGATTTTAAATTCACCATTTAAATATCACTGATGTGTTTCCATAAAGAAAATTGATGTTAATTTGTATTAAGTGCAATAAAATGTCTATTGCAAATTAAAATTTCTATTGAGCTGTTGTAAGTAAAATGAAGAATTTTTAAATTAATCTGGGCATAGAAGTGGATCCCTCATTTTGTGAGAATCAGCAGCATGCTCTCATTGTGAATTGCAAGAAAAAAGCAAGACTTAAAACACTCCCTAGAATACAGGGGGGAAAAAATGATCTAACGTGTTCCTTGATCTCAGTCACTTTGAAATATTTAATCTAAATTTTAATACTACTTAGCTGTTTATGAAAATGTATTATTTAAAAAATAAGTTTTTTTGACTAAAATCATTCATTCTCAGCATGTTTTTCTTCAGATTTTTTGAGTCTGGTTTTTTTCAATGTGACACTTGTAAATGAACTATTTCTTTTTTTTACTGAAACAGGTTTGGTTTTTTTCCAATTGTGCTATCAGAAAATAAAGTTATACTGGAAGATTACAAGTCCACTTTTATCTCCAATAAAAGATTTTCCTTCCATAGAAAATTTGAATTTTTAAAGTTTCTAATTTTTTAATTAAATTGTGTGAAAGAGAAATACAAATGATAAAACATTCATGAGAAAGAAAATCCATATATGGCTAAAAGGCTGTATATGACATGAACTACATTAGAGTATATTGATTTTATGAAGTTATATTTCAACTGCTAATTATGGATTTGTGATTGATTGAGTCAATGTATTAGAAGGNGAAATATAACTGCTAATTATGGATTTGTTACAGGATTATAAATCTTAATAAAGTGATTGAGTCAATGTATTAGAAGGAAGAAGCGTTTTCGAGTACCTGATTTGCAAGACCAGACTGTGGGTTTCCAGCATCACACCCAGGCAGGTCTTCTGTGAGAACAGGTCTTCAGGCTGTGTAAGATCTTTGTGTGAAGCCAGGAACAGCCTGATGGGCCTTCACCCTGCCTGTTCTTCATGGGTGGGATTTCCCTCCCTCCAGCCCTTACAGACACTTATGGTTGCTTGGGAGTATTTCCTTTTGTTCCAAAATCCCTAGACAATCAAAACTCAAGTCTTCTGAAAACCATATTGTACAGTATAAACTGTTCATTTTTAGAGAGACAAATGCACACATCCTAAGAGTACATGCTTATTCAAATACTGGTTTTAATTTGGCTTTCTCAAATATCACAGCACCATGCACTATTTGGTGCTACACAGGCAAAATGAGACAATTTGTTCCCGTGAAAATACCACCATGAGCCATGGAAGTCCTGGGCACAAAGGGCAAGGCAGACAGGTTCAAGTCCCAAACTGGGATCTCTAGGCACAGGTAATCCAATAAAATGTGCATTACCTAAAGATATAGTCCTGAAAGAGTAAGGACTACTTCAGTGAAGCATATGATATTCCACTTGGATCCCAGGACAGTCGTTCAGGGAAAGCTTAAAGCAGTATTCTCCTTACTTATAAACAACAGTGGTTCACTTGTGCACCCTAAAAGCCATATTTAATCAAACTGGTGAATTCTGCCTAGCTCTCATTCGCAGCATGTTCTGTTTTACAAAACCTACTTAGTCAACATATGGGAACAAGGATAGAGGAGGAGCCGGGAACATCTGCTTTCCTTGTCTTAGGTTTGCACTGTTGCTGCATACAGATTTTTGCTCTGGAAGACTGTCAAGCCTGTAATAGTCACCAGCCACTTGGATGCAACAGTGTGCTCTGATGTTGTTGCTGTCTGTCTTCCTGCTGTGACTAACCCAAGATGTTTCTGGTTTTGACAGAGTGCCGACGTGCCCAGCAGTTTGCTTGCAGTCCTTGCTAGCAGGGCCAGCAGCCAGGGTCTCCACACCACACGTCCACCAGCTACCTCATACTCATGCTAAAGGTCATTGATGTAGCCAGTGAAACAGCTGCTTCTTATTAAAGATTTCCAATAAGGTGATTTAGAAAACAACTTAGTTTGTCACCATCTACACGTCTGCTGTCACATTCTATGTATATTCTGGGATGAGAACATTATTTTCAGGAAAAACCAGCATTTTCATTTCAGAGGTGGCAGCAAAGGAGAGGAGGCAATCTGATGTGGCATTTGGCTTTGGAGTGCAATAGGGCTCAGGTCCAGCAGACAGAGCAGACGTACGGCTCTGGTACGGTTGTGCCGCAGAGACTGGCTGCCTTCTGTCAAAAATAAGGTGTTGTCTCAAGAAGAAATTGGCACAAATATTATGAAAAAGGCCGTTCCTCAAGCCTCTTCTGCCCTGAGATAAAAAGGCTTGAAATTCTCTTTCTGGTCCTTGTGGTTACATCTATGAGCTCTTATCTTCAACACCATAATTTCTTCGGAGTGTAGCAGGAACTTGACCCTTGCCTTGATAAAACTCTTGCCCCAGCACATGCAAGTGGAGAAGTTTCTGCTTCTGAAACACCTAGCCGCTCTCGGTCAGAATAATGTGTGATCAGCAGTTGCAAGGATGCAACCCCCCCATGTCTATAGGTCAGGCAGAGGGCTTTCCTCAGCCTCTCTGAACACACCACAGCTCTCCCACAAATATTCTTGCTCCCTGCACTCCTAGTAGCACAGAAAGCCTCAGAGAGGGGAGCAAGGGGGCTGCTCTGTTTTACCTTATTACTGTGATGGTCCATTATGAAATCAGTGTCTCCCAAGGCACAATAGGAAGCACTCCGTGAGGTATTAAATCATTATAATGGTGGCCATGAGAGATGGGTTTGAAGATGCTAAGAGCACAGCTGACTTAAGGGAAAGAAAATGGAGCAGCTACTATTGTTCCCACAGGGCCAGATCCTGCCACTCTCACATCTGGTCCTTTGAAATCACTGCAACATTAAAGGGTCATCAGCCAGTTTGGCTGGCTGGTAGGTGATGAAGCAAGTCAGGGCTGAGGAGTAAACCTGAGTGAGGGAGGAAATGCAGCTCATGTCCAGAGGCTCACTCAGACACCATTTGCAGACTGCATGATCAGGATGCTCAGAGAGACATCCAGTCTGAGAAGCAACAGTCTGTGAACTGGAACAGATTACTCAAATGCTGGTTGTCCCACACAGACAAATCCCCTTCCAGTCCTATGTCCTCCAGCCAGCAGATCTGCTTCCCAAAGTGGTGAGCTGGGCTTCTGAGCACCACAGGGAACAGGAGAACCATGAACTGGAAAATGTGTCTGAGAGCAGCTGAGCGCGCTTCCCAAAACAGCCTCTGCCCTCAGCCGTATAAGCACAGGCTTGTCCGTATCTCAAAACGATTGAAAGTCACCACTAATGAGTATCTTCAAAAACACTGCTATTTTTCATCTCCATTCTGTTTCTCCCTCTATTTTCAATCTTTCCGGGTCACACAATGTCAAAGGATGTTATTTTGGTCGCCTTGCATGTTTTCTCCCAGTGTAGTGGATGAAATGTTGCCCCAGACAGTGTGTTGTTCATCTCTGTGCCATTTTTCTGGCAGGTTATTTCTCACATTGCAAGGTCATCCTGTACTCTTCAAGCCACTGAGCTGACAAGTACTTGGTCACCAGTTTTCCAGTACGTGTTAACTATCTCTCAGGCTTCCCCATCGCTCTCTAAACTCCAATCGGAAGTGTTTTTCAGAGTGCAAAGTACAGATTAGGGCACTATCCCAGATGGTGTCGTTTTTGTGTCATTTTTCTCACACCAACAGTGAAGCAAACAACAAAACAGTTTGATGCAGGAGCCATCACCAGGTCGCACAGCTCTGTCTTCCTGTCTCCCTGCATTAAACTCAAGCTCAAAAATCCTTCCCTCCCTCCTGGCACATCCTCCTTTTCACTCCTCCATGTGGGCTCATACACTTCTTTCATGTTGTTGTTGCGCTACTGTTTCTCATCTCCTTGTTTGTTGGCTTTTGGGGCCTGCTGCACCTGGAGAAGGGAACACAAGGCTTGGAGACAGCAACCTGATACTGAGGCAGAGCATCAGTGACAAAAGGGGCCACAGCCCAGTATCACAGCCTCCCTCTTTGACCTACCCTGCCGTGCTCCTACATCATCCCTGCCTCTGTCCATATGTTCAGGTTGGTTTTATCCATTAGTTTCCCTGTTAACACCCAGCTCTGTTCCATTTTCCTGAGGAACCTGGTTGAGCCAGTGGGATTTGGCATTGCTGTAACAACCAGCTCTGTTTAACAACCATCACTGGATTTTCTGAAGACACAACTTTGCTCACACTCACCATCTGCACACTCTCTGTGCTCACAGGCCAATCTCAATCAGATTTGGGAGGGGGTAAGACATCCCAAAGTGACTGCATCATTAGCCACATTAAAAATGAGACACTCAGCTAAGGGCTGCAAAGAAAGCCCAGGAGAGATCTTGCTGGCTACAGGAGAGAGATCTCATTAATACTTGAACGAACATCAAGAAATAAATGCCAATAAGCCTCAAGGCAGAAGAGGAATTTAGGTGCGTCATTTCTGATCATGAAGTAATTATTTGCTTTCAAAAAGTCCTCTGAACTCAGAGCCACTGGGGCCCACCTGTTAGGAACGACTGTACCTGCGATTGCAAGAGCTGACTTGTTTTTCTCCAGCCCTCCCCAACACTCCTTCCTCACATCCCCACACAGTCACACATCAGCTCTTTAGGACCAGGGTCTGTCACACAGGGCTCAACCTCACAGCCAGTCCAGCAGCCTGTAGGTCTCAGTGATCTCCACCTGTACCTGAGGAGCAAGGATGACCTTTGTCTCTGGAGTTATCCAGGCTTATCCAAAGGACATTTCATTTTGTTTTCTCGAGTGGATGGAACTTGGCTTCCTGATTTGTACAGAGGAAATCTGCTCTTCAGAAACATTTTGGGGAGGATGACAAATGGATATTTCTGTTCAGTTACCATTTTGGTTTTATTCTCATTTAACATTGCTGAAATTCCCAGAGCTGTTCCAGACAACAGTCCTCCAAGTCTCACGATTTCCACTATCCATTTGCACCCTATTTTCTGGGGCCACTGGGGAAATGGAAGGAAGTGAGGAGGAGGGTTGCAGACGGTCACTCCAGAGATCAGCACTTCTTGCTCCCTCACCTCCAGTGACTTCAGCACCCCAGGCCTGTCCCTTCCTTTTAAGATAGTGTTGCATAATCTTAACCGGGCATTGCTGAAGTGGTAAAAGAGAGGATATGGATCTGAAGATCCAAATTGCACACCCTCAAAATTATTGCAGACTGGTTTTGAAAGGTCAGTTACTATACAGTCTGCTTGTCTTCACATTCTGGATGCTATGCCTGGGCAGCACTGTTAGCTCTTCTCAAAATATTCTCAAATATTCTGGCAAACAGCAAGAAAGAAAAAACAATGAAAAGCACTGACTCAATCTGTGCTGCCCTTTGTGACTGACAGAGGAAATTTGGTAGCCTCAAGGATTGTCAAATAAGGAACAAAACATGAAGATGTGTCCTAAGCAGCATCTGCCAGTCTCAAAAATGTATGCACATCTCATCATGGTGATTTTCTGACACCTTCAATAAGACCTCAGTGTGTTTCTATGGGTACTTCAACTTTTCTGTGTTACCCTTTCTTCCATGCTGCTATTGCTTGTGCAGCCAGGGAGGAGACATCACAGTGGGCTTCTGGAAGTACAGCATGGACCTATAGATTGGTTTGCACAGTACTCTAGGGAAACACATCGGTCTGGACCACTGTCTGTGCTTGTACACAGTGGGGGATCACCCTGGCTTTCATAACTCAACAGCCGTCCCTCATGATGGTCCTTGGAAGCAAGAAGTCTCAAAGTCTGATCCAGATTGAGAATGACATGGTCTTTCTCAGCCTACCTAGATCCTAACTTCATTTCTGATGTTACCATGGTATCATCTGCCGAAATATCATAGGATTATAGGCCCTCCAGGGAAACACAGGAGGCAGCTGTGTTTCTGTTCACCTTCTCCTGGAGAGTTTTCCTGTGAAAATGGAAAGAAAATGTTGGGTTGAGGAGAAAAAGTTTAAAAAATAAATAAATAAACAAAAATCGTTGTATCTGCTTTATAGCATTGCACAGGGTATCTAATAAAAAACATTAATATCTTCATTCTTTGATTCAACACCATGCACATTAGGTAGAAATGGCACCAGTGACTGGTGCATACAACACAGTCTTTGTTTTATGGTATAAATATCTGAAGCTATTCTTGAAGGAGGAATGAGCTGGAGTTTTTGTGACAGCACTAGTCAAAGGACAGCCCGTAGAAATGCAGAAACCCACGCAACCAAGAGACACATGGAATGAAACCAAACAAGAGGAAAAGGCAAAATGTTGTGATAAATGCACCAACTGTATTTAAGAAAAATTAGAAGCAATATTTTGCTTGTCTTGTTAAGTGACTTAATGATAGAGAAACATAGCAGAGGCAGCCTTGCAATTGCAAGCCTTCCATCTTGCCACAGAAACATTTATCACAGGCATTGATCCTCCTAACACAGCTTCTACTAAACATATTCTTGAACACATTCCTGACATTTCCCAAACCAGGTAGAGCCACTACCATTAAGAGCTAACAAGCTGAAATGGATTGTCATTTACTTGGACCAGAGGTTTGATTCAGCTTTCAGAGAAAACCAGAATCTCCGTGAATTGCAAGGAAGAACTACGAATGACACAGAAATCACTGAAAGTAAATCTTGACCATACAATAAATCCAGCTTTAGGACACCTGGTATCAAATAAAGACCACTGCAGCTTCATAATACAAAACACTTATCGGATAAAAACTCGCTCTGCCATCTCAAATTTGTTCAAAAACTGTGGGCAGGATGACTTCAACCTGACAGACTTCAGGCTGGAAAAACTTATCATTTGTTTCTACTGCTTAACTTGATGACAGCCCTCTGTCATCCCAAAGCCAAGCTTAAACCCAACATGAAAACACAGAGCCGACTTGAACTTCATGGCGAGTGCTCAGCTAATTCAATGGAAAAGTGGTTCTCATACTTGTTTTTTCTATGTTCAATCTCAATCAAAATAAGAGTTGCTGGGTGATATGTAAATGCACAACAGTCCTTGTAGTGGGACTGCAGTCTGTTTTTCTACCTCTATCTGTGGCTTGAGGAGGTGAATTTCTTTTCTTTAGAAAGATAAAGTTAAGCAATGCCAGAATAACAAGCAGTCATTGTCACTGCAATATAAATTCATTTTGACTGGGGTCTATATTGAAGCGTGCCAGGTTGCTACAGCCCCATAGCAACTCAAAACCCACCCCCTGAAGAATCAGGTATGAAAAGCGAGGCTGTGTCAGCTGGCAGTGTGCCAGCTTCCCAGCACGGTGTGGAGTGAAATTGCCCTCCCTCCATCCTATTTGCTGTGACCCAGCAGCTGGGTGATGGGAGCACCGCAGCCAGCAGCTTGATGGACAGGGTGGACACAAACCTCTCTTCACTCAAACAAGCTTTTAAACTGTTTTCGCCTGCAATTTCCCTCTGTTTCACCCCCCTGTGGTAACGTAACCCATTTTATGGATCAAGATAATCTTGTTTCAGAGTCAGATAATCAGACTCAACACGCAATTACCCGCTTCTCTGCTGAAGTCCATGGCTTTATTTGCGACCAATCTCCCTGCCTACAGCATACAACCAAACCCACTCCTGACGTGTGAGGAAATGGGAGTTCCTCACTGTCTTTAAAAATATTTTTCTCTGTCCAGGTCTCTATATTCAGTGTCTTCATGCTGGAAGTCGTTGATTGTTTTATTTTTTCTGCTTGTCAGGAGCAGGGTTTTTCCTGACATAGAGCTGATGTGTGTGTGTCTAGGGCCATATCACATTTCAGCGCCACCTGCAAACAGAGCATTTCTCAGGGAAATAAAGAGAATCATCAGTTTAAAAACCACAGTAACTATTTAATAGAGTTAAGAACTGTCTTTTAATGGCTTCTTGATACCTGAAGAGGCCATCCTAGGAAGATGCACTCACGCATTTTTGGTAGCAAATGAAACTGAAATGAGCTATTGAACTCAATGAGCTTTTCACATGATTGAATAGGCTTTGTGAAAAGTGCCTCTGTGTGCACAGCCCCTGTGTATCCACATGCAAATAAAGAAAATAGCTACCTTCCACATTTCTCTTGGCTATTCATTTTTGCCCATCCTACAGCATTTTCTTTTCTTTATTCTTCAGTCATTGCTGGTAACAACAGCCCTTTTCAGTTCTTAAGCAGTGCTCTGTGTGTGCTGGCAAATTGCAAAATATTTGGCAATGGAGAAAGACTGTGGTTATCTCTATGTTACCAATGAAGAATTTACTATAGGAAGATTACTTTGGAGGAATGTATCCTATCTGTAGCACATTTCATTGCTTAGTTATCCCATTTGTAATAACTATTACAACTGATGAGAGCAAACTTCCTTTTCGCTCAAATATTTTCAGGAACTCAGAAAAATATACTGAACCAAGATGAAAAGTCAAAAAATTAAAATACTTTATGGATCAAAAACCCTAAAAATACTAGCATTTAATTTAAAGCCTTATTTTAATTACTTGGAAATTTTTCATTTAATCTTAACCTTATTTTCCCTTATTTTTCTTTTTACCTATTAGTGCCTTACTCAAAAATAATCCATTAATTTATATAGTAATGTATCTGTGAACTCCAATAGCAAGCATCTCAGAAGCAGCTGTTACATGTGATGTTGTTTATTTCGGTTTATGCTACTTAAAGTAGAAACAACAAAGCAAAACACCAATTCAGCAATTCAGGATCAGCAGAAGGTATTGCTTCCATCGTTAGTTAAACAGCCTTTTTCTGTTTCTCAACACCGTGAGTTTCCCTGAAACAATTCAACACACCTGGACACAGTGAGGAAGGAAAATATAAAACACCTCCCAGGTATTGCAATTAGGTTTGTTCTGGCAAGTTCTGCGTCTGTGTTCTGGTGGCAATTGGCTTCTGGTGCAAAAAGTTGTGCCAAAAGTAATGTTTTCTTTTGCATACAACATATGGAGCTTTTTTGCTGAATTCCACAGTGCAGCATGCTTCTGCTAACACTGTTGTCCAGCCAGGGACAGCCCAGCACCGCTAGTTACTGCTGGGACTACCAAGATGTTATCAGTGCTGCTAAAAGTAGAGCGGCTTCCAAGTTGGAGTGGATGCAGTCAAAGAGTAACGAGCAGCAAAAGGCTTCTAGGGAGAATTTCTGATCTACATATGGTGGCCATGAGCACCCTCAAACTCAGAAGGTGGAGATGGGAAGAGGATTTGCCTAAATGTGAAATGATGAAAATACTCAATTTGCAAAATTTTCCAGCCTGAGCCTGTACCTGCAGGTGGCAAACCTGTGCACCATGCTACGTGTAGCTGTATCTCTAGCCACCAAGTATTGTTTTATGGGACAAATCTTTGGCCTCAAACACAGAACAGATTTTCCATACAGAGCACTCTCAAAGAACTTTATGATATTATTTGTAAAACGTTTGCATTGTTTCAGTTTCCTCTTAGACTGGTAGTAAAACATTTCTAAAAATGGTTTTCAGGCCTCATTCATAATGTAGTCACATTACCAGGTTCAGTGAGAAGTATTTTCTTAGTGAAATTTTAGAAACGGAAAGCAAATTGTCAAAAGCCCACCTCAGAGCACTCACTTTTTCCTTCAATCTTCTAAAAACTGAGGGTAGTAAATGAGTGTGTCACTGCTCAAACCAATCTTTGGAGAGGGTGCAGCATCCAGCCCCCTCTGTGCCCACCTACCCATCTTCCAGCTGGTGAGCTGGAGCTCGGGTCAGAGTTGAGGCAATACATAGTAGTGGGACCAGCTTAAAGTGGACAAAGTATTACAAGAGGAACTTTGTCATCCTTTCTTCTATGCCCATAAAAACTCTGCTTTCTGGCTAATATAATAGAAATGCACTTGTGGGAGAGAGCCTGATGCAGATCAGCATGGTCCTACACTAACAGCCTGAATGTACAGAGGTTTGCAGTGGGACTGGTGCCTCAGAGCTGGATGGAGCTTGGAGGGAGGCTGTACCTGATGAGGTCTAGCTGGATCCAGATAGACCAGCTTCTAGCTATAAATTAGGACTCCAGAAACTGTGAAGTGTTCACTCCGGAGAAGAAACGACATAGTTCAAACTGCAAATTAAAACAGCTCTTTCATGTTCAGAAGCCGGATCAACCATTTCCAGTGAGATATGTGAGCCAAGTAGGGGGCTGCAAAGAAGACTGGGGAGTTTGAGGGCTTGCAAGGATTTTAGGGCCAACAACGGCATGCGTGAGATAGACCTAGATGTAGAAGCATGGCAGAAGCACGAGCAGAAAAGCCTGGAGAGCCTGGCTGAAGAGTGAGAAGAGTTTGCTTTTCACCACAGCATTTGCTGTATAGCATTTGCTGTATAGCATTTGCTATATATTTGCTTCTCTTTGAGGAGAAGGAGATTTGGAGCAGGAGCTGGCATGGGCTGAGGAGATGTTAAACCACAATGTGACCTTCCTGTGTGTATGAAAGGCTCAGCAGCTGGCTGAAGATAAGAAATAAGAACAGCAGTGGGGACTTTGCCAGCTTTTTCAATTAATTTCAGTGACTCTCAACACCACTAAAGCAGTGGCCTGTGTGTGGCTCTTTTGAACACAGAGTTTTTCAGTGTGTGCAAAGCAATGAGCACTGCAGAAATAGGAAGCTGGATTATTTCTGAGCAAACCGGTCCCTTTCAGACCCACAAAGCTGCCTCTCACGGGGTTCTGGTTCATGCTTCACTGTCTTCAGGCACATGAGGCATCTTGAGCAAATGCCAGGGGCTGGAGACCTGCAAAGTGAATCTAGGTTGTGCCGTGTGTTCCTAGCCTTGCTCCTGCGAACAGCAGAAGTACCTTAGTTGGCATTTTTAGAAAATGTTGGGTTTGATAGACTCTCAGCAAAAAACGGCTGTGTTTTAAAGGCAAAGACCTACAGTGGAAATATTTGGGAACCTGAGCTACAGCATGGTCAGCTGTACTGTAGGGATGGGAGAAGGCTATAAAACTGCTCCATCCCCGAGTCCTCTGAGACCTCTGAGTCAGAAACCAGGGAAGAGTTTCAGTGTCCACAAACTGCCCTTGGGCAAATCTGTGCATTAAAATGACATTTTGGTTGCCATCAAGCACAGAGACTCCAGAATACTCATGAATCTATCTTCAGAAAGAGAGGTTTTTCCTTTCTATTTTTTTAACTCCTGAACTTTTTATTTAACTCTTGGGGTGGAAAACTAAGCCAGTAATGTTCACTTAAAAAAAAAAAAAAAATTGGCAGAGACAGAGTGCAGTTTTGGAGACTTAAAGTGGAGCTTGGCCTCAGTTCTGTTTCAGACCCCCTAATCTTATCACTGATTGAGGCATTCTTAAAGGGCTTTTCAAAAAAATAAACAAAAATGGGTAGTTCAATCAATGCATCTTTAATTCAATATTCATCTCAATTGATTTTCACTTCCAAGTTTCACTTCAGCATGAAACATGACATTGTGTTAAGGAAGTTGTGGGGGAACTTGTAGGTTTTGGCAGCTGGAGCAAGGGGAAACTGTGGTTTTTAGATTAGAGGAAGGTGTGGGAATCAGCTCTTTAGCTAGCGGTTGGAGCAGCAAGGCTTGCGCACGTTGTTTATGTGTATTTTTGTTGTCAGCCTTTAGAAGTTGTTGCCCAATGGAGGGGAGCAGGAGACAGAGGCACTGATGTGCTCATACTCCAGCCATGGTTCTTGCCCTGCTGCCAGCTCATTCCACAGCAGCGATGGCACTGTGCCATCCTAACATCCCCAAGGTGCTCCCCAGCTCTCCCCTGCACCTCTAACAGAGGCAAAGGATTTCCAGGTACCATCCCATCCCTATGCCTGTGTTAGCAGCCTGGGGAAAATAAATTCCCTTTCCCACCTGGGGCATCTCCATTTACAAGGCTGCCAAGCTCCTGAGGACTGCAGCTCTTGGGCGAACATATTTCCAGATATTTTCTGTGGCTGCACCATATATGCTGTGGTTCAGTCTCATGAGATATGCAGGGCTTTCCATGGCAACCACAGAGATAGCTTTCTTCTTAAAGAAACAGGGAGTAACAGAAAAGGAGATGTTTACATGGATAAAATCAAGCAGTTTAAGGACAACAGGAAGCCCATTCAAAACAAAGCCCACTCCCAGGAATGCAGCTCTGTCTCAATGGGGAGCAGGAATGGGGAAACAGCATGTGACAGACATTAGTCACAGTCCTGGATGCACTATGGAAAAAGGCAAATCGAGAGCAAGAGGAGCTAAGCAAAAACCCATCCTGTTTGTGCCTCAGGTGTCTCTGCACTTCCTCAGCTGTCCCAGTTCCTTCACCAGCACCCTGGGGCCTGCTTTTAAAGTGCATTCACATTTATTCCCACCAGAAAAATGTGGTTTGCCTGTGCTTCATTGTGCCTGCCAAACATCCATCCAGATTGGCATCTTGACCATGATCCCAACTGGTCTCCATCTT
Source organism: Eurystomus gularis (assembly GCA_013400335.1). Taxonomy (NCBI): domain Eukaryota; kingdom Metazoa; phylum Chordata; class Aves; order Coraciiformes; family Coraciidae; genus Eurystomus; species Eurystomus gularis. Next base: position 292,757 of record VZZY01004320.1, read on the forward strand.
CCTGCCTCCGTGGCTGATGACATTCATTTCTCTGTATCTCCTTTAGAGCTCACTTTTTTTATGAAGCTCAACGACCTTCTCTCAGCAACAGCAGTATCTGTCATTGATGTGGTTGGACTATTTATAACGGTCTGTGTGGCACTTTGTGCTGTGCTGCTCCACATTTCTACTGGGAGGTCCTCTGGGAAGGCATCTTTCCACTTTTGGGTTTGGCGATAAACGGATGGAGCAACCACTCCTGAATTATTCTGCTAGCTATTATATGTGCTAGATATCATTAGAGCCATAATAGAGAAAAGAAGTGTTGACAAACTGGATGGAAATTCAGAAAATTACAGCAACACCAAGGGACCAAAAGGCACTAACCTAAGATCACTGAAATTTCTAAATATCCTCCCCAAGAAAGGGCATAGAAAAGGCTTTGCTAAGTCTACAAAGGTGTAATCTGTACACATGGGAGGAAACTACATGTTCTAGGTGGAGCCTGAAAAACAGCTGAACTTCAGAGGATGATATTAAGAAATAAAACCCTAAGAGTCCTCTTTACCAGGAGCCTTTGCTGTGCTGCAAGCCAATGGTTACCCCTTTGGGAAGCTCAGGGGTGAGACTCTCTAAAATGATTGCCTGAAAGGACCTGGGGGTTCTAACTGACAAGTGGCTGAATATGAGCCAGCAGTGTGCCCAGGTGGCCAGGAAAGCCAATGGCATCCTGGCTTGTGTTAGAAATAGTGTGACCACCAGAAGTAGGGAGGTGATTGTCCCCCTGTACTCAGCACTGATGAGGCCAAACCTTGAGTATTGTGCCCAGTTTTGGGCACCTCAATACAAGAGAGATATCGAGGTGCTGGAGCGAGTGCAGAGGGCAACAAAGCTGGTGAAGGACCTGGAGAATAAATCCTAGGGAGAGCAATTGAAGGAGCTGGGACTGTTTAGTTTGAGGAAGAGGAGGCTAAGGGGAGACCTCATCACTCTCTACAACTACCTGAAAGGACATTGTAGAGAGGTTGGTGCTGGTCTCTTCTCACAGGTAATTAGCGATAGAACAAGAGGGAATGGCTTCAAGCTGCAACAGGGTAGGTTTAGACTGGACATTAGGAAAACATTTTCACAGAAAGAGTAGTCAGACACTGGAATAGGCTGCCCAGGGAGGGGGTTGAGTCACCATCCCTGGATGTATTTAAGGGTTGTTTAGATGTAAAGTTGGGGAATATGGTTTAGGGGAGAACTTGTAGAGGAGGGTTGATGGTTGGACTCGATGATCCCAAGGGTCTTTTCCAACCTGAATGATTCTATGATTCTACAATTTGCCCTCACCGGTGAGAGATGAGGCTTAATCTTGCCTTTTTTCTGAGAATGCTCTGCCCCAGGATGTGGCTCTCCATACCCGCCCACATGGCACAAAGAGCTGGAGTATCTAAACGAAAGGCAGCCACAGCTACACTACCTTGTGAATACAGCTCTAAATGAACAGTAACAGTCACCCATGTCCCATTGGTGCTGAGAATTTGGACCTAAAGCAGTTTGGATTTTATCCCTGGGGATTAAACCTCAAACTCCAAGAGAAGCACCCTTAGCAGGATAAGAATGTGACATTTCCATATGAAGCGAAATAATCACCATCCTTGCATGTTTTGCCTTCAAAACATGGGTGTGGTCCTTTGGAGAAGTTTATATAAAAACAGTGAAAACCATTTGTTTCATACCAGTTAGAGGACGCAGTCACAGGATGCTGTTGCATGGTGCACTGAGTAAATACTACCGAGCACTTTGGAAAGCAAGTTAGACAATTTGCTCTGAGTTGCATGGAAACAGAGGACAGGGCTGGCAGCAGAGCCCTGGCATCCCAGCTTCCAAATCCGAGCCGTAACCACAAAACTCTCCTTCCTCCCTCCCACGGCCGCTCTTGTGCAGGTTCACTGAGGGAGGGAAAAAAGTAGTCAGTGCTTGCTAACTGGAAAATGAACTCGGTAGAAAAAGCGCAATTTTGTTTCCAAACTTTTAAACTACAAAGAGTCAGGGGAGGGAAGGGGGTAAATCTATAAAACCAGATAATCTACAGTGTTCTGCTAAGTAGGATATATTATAATCTTTATAAGTGAACCATTTTCCAGCTACAATATGTATTCATCCTCACAAAATGTCTGGAGTAAGAACTACAATAAAATGTGGCAGATCCTTTGAAGTCCGCCAAGCTTCTACAATCTGGGCTGGCTGGAAAACTTTCTCTTTGTTTGAATATTAAGAATGCGAATAACACAAAGAAGACATGGTAAGTTCTGGAGGTTTTGCTTTAGTTGCCAAGGGACAATTTGGATGTGAGCGTGGTTTTTAATAGCTCTCCTCACTCTTGTCCGTTAGTTGTGCTTACAGAACCAGTCACAAAGAGCATTTCCTGCTGCTTTGCAGATTAATTACCCAATGTTTGGATGAAGTGCTGTGTCATTTCTAAATGTTATTACTTCCAGCAGCATCACTCTGTAGCAAATGCAAGCGGCCACTTTGAGAGGGTCGTCATTGCTTCTGCCATATCTCCAATGTTTCTCAAAGCCACATCTTGCCCTCTGCTCCAGCAAGTGGCATTTCTCCACAGAGCTGGAGATACTGGCTTGCTCCAGCAAGCATGAACATAAGCAGGAAACACCACATGGTGATGCAGCACTTCATGCACACCAACAGACCAAATAGGAGCTCTCAAGGGACAAATCCTGATTGTTAGCATACACCAAATCCTGTCTCACTACTTTTGCTACCCAGCTTAGCTGCCCAAAGTGGTTTTGTTCTTGCACCTTCCACTACCTGTGTAATTGGACCCTATATGTGATCTCCATGGAATTTCTACAGCCACGGTGTCAAGCGACACTAAAATGTTAAGGTCATGGCTGTCCTATATTCATAGACGAATGTATAGATTCTGCCATGATGGTGGCTTACTGCAGAGTATCTAGTGCCGGGCCATAGAAAGCAGTATTTTAGGGTCAAGAATATCTACTTCTCACTCCCTCCAGCAGTGGCTAATGAGAGCCAAAGCACAAAGCACTTTATGTATTTCCCCACGGTCCCTGGGACAATGCTATCTTGTCTGCAGAAGTCCAAATGTGTGCTTGCAAAGCAGAAAATCATAAAAAGCCTTTTTCTCTCCATGCCTGTTTTACTCAAAAGCCAGTCATCATCATCATGTCCTACACTCAAGAGACATGATCTGTGGTCAGCTTGCATGTTCCCCTTTCTTCAGCTACCTTGAACTCCTGTTTGCTCCAATACCCTGGCAAGACCTCGTGAAGGTGCAGCTCCACTCCCTTCTGAGGGCATCATCTAAAAGAATAGCCTTGGCAGTTTTCCCTCCTATGTATGCTCTGAACCAGCCTGTGCACATCCATCATCATTTCCAGGACAAGGAGGAGAAGAGTACAGAGTAGATCAGAATCAGTCTTTGGTTTCTTACCACCTTTATAGCAGAAGTCTGGGAGACAAGAGGAAGCAGTTCTGAGACCTGACGTTCCTCTTTATGTTTCTATAGGAATTTCCTATAAAATGGGGTGTGCATTTTCCAAATAAATGAGTTATTCCCTCAACACTTGTCCTGAGAAAGTCCTGTGGGGAAGAGAAATGGGAAGGGAACACTCATAGAAAATGTATCAATCCCCAGAAAACTTGTATTAATGCAAGGTCACTGCCCATTTCCATCTCACGGGATGGAAAAAACTTCACGTCACTTTTATACTGCTCACTGAATATTATATTCCTAAAATGAGCATAAGACAGAGCCAGACTTCTCAGAGGTGTACTGCAAAGGGACAACAGGCAACTGTATCTAAGTTTGAAGCTGGCCCTGCTTTGAGAGACCTCCACAAGTATCTGTCAACCCCAGATACCGTGGGGTTTTATTCAGTAGTAAGCTTCTATTGAAAGTCATAAATATCTCCCCAAAGTTCTCCCTGAAATGGCCTCCATTTAGCTCAAAAGTTCCCTGGTTTTCTGCAGAAGTCAAAATGAATCAGCTATCTCTGCATAAAAGGATAAGCTCTTTAGAAATACCCTGCTGTGTCAAATCCATCATCCATCTATTCCACCAGTGACAGTAGGAGATGCTATTTAGGGAGAACACAAAAGTCCAGATACTGTATGTGTTTATCTCCCTCACAATCCCCCAGCATCAGCACCCAATAGAATAGGGATGTTCAGGTTCCTTCTGGTTTCTGTTTGTGGCCTTTTTCACAGTCTCCCGTAGCAGCAATGCCAGAAGTTCAGTACACCCCATGTAAAGCAATTCTTCCTTTTATGTGTTTTTGAAAGATCCTCTACTGATTTCAATGAGTTTCAGGTAGTTCCAGTATTGTGAGATGTGGTTCAGTAATTGTCCTGCAGTCACACTGCCCACCACCCTCCTGAGGTTGTCAATCCCAATCATATCCCCCATTCAGCCTTCTCTTCTGTCAGAAAAGGTCCAGCCTTTCTAGTGCATCCTCATAAGGCAGCTTCTCCAATCCCTAGGTTAGTTTGGTCACCTTCCTCACCACTTCCCCTAACTCTTTAAAGTCTTTGAGATGCAGAAACCAGGATCACACACAAGACTCAGAGCATGGGAGCACCAAAAATGTAGCAGCAAAATGACTCTTTGTCATGACTGCAATATCCTTCCTGATGATCTCCAGCATTTTATTGACTTTGTTTCCACTTAATGTTAAGTCAATTATTTCAGAGAGCTGTCAATGATGGCTCCAAGAACTCTTTCCTGAGTTATAACAATATCTCTACTTTTTTATGACAAAAAATCCATACAGATATGTAAAAGCAAGAAAGCTCTGTGAGTAGGTAGTGTACAATTAGGAGTAACTAAAAATACTTAACTCATTTTTAAATAATGAGCTGGTAAGAGAAGTAATTTAAAATAGCTACCTTAGGACTGCAATAAAAATAAAGCTTAGATGCACATTCTTAACTCTGTCCAATGTTGGCAAATGAGGTGGCCTGGTCTTTGCCTATATTGTCACATATTACCTCTCAAGTAACAAATTTTTTCCATTACCAGAGCTTGGTTTGTGTTTCCTTGCAGAGCTGCATTTCATTCTGTGTACATTCTTGGAAAATTTCTCAGGCTTTGCTTTCTTGCACTCTTTAGAAATTATGCACTTATGCACTTGCCGTAAAGATGCCTGAAGTATTGACACCAGTGTGGCTTGTTATAGCTGCGTACATGTGTTTTATCTGAACAGTAATGCTATTCCTGCCATAATTTTCCCCCTTGCATGTCTAGCACACAAGCATGACAGACTTATTTGTCTTACAGAGTTTCCATAGATTAAATGTTTGTCAAGAGTTAGACTTGAAGAAGATAAACATATTCTTGAACTGCACAAGGACTGAAGCTCCAGGACTGAACAAAAGAAGGGTGGTCTTCTGGGTGAAAAAATGGATAAACAATAATCATAAACTACAAAATCAATATCAGAAATGTACTGTCTTGAACAGTAGTGCATTTGTAGGAAAAACATAGGCCAATAATCAGATAATTGACTGTTATGACAATGAATATAGTGGGAAAAAAAAGTAGGAAAAACTTTACTGAGCATTATCTGCAGCTAAACCAAAGTAATTGGTTTACTGTTTTGTGTTTATGTCATCATTCCATCACATCATCCCACTGCCTGTGCTGGAAGTGTTAATCCTCAGTGTTTGGTAGCTGCTGAGTTCCTAGCTATGGATTGTGCAGTCTGAATTTCTTAGTGACTTTTATTTTGTCATGGCTTACAATTATGAAATGTTTTCTCTAAAGAGCTCTTAGTAGCTTTTCACATTGCTGCCTCTTTCATTGCCATAAAATGGGAACACACACAACCTAAGGCTAAATGCTGCTCCGCACTGGACAATGGATAAGTTACTATGGAAAAAGCCATGTGTGCAACTCATTTAAAATCTTCCTCCAGGTCCTAAACACAAACTAAAATCTTCTTATACTGACCTTATCAGCTTGCAGAATAAAACTGAAGGTGGGTGAAGGGCAGAGTCATCTGTCCTGGGATTCAAGCACCTCTCAAGGCAGTCCTGGTATAGCAAACCTGATGTTTGGGCTGCCATATCATGATAAAGACACAGGAAACAACATGAAAATAGAAAACTCCATGGACTTCAGCATCAATGAGAATAGCCAAGTATTTTATAACCCAATTTTTTTCCTCCTCTGAGAAAGTCCAGGTCACTTCTGCACTGACAGCGTGCTGGTGTGGCAACAACATTTCCCTGGTGCTGCTACTTGGGAGCATTGAAAGTGAAGACCTGGGGAAAGGGGCCATTGAGGGTCTCCAAAGGCACACTCCCACTCCCAGTAAAATGAAGTTGCCATGGTAGGAAATGCAACAGCAATGAAAAGCACACACCCAGATTCCCCAAGGGACCGGAGTGGAGGAGTCGTCACATGTAATTGCTGCTAATTATGCCTCCAATGACAAGTCTAAGATGGATTTCAGATACACAGCAGCACCTAAACCTCCTATGAGGAATCATTTGGTTCTGGCTGATCCAGAACTCCCAGCCTGGGGACTTGTCTGTCCCTCACCAAGCCAAACATTGAACTGATGCCTTTGCCCAGATGAGGGAAATCTCCCTCCAAAACTTAATTTTTTAAAGACCTTGCTTTCACTAAATAATACATGTCTCTTTTTCTACCACTGAATAGCTTTCACAGACATACACAGAATGCAAAGGCTGATCCGAGAAATAGAGCTGTGCTGGAGAAGGCATGGAGAGCTAGAGGAGTTAGGACCCTGCCAAATGCAAGGAGGCTGCCTGTAAGCAATTAGCTCCTGCCTGAGGTGGAGGTACTCGCCTCTGCCTTTGAAATTGCTGTGGTCAGGCTTGCCTGTGCTACCTTTACGGTAACAAGCTTTGAAAAAATATTATAATAACCAGATTAGCATATTGAGAGTATAAACCCAGCTACACGTGAATTACGTGCATCCATTCTCAAGCTGTGAAGTTATTTAGTCAGAACCACTGTACTAGCAAGGAGAGGAAATACTCTTTTTTTTTTAATGATGTCAACATTAAGACCTGGAGTGGCTGCAGCAGGAGTCAGTGATTAAAATAAGGTGATATTTATCCACAGCCAGTACTGAAACAAGCTGTTTAAAAGGGAAGTTTGTTTACAGCACAAGTAGTACCTAGACTTCCCCTGAACACAGTCCCTCCTCCAGGACCCATCTGCTCTGCGATGTGCAGAACTGCTTTAGAGCAGCTCAATGTGGGGGCTACACTGCTTGGTGAGGACACGCAGCCTGCTTGACCATCCTTCCTTTCCTCTCCATTTAGCAAAATCCTAACATCAAACATGAAAGAAAATGTCTACGGCTACCTTTTTAGAGGTGATGTGTTATGAGAATATTTGTTCTCCATTTAGCAAAATCCTAACATCAAACACAAAATAAAATGTCTATGGCTACATTTTAGAGATGATGTGTTATGAGAATATTTGGTTTTTCTCTCCCAGCAAATTCCAGATGTCAGAGGTTGCCAATGGATGGACATATCAAACAACAGCAGAAATAGTCACATGGAAGGAGTCACACATACACCCTTCATGTTGGGAGAGAAATTCTTTGAGGAGTTGCAGCCTGAGCTCCAGAATTACTTACCAATGTCATACTAAAAGTGTCAAGGCAACTTTTGGAGTCTCCTACAGCTCAAGCAGAAAAAGCTTTAAAAATGCTATGGTACTCTAAGATCAAGCCAGTCAATGACACTACTAGTCTACACCTGGCGGAGACCTGGTCCTACATCAATGATGTTTCCTGGCTCTTCTCTTCATTTGAAGAAAGATCTGATCAGCTCAGCTTCGCACTGCTTTCTGAGCCTATGCGCCTCCCCTGTTTGCAGTGTACTCTGTACATTGATCCGTTTGTGGTGTTCATGTGTTTGCAAGGAGAACAAGACAGCAACCCTCTCCAGAACTGCAACTCCATCTTCCACATTCAGCTTGTTCTTCATATATCAATCTTCTGAGTTTTCAGTAGTATGCCATGACAATAGCCATCATAAGAGAGAGCAGCAACCTTGCTTGTCTTTGCTGGGAGAAACATCTCTTGATCCATGGGCTGACTACTGCTGTAGTAGAGTTAAGAGTAGAGCAAATAGCCTGCACTCCATTTCCTTCAAGTTCATTCTGTTCTCCCTTTGTGTCTTCTACTAAACACCAGTCTGTGTCTTGTATTCATGGGCAAGCAAAAACAAGTGATGTTATTGCACAAGCCCATATCATCCTCAGCTGTGGACACTGATTTAGTTCATTTGGAAAAACACACACCACATCTGGCAAGACTGGTATTTCTCTTATTAAAAACAATGAGCTACATTTTGGTCTGACTCCTGTTTTGCTAAAGCTGTGCAGCTGTTAAATATAATGCATGTGCATATTAAATAGTGCATCCTCGGTGCTCATGTGAGCACACGCATGTGGGGAGTTGGCAAGTCTTCTTGCCTTAAAAGACAAAAGGGAAGCATTTGAGCTTGGGACAACACAAGAAGAACTTGGACAAATGGATGAATTTGTGAGCGAGAGGGAAGTTCTCTCTGCTGTCCTGTGAAGTGTGGCCAGATAGCCTTTGGCAGAGTTGTCACACACACAGAGGGAAAATCAATCCATCACTCTGCCTCCACCATAATTTTCATCTGGCAAAATAACTCTCACCAAATTAAATAACTGCTAATGCTGTTCTGGATAACCAGACCACAGAAACGTAGCCCTCAGAAGTCATGTCTGATACCAACTGGTACATGAGATAAGCAAAATGCTGGTAGAAGACACCCCACAGCTGCCTTAGAAACCTTACAGCCCCACTGCAGCTCTTCCTGGCAGCAGTGAACTCCAAAATAAACCATGCTGAACACAAGGAAAAACTCTCAAAGGTTGAGCAATACTCTATGTCCATTGCAATCACATTCGACATCTGCCAGCATCTTCACTAGGTTACTGCAGTGCATCGTGCTGTAAGAGATGCAGAGCTTGGATTACCTCTACCATAGAACAGTTCTGCTGGTCAAGTCCTCTTCAACTGGCAGCTATACTGGCAAAGTTAGATGAAGTTGGTATAATAAAACCACTCCTTTGAAGGAAACAGCCTTTACCCTTAAAAGACCAGATTTTTCCAGCAAGACCATCTGTAACAGGGACCAGGAGAGCAGCACCATTACAGCCAAACCTCTGCACCTTAGTCCTGATGTGACTAAGCAGGCAGAGAGGCATCACGGAGATAGAGTTCACCTGGGATGTGCTTCGGCTGGGGTAAAACCAGAGTAATTAAGGTTATATCATATCACTCTCAGGCCAACACACCTGAAAGAACATCCAGATCATTGCTGTGCTTTCTGAAGTCCACTGGAATATGAATTCCTATCCTTCCTGCAAGTAGGGGTGCAGGCTGCCTTCTTTTCCCTGGCCTAGGACATTATCAGAAAATACAAAATTTCAGACCTGGACTTCAGAATCAAAGTGTGACATTTTTAATGAAAACAAGTTCCTAGACCAAGCAGCTGGGAAAAAAAAAAACAAAAACAAAAACAAAAACCACATTTCACACGGGAACCTCTTTCATTAAACTGTGTCCTATATTTAGAAGGAATATTTTTTCCTCCTCTAATCTCACTGCAATGAAACTTTAAGTTACATTGGGAACCTTAATCATGACATCTAACATAAATGTAAATTCTGCTAATTCTTTCTATGCGGTCCAACTTAACAGTAGTTATTACTACCATGGGCAATTGCTTCCCATTGCATTTGCACATCCAGAAATCTCCATTTCCCCCAGATCTCTGTGATGTTGCTGTGAGCCCGCAGTAAAAAATACTGCACTCAACAGAACAGAAAAGCAAAATATTTAGGGCAGCTTAGAGTAAATCAAACTGAAATATGACTGCTTGGCAGCCACACGGGGTTATTTTACACTTAATTCAGGGGAGGAAAAAGGAAAAACTCTTAACATTTAAGATTTGCTCGGTCTGTGATCTGCTGCTTAGGTAAGCTCGGTAATGCAGGTGTTTTGATGGAGAAACTAGGTCAAGTTCCTCTGAGGCGTGGGAAGGCCTGAGATGTTATTTAGCATCATAGGAGTCTGTGGTACTTCCAGGCACCATGGTGAGGAAAGGACACAGGGGCAGAGCCGTCCTAATGTGGGTGCCACAGCAGACAGCGCTAGTGGCTGGGGGAAAGCTATACAGATCTTTAATTTGCATCACTCCCCTCCCCATCCCTGGGAAACTGGCTGTTGAGCACTGAGGTGAAAGGCCCCATCAAAAGAGCTAATTTGCATCTAGCAGAGAGCAATATAAAATGTAGGAGGCCTTTGCTACTCCTCTGTTTGGGTTTCCTGTGTCTCCTGTTTAACAAAAAAAAAAAGTGCAACATGTAAAGTACCACAGAGCCTGCAGTGAGACAAAAACGGGCTTCTTGAAATGAGGCCAGGTACCTCAGACAGGGCACAGACCAGACAGGCCTACTTCCTCCACCAAAGGCATCTGCCTCTCCCTTGACAGATAGTAGATCATCAGGAGATCATCTGGGACCTGGATCCATCCAGCATGGCCACAAGGTAGCACTGAAAAACTCTCCCTGCCATCTTCAGCCCAACCAGAAACCACACTGTTTCACCTTGAATGGGAAGCTGGGTCACACTGAGAGCAGGAGAGATCCCATCAGGATGTACACCATGGCCATGGCTAAAAAGAAAACACATTGAGGCCTGTGGTTGTGGAGCAACCCGATTTCCTGATCTCTCCTGGTCTTCTCCCTTTCCCCATACCTTCTTCCTTTCAGAGCAGAGCAGCTAAGCACTGACCTTCAGGTTTCACTCTGGCATGGAGGCAGAGGGACAGCAGAAGGCACCAGCGCTGCTCCGCAGTCCCTACACAACCAGCCTCTTCTGCTTTTCTCAGCTGTATGAGACACCAGATCACAGCCATTCCAGTCATATGACCAGATCATGCAAGAGCAGCATGTCACATTGTGGCATGGATGTCAAATATGTCCACAGCACCAGTTCTCCAAGGAACATGAGCTAGAGGACCCCAAGTACTGGACCATGACAATTAAAACATGGAGGAGCAACCTGACTGCCAGTCAGGCCAAAGAGCCTTCATATTAGGTCACTGCTACTGCCCCAGTGGTCTGCCATTTCCAGTCCATTTCAGGTGGTGAGTGAAGGATCTACTTTTGCTTCCACAGCCTCTCCATTCACAACTCGCTGCCCCAGCTCTGCTGGTGATGTTTCCAGACAAAAGCTCCTTCTTGACTCAGCCCTTCTGACAGGAAAAGAGAATGAGCCTGTAAGCATGACCTTTCCCTGTGCATGTGGCACATGACTCACCTTCTTCACAGATCTCTTTCCCAGAATAAGAAAGAGAGAAAAAAAAAGGAAGTACAACAAAAAGAAAACCTCAGAAACACAGCAGGAAAATAAGCAAGCACTGAATACTTAAAAACTGCTACAGACAGCTCTACAAATCTTGATTACAATATTGTCACACAAAGTTATTGTGAAAAAGCCTTGGAAATACTGACAACAGCATGGTGTGATGTGAATCAGTGTCTGCAAGAGGACACTGAATTTCAGCATCCAGGAAACTGCTATTAGTGAGATACCTGTCAGGCCACATTCACGCTGCAAACCTCTTAGTGACCTGCAAAAAGCATCCAAGAGAGAAGGTAAATGAGCTTCTGAGCTTTGTGTCACTGCAGCTTATATCCTGCTAGTAGCTAAGTCAAACTCAGCTGAATACCTCTGCCGAGCCCCAGGTGACTGCCTGCAGCCCTCTCATGAGCAGCAGTCACGAAGAGCCACATCTCACCAGTACTACTGCTGGCAGTAAATTAGAACTCAGCCTCTGCTTTAGCCAGGCACTTATCTGGAAAGGAAGGGTGGAATTCATCCAAAGAGATGAGGGTAACTAAATTATAGGGAAGTGCGTCTCAGCCCATCGCTGAGTCTGCTCTAGTGATGAAACGAGATGAACTCACAGGCGATAATTCACCCACCCTAAAGTAGGCAGCAGACCTAGGGGATCTCGAAGGGCTGATGTCTCCCCATTGGCAATGCAGGGAGGCCACTGGACAAGCTCAGGTGCAGATGTCAAGCAGGAGGGGACAATTCCCATTCCTGCATGCTGGCATACGCTGCAGTACAACTGGCCTATGAGATCAATGTCCCCCAGGCCCAGGTTTGGTGATTCCCTAAATGAAGCCAACCACCATTTAAATCAAAGTCGCCCAAGAATTTGGGAAATTTAAATATGTTGCCAGACTTGGATTGGATTGGTTGGATTTGATCTGGTTTCATAATTTCCTAATTCTTTTCATACCTAAAGCTTTTTCATTATTTTATTTCTTGAAGCAATGGGGTTTCCTCTCCTTTACTAGACCTGATATGGGATACCCATCCCAAACCTGACATAAAAACAACCTGGATGAAAGAAACACCAGTGCAAAGACATAGAGGAGAAAGAAAAGCTTGCTCAGAAAAAGAGCAAAACGAAATCACCTAGGCAGCCCCAAGCATTTCACACTTGTGTTTGCAAAGACAAATTCCCTAGTCAGTCCCAGAGTACTGAATACATGGAAAGGACCCTTTTTATCTTATACCAGAGCTAAGCCCAAATAAATGCCAGCTGCCCCCTATTGTGAGGCCATTCCTCCTTACTCCTTTCTCTGAGGAGTCTGTACTGAGCAAACTTGCCCCCACTTCTCGCCTGCTGTGATCCCTTGGAAACTCCAGTGAGGGTGGGAGAGAAGACCTCCAGTACTATTAGAAATGCAAAATATGTTGCATTTATGCCCACAAGGAGAACTACTCACTAGACACCATCCTCACTCCCCAAGAGAGGCAACAGCTTTTCCTCTAACGCTGCTGCCGTGTGGATTGCACCAAAATCCCAAAGCCTCCTCCTCCGGCAACTGAGCAGACAAACCACAGGCCAGCCACTTTCTTTGTGCTTCAGTTTTCCTCTTAGCAGAGGGGATAATAAAATTACCCAGCACTCAGGAATGCTGTAGCTTTAATTCATTAATATCTGTAAGGAGCTTAGAGATCCTCAGCCATAAGGGGCTCTGGAAATGCCAGCAGAAACACTCTGCCTCTTGTTGCTGTGCTCTGATTTTCAAAATTTCTCTGCTGAATCCACCCATTCAAATAAACTGAGCTCTGAATTTTCTGACTCGGCAAATTCAAGCCGGCTTTTCACAATGATGCAAGGAGTAAAAACATGCTCCTTGTCGGTGAGAGGAAGAGGGGAGCAGCACTAGGCTATCTGCATGCTGCACAAGTCAGCCACAGTTGATGCACCTGCTGTGACTTACCAGTCTGAATGTACTTGGAGATGCTGGTTTTGCAAACAGATGGATTTTGTAAATTCCTTTAACGTTTCTCTGTGTAAGAGCTTCCCAGCAGAAAAGGAGCATGTCCACGTGAGTATCAGATCCATTTACCCTCGTAGATTTTAGAATAGTCACTTCATTTTACTCAGGCTGGAGATATAAATAGATTCATCGTAGAGTGGGCACCTGGTTGTGTTTGTGAGAATGGCGAATTTCAGGAAATGAAATTTTAAATTAGCTGCTCCAAGCTGTAAGAAGCACAGATGTGTGCCTCTAAAGACACATGAGCCCTGGAGGTCTCACTTCAACCATGCTCCAGCAAAATAACCAGCTTGGAGATAACACAGGACTGTGTGTGCAAACTGCTTGTTGTGCTGTCTTTCTAAATCACAGAGTTTTATTCCAAAAAAGTTACTGGAATGTTTTGTTCTTGTAAGGTTTAAGCAGCTTAGGCAAGGAAAATTGCATAACTCATTTGCTACTTAAGCTTCAGTCTTTGACATGTACTGAACTCCTTTTGCTTTTTGCATATCCGCCCACCTTTTGCATGGGACAGGGCCAGAGATGTAAACAAGGAAGCCGAGCAGGATAAGAAGGGAAAAAGGGTCCTGAGAGCTGCTGTTGTGAATACAGGAGAAAGTGGGAGAGGTCGCAGCAGAACCACAGCCTGTGTGTTAGCAGTTTACACACAAAATTGCTGAAATCCTCCCATTCACCTAGGCAGGGAGGCTGCCATGGGGCAGGGCACACATATGCCACAAACCTGGCTGTGCACATCGTCACCAGTCCCAGGAGCTGGCTGTCCCAAATTGACCCCAAAATACACAGCAAAACAAGGCAAAAATGGAGAGCAGAGAAGGTTAGTGGGCTTCAGCAATCACACTCTTTGTCAGTCCTGGAAGTGACCTCTCTTGGCTACACAGTCAGCCTTCGTTGGTGGGTTTAAGCATGGCCATGGTTTGGGAAGAGGAAGTGGAAGCTGCTAAAGAAACTTGCCCTTTTGTATATCTGTGAAGGGACCCTCATACCAGTAGGTACTGAGGTGCTCAGGCAGGGAGGTGGCAGCCTGGCCATGACCCCACCACCTGAGTGCCAAGGAGATTAGCAGAAGTTTCATTAGAAGTTGGTGTCCAACAGGCTGAACCCAGCTCTCAGACTCGCCTCTGTTCAGAGACATCTAACAGCCCTGTACTTCCCTGCATCGCTGTGACCATCGGTTATTGAATGCTAGAAACCCACAGTATACTGTAAAATCCTAGCTGCTGTTATCGGAATTTATTATGTGGGCAATTAACACAGGCAATCCCATTACTGCTGGTGGGATTTATCTGAGTAAATCTCACATGTGTTATTCTCCCAGAAAAACAAGTGATCAACTTTTTGGCTTGGCCTAAGTTTCCAAAGATAAATGTACTCACTCATTTATTACTAACTACACAGCTTGTGGCCATGTGGTGTGAGTATAAACAAGCTGAACAAATGTCTAGTATGGGAAGGAATAAAATGTTAATGCAAAAAATTGATTTGGTGATCTCTTTGCAGCCAGTGAGGCGGGTACTTCATTGCCAGGTCTGACTATGTAAAATAGTAATTGTGTGATTAGCACTTAATGACTGGAGTTTGTTTCTGTTCCTTCCCGATCATTAAAGCTGTGTTGATCTGCTCAGAACATATTGATATTTTCTGAACATATAGGCCAGCAAATCAGAAACTACAGCAGCCTAGTCAGGCTCTGTTTATTTCTCTGTGTTGACATGCAGTAGAACTTGCCAGATAAAGATGTCTCTAGCAGGGCAGGATAGAGGACAAAGAACAAGGAGATGGGGCAGTACCTGAGCTGCCAAACTTCAGAAATAGAACGTCACAAGATTACAGCCATCCATAGGAAGATGACCGAGGCAATGCTGCTGTTAAAGCTGGGGGACAGTGTCATGTGCTGCTGCTGAGCACATGGAACAGCCCCCCTCTTGCTGCATGCTACACACAGCTTACACCTCTGAGTACAAACATTAACCACATGAGACTGCCACAGCAAATCCCCACCTGTGCAAGACCCAAAACACTTCTCTAATCCATTCTTGGCCACAGAAGACTTGCTTTGCAAGGTGGTTTCCTCCCCCATCACTTTCTGCAGCATTTTAAAGCTTGCAAAGCGAGGCTGAACTTCATGCAGAGGGCCCGGTGTCTCTCTGCACCCTGTGTAGGTGTGTCTTTTAGCACTGCTACAGCTGCTCTTTTGCTTTTGATGCTGTCTGTAGCATTTCCCAGTCCTGGGAGATCTGACCCTTCACCACCATTCATGCTGCTACAAGCAGTGCTCGAAGTGGGGCTGTTGAGTACTACAGGTGTGTAAGGTGAGTTAGGTGCCTACCTCTTGAGGTTTTTCAGGAAGAGTGGACAGCAGAAAAGAGGCTCTCTACACACAGCATGTGGCAAGGATGCTCTCAGGCACACTCTGAACTAACCTGTGTGAGCACACTTATGTCCCTGTGCATCACTTGGCCCAGGGGAAGATACATGTCAGCTTTGTACCAGAATCACTGCAGAGATTCTTGTTCCTGTTCTGTGGGAGGAAAATCCCAAAACAGAACAAGCTACAGTTATGGATAAATATTCATCCGGCATTCCAGATAAATGCATAGATGCATCCTGAGTTGATTTCCATCTGTTAGTGATGATCCCAAGTGCTGTAACAGGCAGGAGAACCCAACCAGCTAATTCATCCCTATCGCATTACGCCTCCAAAGCAGAAAGCCTGTTTCCCAACCCAGGTCTGTGTTACCAGGCAAACTGTCTGCCTGAGTGATGGGCTTTATTATGAGCAGGAACAGTGCTGGTGCTTTGACTCTGCAGGCAAACGATGACCACAGCAAGTAGGAGGGTGGCGTGGCTGAAGGGAGCAGAGCACCACTCCTGGTCTCTCTGCTTGCTAAGGGGTGCTCCTTCTCATGTCCATGGGGAGGCAAGACAGACCTCACCATGCTGGTTTGAAGCAGTGTTGTCACACAGCCTAGATGTAAAAAAATTATGCTTGGGTCAAAGAAAACACCTGTATTGATAAATAAAGCAAACCAGGGCACTTTGCACATTCTTAAAGGCAAGTGATGTGATACAACTCACATCCATTGAGCTCTGCAACCCCAAACCAGAACAGCTTCATCCTTGCTACTTGTTGGCCCTTGCTGTTCTCTAAGCTGTACCACAGCATTTGCAGCAACAGTTGTTGGTACAGGCTAAAACCTTTGAGGGAATGTGCTAATTAATAATTAACAGGGAGGGTCTTCAGCCTGTGCCCTCGCCTTGTTTATCTCACTAGCCTAGGTGTAGCCAAAGGGCCTGACTTGGGAGTCAAGCCCTTTGGACTCAGGAGTCCAAAGCTGACTTTTCTCAGCACTGTGGGTTGTTCTGAGCCTGTGAGTCTAAAATGGGAATTCCCAATGGGACCTAAATTCCCCCATAATTAGTAAGGGAGTCTGGAGACCACATACTGTCCCACTTACAGCCCATTTCCACTGGACAGGCAGTGAGCCCAGATGGCTGGTTTTGATATAAAACATGTTTTCCCTATTTTTGTCACTCTCTTGCTCATGTGTTTGCTTCATTCAGCTGTGACTCCCTCTTTGTTGCAGCCTGACTGTGGCTGTGACTCCAGATGACATGACAGTACAGCCATAAATGCAGGATTTAATACCCAATTTCGATCCAACACACCACTGCTGAGCAGTACTGATCAACAACTCAAAACTGGGTACACAGTAAAGGAAATGGATAGAAATCTCCCTAAACCCAACTTCAAAAAATGGGGAAAATAACCTACTAAAATCATTTTATTTGTGGTTTTGTATTTCCGATTGATACTACTGTAGGTGGACATGCAAAAAAATGTAGGTGTCCTACTGAATTAAATTTGGAGGCAACTGATGATGCCACGTTACATTATAAATAACGTCTGTCTAAAGCAGTTGAATTCATTCTTATAATGCTTTTTCTTTTTCCTTAAAACCCTGGTGTCAAGCCCAATAAATTGATAGAAGAACTCCCACTCACTTAAGTAAATTTTGGATTAGGTCCTGCAGGATTAGCCCACATGAGCTTTACAGAGGAAGGACTTGCACACAGCAGTGACAGATTGATGAGACCATTTCTGCGACCAAGCATTTGCCGACAGGGGTTAAGTTTGCATGGCCAAGCACTAGCAGACTTAAGCCATCATCTTAATAGCCTGCACATCCATTATATTGAAAGAAATGAGCACATCTGGATGCCTTGAGATGTGAATGATTAATAAAGAGGAAAAAAAAAGGCAGACAACGGAGCGGGTAAAGTGAAGAAACCACATGAAGAGTATAGGACTGTCATTCAAAGAGTCATGCTCAAACCTGGGGAGTTTGTGGGTCCAATGAGTGGTGTGTGCTCTTGCACAAACATGCCACACTGACAAACGAGGCCAGTGCTGTACTTCCATTTGAGCACTAGTGTCAAAGCTGTACTGATGACACAGAAGTGCAATTTCTGCTTGCTTTGGTAGAAGCAGCCCGTATGTGATGAAGGGCACAGTGTGAGCAGTAGGGTCCAGGTTGAACCACCTAACATGAGGAAATCGGGAGTTAAGTCTAACAATTGACTGCATGCACAGAGAGCAGGTTTAAATAAACATGCTTCAGTGTGGGGACAGGCGATATGTTTGGAAATCTGGGCAGGCTCGCTCTGCCGTCTGTGTTTTGTTTCTGAATCCAATGCTATCATAATGAATAAGCTGTTTGCTCTTTCGACTGCGCACCACATGACAGCTAGTTTCCATCCAAAAGCTTTGGCCCCTGCATGTAAATTGATCCTGTAAAGTTAACTCTTTTGTTCAAGAGGTTAAGTATGCGATGTATCAATTGGGCTTTTTGTGTGAAAGCCACAAAGCAATATACTGACTGAGCCACATGTGTATTGCAGAATAATTTGCAGTAAAGGTATGCAGAGAAGAAAAGATGGATCATACAAAAAAAAAAAAAAAGCAGGCTCCAGTTCAAGAAAGTATCTGTTTAGAACAGAGCAGAATTTAAGCACATGCTTAACTCCCACTGAAATATGGTTTCTAATTACATGTTTCAGGTTAAGTGTGTGGTTAATGCTGGCCCCAATAGGGAGGGATTTGGACATATGCTTAAAACCTCTGAGCTGGGGCAGGGGTTGCAAAAAGGCCTCTGGAGTCCAGGCTGACCAGACCAGGAATCCAAACTTGCCCCCAGTCTCTACCAAACATGCCAGGGAGATCCACAAGGGGAAGAAAAAGTCTGAAGAAAACCGCAGGATCATCTAGAGACACTTCAGAAGGCCAAAAATGCAAGCTAAGTTTGATTCTAACCAGAAGAAACGGCAATTACATTTCCCTGGGGTGAAACAGCACAGCCAAGAGTTGATGACACCTGGGGCTTCCCCATTGACATGTGGAACCCCTGCTCACAGGCTCAGGGCAAGTGGATGCTGAGAACATCAGCCCTGGATTCACAAGGTCCATTTGTTCTTTTGACTCATGCTTTGGACATTACCTTGGGCTACATTCCCACTGCAACATGGTGACTCTAGTATCTGTTCCAGCCTCTCACGTGACAATGGAGGAATGGGAGATGCTTTTAAACATGGGGAGCTACAGAAGTCCTTTTTGTAGATGGAAAAGTACCTGAATTCTATATCCTGGTTGCTGTCACCGTATAGACATTCCAGGGAGAAAAAGAGCTTCTGTAAAAGTAACTTTGCCATAACAGAGAATTCAGAATGAACCAAAAGGGGAAAAGGAATCTTCCTTGCAGGAAAGAGGATTGTCTTTGCATTGTCTTCGCATTTTCTTCGCATTGTCTTCTTCAGTGAAACGAACGTTGCCTAGGTAGAATGATGTCTCCTCTGACATCTTAATCCCAGCCACCTACCCTGCTGGCAGTGGGATCATATGCATCTTTGGCAACAGATAATTGGCATTTTCAAAACACGTTAAATTCTTCCCTTCTGCTGCAGTGCATCTGGACACAGAACATACTGGCAGCCTCGCTCAACATTATCATTTTATTAGAAACACTTGATGGAGCATATTTGTCTTATCCCTTCAGCTTTCTGTTATTTCCCTCTGGTAGCAAGAACCAACAGCCCGCAAGGTACTGTCCAAAGAAAACAGAGGCACAGCCTCTGCCTGGCAGAGCCACCGATCCCTTTCTGATCCTTTGCAGTGTTGTGAAAAAAGAGAATCAGAAATCTAATTCCATCGTTGTGTAAATGTAAAGGTACTTTTAATATTTCTCTTTTGTCTGTGTGTGTTGAATCGTCATCACTTTAATAAGGAGATTTATTTTTTCCATTGTAAATTGGTAGACTGGGAAACAAAGCATTCTCCTTGATTTCCCTGCCTTAATCCGATTCCTGCTCCAAGGTAGAGCATCACATCTGTCGTGCTGTTAAACACCTACTGTGCTCTTCCTCCTTGGCGACCCTGGATTATGCAATTCCTATGGATGCACGTGCAAAGCCTGGAATGGCACCGGATTAAAGGGCTTGCAGGGATTTCAGAAGCACAGCCAGGCTCTTGTCTGATCTAAACCGGCAGAGCAATGCTGCCTTCCTCAGAGCTCTGCCAGCTTATACCAGGTGGGGATCTGGCCCTCAGCCTTTACTAGTTATCATATGCACTCAGAGATGAAAAATACGTTTATCACAAAGCAGAGAGGAACCCGACAGCTGCATGAGCTTCCAAAAAGGAAGGTGTTTGCTCTGCTCAGCTCAAAGGGGCATCACCTCAGTGGCACTGGGCATGTATCTGCTAGGAGCAGGTTAGCTCTCACTGATGCTAACCAGAGGTGACAGAGAGAGACCAGACAGCTCTTTGGCGTCCCTCCCTGCCCTATTTTTCTATGATGTCTGCTATTTAACAAAGGATCAAGTCTTCCTTGTTGGTACAAATTATACCAGCCCAGGCCGGGCAATGTCTTGAGGTAGCAGAGGGCTCAGCGGGCTGCATGGCTTGGTTCAGACAGGATTTTGAGGGCAAAGTTGGACTTCTGAGTCTTGGAGCTGTGGAGGGGGTGACCAGGAGCTCCCAGCAGAGTAGAACTACATGCAGTGAAGGTGGTGGACAAATTCAGAGCAGTTGAATTTCCTTGGGCGTTTCTCTGCCTGGTTTGGGAGGTTTCCCACGGATTAGGGAAGGATTTGTCAGGCTGTGCCAAATCAGTGTTTATCCACAGAAGCCTTTTTATTTTTCAGTTGTGTCAGAGATCTCTCTCCAAACCTGGCCAGTCAATGGAAACTGAAGATTTTTTCCCAATTTTTGTTTTTATGGCTGAGGGGGAATGAGGGGAGGGTGGAGGTTTCTTTTGTCTGATTTTAAAGAGATACCCCCTCCTCTTCACCTGCTTCCAGCTCATCCTCCTGGGTGTCAGACATGGAGGATTCCCTGCCAGGGCTGAAGAGAGAGGGGGGAGCTGACAATGGGCTCCCTTGGTGTGAGAGCATCAGTAGTAACACAAGGTCCCCTCAGATGCACACATGCCTTTCTGTTGACTGCTGTAGGAGTTGACTGCATATTTTAGGAGACAATTAGGCCAATGCAGTGTACATTGCCTATTCAGTCTTCATCTCCAAGCCTGGGGAGCAGGAGGAATGATTTATCAGAGAGACAGAATTAACGTCTTCTGGCTTTGGTCAGCTGTGATGTGAAAATAGCCTCATTGAAGGCAATTAGTATCAAACACTAATAAAAACCTAAATTTTTTGTTGGTTTACTTACAGACAGTTACTGCTCTGAAAGCAAAGGTTTGCAGGGGGAGGACAAGGAAAGCAGGAGAGGAGGAGAAGGGCAACAAGGGGGAGAGGGTAGGGACAGAGCACAGAGCAGCCCAAGGTGGCCTGTCACATCCAGTTCCCACTCACACTATGGGCATGCATGGGCTCAGCACCTTGCAAGGGATTGCCCAGCAAGGAAAAAGCCTCCGCAGCTGGGGCTGTGCAATGACCTGAAAGGCCTGAGAGAGATGGTTTGGGTCAGCTGGTACAGATCCAGACAGTGCAGAAAAGACTAGCGCTGCTCCCCATGACAAATCCCCGCTAATCCTCCAAAAGCAGAAACTAAAACTAAACAAGTGATGCAGCCTGAGCTTGCGAACAGGCTTGGGTGGCATTGTCCAACTTTCGGCCCCTGCCCAAGTGGGGCTGGCTAATCTCCCCAGCACTCCCACAAGGTTTACACCAGCAGAAAGCCCATCTTCCCACAGGTGCCAGGATGAGCTGTGCAGCCCTTTGGGCTGGCTTCAACTGCCAGACCTTACAGTCTTGCTGCTGCCCTGCAGCACAGTACAGAGCCCCACTTTAGCCCTCTCATTAAAAACATGCTTGTTCCACCCTTGTGCCCAGCTCTCTGTCAGGTTCTTTCAGTGACACTGATTGAAACCATTGCAGAGAGGGCGTTTTGTACTCCTGCACTTAAATGTCTCCTCTCATTTGAGTGTCCCACCCTGACAGAATGGGAGACCATGTGATAGCAATGGGAAAGCCCCGCTGAGGCTGGATGACCAGTTCCCATTAGCCCTGTGGTAGGGGTGGTCCCCTTGCCCACCAACCGTCTGCAACCAATGAGCCCCTGGCAGGGCTCCTCACTACATACGGTGCTCCAGGGGACACAGAGACTGCACCTATATTCATAAATGAAACATACCCAGGACTTCTCTCTGGCACTGAGGTCAACCAGTTTGGAATAGCCTGCACTTACACTCCTAAGCTTTTCTGCTTTCCAAAACAGTGTAACCACTTCCAGGTTGCCTACTGGGAGAGATGGCTGACCCACGGTAATTCCTGAGCCATGCTGGGGACTGTTCTAACAATATAACAGCACAGACTAGTTCCAGTGCTTGGGAACATCCCCTGGCACTATTTATCAGCCAAGATGCAGATTAGACACCTTCAGTATAGTCAGGTGACTGCAAGGCTTCTGTGATTGAAGGAACCACTCTGAAACACCAATGGTGTATGAGAATTTTGTAGGGCTGCTGTCCTGGGGAAAGCAATCCCTGCTTGAGCCAAAGCCATTACTAATCTGTGCATGAGTCTATTCAGCATGTTCACATCCACCGCATCTGCTGCAGCCAGCAGCTATGGAGCTCTTGATGCACATTCGCCCATCTGCTGAGCATCGCACTGCATTGCGTGCTGCCGCTGCGCTCACACCTCCCAGCCCCAGCCCGGCTTCCTACATGCAAGGGAAGAGCCAGAGCCGGGGACCGCAGGTGTTTCCCGCACAACCCCGCTGAGATCCTGCCAGCAGTGCCTCGGATGCCTGCCAGCAACGTCAGCAAGGGGATGTGTCAAGAGGGCCAGTTATGCTGTCTGCTTCCACACCACCCATTTGCCCTGCTTGCACCACTGCCTTTGCACTCGCTGCACGTTAGACAGGCTGAACGGAAACCCAAAGCAAAGCTGGCCCACAAACATCACAGACTGCTTCTTGTACTGGAAAGCA
The DNA here is from genome assembly GCA_013400335.1 of Eurystomus gularis. NCBI lineage: Eukaryota > Metazoa > Chordata > Aves > Coraciiformes > Coraciidae > Eurystomus > Eurystomus gularis. The sequence continues at coordinate 315,604 of VZZY01004320.1, forward strand.
GATTATTCCAAATGCTTGGAAAACTTGGATCTGGAGTCTGCTTCTTGGGCTTATTTAGAGCTTTTAAAAAATTTAATATATTCCAGTTAAATCTCCATATGCCTCATCATAGCTTAATAAATCAGATGACACATCGCAGCCAATTAAACCAGCAAACAGTAATGTATAGTGTGTGGTACAGTGTGCAGCAGTGTATGCTGTGGTGAGAGAAACTCATTGATGAGTCTGTACTAAAGCCATTCCTCTTGGCTCTGGTACGATTTCCATATAAAGATGAGGCTTCCTTATTTGAGGTTTCAATAAAACTTGGGTTCCTGTTCCTAAAAGGAACTGATGTATGTCATCATCTGTCCAATTTATTCTGAGATGTTTTCCACCTCAGGTCTGCCTGCATCGCTATGAATCATTTCCCCAGAATTATGTGCGGATGTTTAAAATGTACATTTGATGTATTTAAAAACCGAGCTAATTGCCAGATTTGGTTTCCTTTAGCATAGGCTACTGAAAAGATTTTTAAGATTAACTGTTTTATTAGATAGCTAGGATTAGATCTTCAGCTGCATAAAGTGGGGCAGCCTCACTGCAAATTCCCAGATATGATCCTAATCTCACTCATGCATGCATCTTCAGCCTTAAGCTACACTCGCTTTTTTTGCATCCTAGGAGGAGTCCAGTGGGAGCAGTAACATGTTATGTATCCTGGTGTGGGGGAGATGCTGTTACAGCACCTGCCCTACAGCCCACTGAAGGCAGTGAAAAGCTGCCCTTTGATTTTAGGATCAGGTCTAAGCCTGGCACAGCAAAGCACTGCTTAAACAACTAATTAAATTTTACCATGTGCCTTATTTTCAGTGACTTCAACAAGACTCAGAAATGAGATTTTCCAGAGGCTGATTTGAGGACATGGGAAGTGTGTTGCTGATTCAGAGCCTGGCTGCAGTTGTTTCATTTGCAGAAACTGGAACAGGGGTTGCTCTGAGTGATGCTGCTAAATAGCCACTGACTTTCCAGGGCAGATGCTCTCACTGTGACCAGCTCCATCACACGCGAGAGCCTTAGCATTCAGATGCTGCAGTTAACCTGCCACAGCCCCTGCAGGAAACTCCTTCACAACTTTATAGGAAATTCCAGCCTTGCTAATGCTTATCTGGGGGCTTTTAATCATTTTAACAGGAAAATACATATAAAATGCTATGGAATATATAGGAAATGTGATGAACTTCAGGGGGTAGCTCTGATTTTTTCTGTGATCTCCCACCCTTGAAGATTCTCATGGCTTCACCAATATTAAATTCTGCAGGACTTTTCCACAGAGGAAAGATGTCATTTATTTTCTTTACAGTTCTGACTGAGCAAATATAGACAAAATAAAGTTTATGGTGTCACAAGGGAGACTTGAACTTGAAGTCTCTTTTCAGTTGCGTGATGTTACAAATACCTAGAGCTGTGACTAATATCTCATGCCTGCAGCTGAGTATGTGGCTTGAAAAATCCTGTTACATGAGCAAATGAGAATGGGAAAATGCATTACTCAAAGTTTTTTATTTTTGCAGGTTTTTTTTTTTTTCATTTCTTCATTTGTCTGCTGTGAATTTAAGAATCTGGCTCAAAAAATGTGTGCTTTTCTGAGTCAAGAGAGAACTGTATCCTGAGAATTACCACATCTGGCCCAAAGCTTTCCTCCAAGCCCCAGACTGTTTCAGATTCAGGGCTGTGATTCAGGTGCATCTTCCTAATGAAGATTAATTACACATGGATTTCCTTGCAGTTTCAGGGGCCTAAAAGGCTGCAGAGAGACCAGCAGAGGCAGATTTTTAAATGAGGGAAGACTCACTGGTGCATATACATTTTTACAGGCCCATTTCGTATAAGCAAGAACAGGATGATTATTTGTATATGCTTTGTCTAATTACCCAGGTACAGATTTATAAAAATAATTGAGAAAGAGGGCTAAAAAGAGATAGAAGAGTGGATTATCAATTCCACCACACACGATCCATGCTCCTGCAACTGAAATGCCCATGCTGTTCCCTTCCCAGTGTTGGGGTCCATCCACTCCTGCTGGTCAGGCCCATTTTCATGCACACACGTGTTACCTTACGTGGCTAGGTTGTACAAGCCCTAACACCTATGTGCTATCCGGATGCATCCAGCTTTGAGCCCTGCTATCAAAGCTGGCAGATAATAATAACATAAAAATCAGATTCAAGAGGAGATTTTATGCCTTGAGTTATCATGGCAGTGCACAAGACCATCCACAGTTTTGAAGTGGCTGCTGCAAAATGTATGTTTTGATTCAGTGCCCTGGGAGTCTCAAGTCTGCAGCTCATATTTCTTTTCCAATTACTGCTGTGAGTGGATAAAATATATTTTAATATCTTTGTGCTAAGAGTCCTATCTAGAGAGAGACAGAGGTGTTTCCACTGCACTGTGAGACCATTACAGTTATTTGCACAATTCACTTAACTCTAGTCCATGATATTGCCAGAAGCCCTTGATGGAATTATGGTTCCATAATTATAGCTTTATAAATTACAGTCCTTAATAGCTTTAGGGCTGGATTCTCACTTGCAATAAATCATGAGGGCTTCATTGATTTTATTGAAGTGTATGGAGGTATGTCAACTTACACCAGCTGAAAACTGAGGTGAGATCTTCACCCTTTGAAGTCGTTGGGAGTTCTGCCATCAACTTAAGGGCAGCCAGAAATTAACCCTTGGTCCTCATTTTTCATAGCCACTTTGCTACTGTGAACTGTATTGATAAAATACATTTTTGAAGATAACGATATCACAAACCAAGATGATGTTGCTAATTAAAATCTATCATTACCACTCATGCTCTAAAAGGTTGGGCACTAAAAGGGTTTAATTCCCCACCACTCTGCACCTTAGACTCCCTTTGTATAGACCAAACACAGCAACACACTCTCAACTCCTGCAATACCCTAATACCCTTATGGATGTTCTTAAATATGCACACATAAATATAAAGTTTCAGAGTGTGTCTCTGTGCACTCTCAGCTAATTTATTGCTCATACATGAGCCTCAGTGAGAGGAACAGATAAATAACTGGAAGACATCCAGCATTTCAAATGGTCTGCAAATGTATGGATGAGTTCACTCAGACTCCTCTGGCAACCTACACAGCCTTCTGCCAAGAAGCCAAACAGTGGAAGAGGAGTTTAAAATACTGAGCGTAGGGGAAAGCATTGCTCTGGATGACATAAATGCAGTATTCATATGTAAGAAGTGAAATTCACTCACTGCCACAGGTCAGGTTTGACCCAGTATTGATCATTTGGGATGGATACAACTATCATTCACTTAAAGAACAAGTAGAATACACTGTCAGGTCTTTTCCATTAAAATAACATATATAGCACTTACATAGAGTCAGTGTATTTTAATGATCATAATAGTTTTGTAAGCTTAAATTTGGCTATCTGCATTTTCAGCTATGGTAGCAGAGCTACTGAAAGTCTCAGTCCAAAATAGCCATTGATTTTTTTTGGCAACTAAAATATGCATGTCTGTGCCTTGCCCAAAGTCAATTTTGGCAGGCACATCAGAGGTCAGCAGTTCCTAAGTCCAAGCAGTGAACTCTTGATTATAGCTTATTCCCTCTGAATGTAACTCCTTTAAAAATCAAAACAGTGCTTCCAGAGGAAGATTATTAGGAGTCTGTTAAGGATAGCAAAGCACAGGCCCAAATTTACCAACAGATGAGGCGGCAGTGGCGTAGGCAAAGGAAGGCATAAAATGTTTATCCCTTTAAGCCACAGTGACTGATGAAGGGTAAGCTTGAGAGAGCGCTCTCCTGAGACCACTCCTGCACTGCACTTCCCAGTTTTCCTTTCCTCTGTGCTTGTGGTTACAACTGTATTATTTGTCCCTCAGCTAAGGTAAACATAACTTCCCCACATTTGAATCCATTACAAAAATTTTACTGGTTTCTCTCAGAAAAAAACTATCATCAGTTGCTTCTTGATAGCTCCACCACAGAAAGATAAGGACAGGCTGGTGAAAACATTGAGCTTCTCATAACAAGGGACTCAATGACCACAAGATGATGAGGGAGCTCCTGCTCCAGGGCAGGCTGTGCTCTCCTCGGAAAGCCTGGGGTAGCTGGAGCACTGTTACCGCTCTGATGCATCACAGGGGGCATTTGGGAAGAATGTTGTAGCTTTGACTTGTGTCAGGACCATGACGTACAAAAAGCAAAGACAGAAAGTTGGGAAAAGTGTAGAGGGCTGCAGCCAAGCCATATCCAAGGAGCAGAAAACTGAGCAGTTAAATGCACTTGGCCCGGCACTTACAAATGGATGTCTCAGTTTAGAGGATGATGTGCTGATGCCACAACCTGCTCTACAAGGGTAGAGAAGCTTCATTGCAATAGGTAGCTGGAGTCCTTTCAGATCCTCTGCAGTGCCAAATGCGATGATAGGGAGGAGCTCGCTCCAGCAAGCACTCCTGAACCCACATGCTTTCATGTGAACTAAGCCCTAAAAATAACACGGCAGCAATATCAAAAGTGAATTGATAAAGTCAATCCAGGAGCTTTTTTTTCCCCACTTTTGCTTGAAGGATGTTGTAAGCATAGTTTCACCTCAGTCTTTCGGTACTAACACAGGCTTCTACTCATTGTACTGATGAAAGCGAGTGAAGTTTTCACATAGGGAACATGGTTACGTCGAACTACCTCCAAGGCAATAGTGAATAGAGCCCCAGGGACTGCATTTTTCTGGGTACAGTGCATTAACAGAGTGTTAACTAGGAGAATGTTAATTACACATTGTTGCTGCTGCTCACCCAAAAGGAATTCAGCCTGGCAAAACATGATCATAAAAAGGAAGGCATTTGGAACAAGTTGATGTGTGTGTGACACATATAAATGCTATTTGCATCCTACCTATGAAGGCTCCACAAGCCTTGTTGCTTGCAGCTGGCTGTCAAGGTCTTCGCAACACCATCAAGCACACCCTCAGATGATGGTCCAGAGACTCTGATCTCCACTTAATGAGTGCTGACAGGGAGATTAGAACAAAAACCAAAATACCCTCTGGTCACATTTCCAGATATAAAACCTCCTTTTCTGGTGCAGCTATAGGTCTGAACTCTTTTCTCTCCTAATAATTCTATTTTAAGACACACTTCAGCATTTCAGTTACCGTGAGCCAAGAAATCCGGGTCTCTGGGGTTAACAATGTGCTGTGAGGGCACAGTTCCCTGAGACTCTGCCCAATTTCACCCCCAGAGCCTCCTGGACTGCTTGAATCCACACTGTCCCCAGGGCCCGCAAGCCAGCACATCGCAGGAACCCAGCTTGCATTCATCCACCCCTCAGGGAAGGAGATGAGGAGGTCCAGTCTGCCTCATCCAGGACTGCTAGCAATGCGACAGCACAGGGAGGCAGCCAAGACAGTCCCAGGGGACCAAATTGGCTCCTCTCAGTTACGGATGATTACATTTGCTTTCCACTCAGACCAGTTTAATGAAGTACTGCTCATCCATCTTCAGGACACTTTGAACCAAAGCACACCTATCACCACCCCCACTACCAGGTGGCCAAATTGTTGTTCAGAAGAGCACAGTGACCTGTATTTTGAAATCTATACAAGAGAGGCAGCGAGTTACATTCAACAGCTGGTTATGTTACTGAGATGCTATGCTGTTAATGTATGCACGCACACGGTACACAGCCTGATGTGAGCCTTGCAACTTTGGGTTAAAGCCACCGTCATTTTGTAAATTGTGCACAATCATCTGTAATCTTTGCAAAATACAAGGTAGTTTGATCTCTGTTGCCTGTTCTGCATAGCCCTTTCATTACAGAAACATCTGTTAGAAGTGCTTTAGCTAAGGGCTCGTCAGACTTTCCATTATAAACCCCCATATTCAAGGGGTTACTGCAACTGAGCCATAAAAAGTTGCCCCAGGCTCAAACTTGGCATAAAAGGTCTCAAGTGGGAGAATTATTTTTTTCTTTCTAAAACCAAAATATTAAAATACATGCTGTTAAACAAAAGAAATTCACTTTCCCTCAGAGACTCTTTCTCTCAAATCTATACATCAGACATACTTACATGTATACGCATTGTGCATGGGCCTTTAAAAGCAAACTATTGATTAGTTTATTTATTAAAATAAAGTCACTAACTTCACGGACTTATTGATTCATTTAAAATCTAAGTGGCCAGGTGATTTCAGACAGAAAAGCAGCAACTACACAGAAAATAAATTATCTATCCATATAAAAAGTGGGGTGGGGGAGGGAACCTTTAGGACCTTTTTTTCATTTTTTTAAACTTTGCTCTTGCAGACAATAGGTTTATCCCTAGGCTGGAAGTAGGATCCAATGACCAAAATGACCTGAGGGCAAGTGGAGACAATATTTCTTTCAAGAGGCAGTCTGCTTCAGCAGGATGGAGGAGATTAGCACAAAGATGTTAAGCAGGAGGAAATATGCTTGTTTAGAGAAGATAAGCAGAGGGGAGGGGTTCATTGTACTGTACTGATCTAGACAGCTAAGATGATCCACGAGCAGTGGTAGACACAAAAATCCTCCATGCAGCCTGGGGACAATGAAGAAGAGGCAGAAACCACAGAAGAGTTCAATTTAGGAAAGTTTGGTTTGCAGGTGAAGGAAGACGAAGCAAAGCTAAAATCCAGGAGACCACTGAATTGAGGAAAGGTTCTTTTTTCAGCCTTGAGCATATCAGCAGTGCTGATGTTCAGCAAGGCAGTCCTTGGTTACGGAATGAGCAAAACTCTTGTTACACCATTAACTGTGCTGCCCTCGGCAGCTGCAGCAACAGACCTCAGTGCTGATCCTGCAGGAATTTAAGCCCATGAGTAATCCCATTTAAATTAATGGGATTATGCCTCAGAAGTGTAGAGTTAAGCATATGTGTATGTGTTTGCTGGAGCAGGCCCCAGGCAACAAGTGAGCTTGCAGAGTGCCCTGTCTGTGGCAATGCTCTTTGTGCTGTCATCCCAGCAGCTCTAGTCTATTGGGCAGGACAGTTCCAGAGAGAGCTGTAAAGTCTCTAAGGAAAAACTCCAAACTGGGGGAAGTCACACAATGATTCACCGAGTGGCACCCTTTCCTCTGAGTCAGTCCTGAACAAAAGTCCCAGCACAGCTTTAAGATGGGAAACTATGGCTGGATGTGCCATCCCTTGGAGACTATGGAAAACAAACATCCTGCCCATGACTACCACGTAGGGTCTCAGCAGCTCTTTAGAGGAGTTGGGTTTTTTCACCCTGGTGTTTCTGGCCAAGATCCAACTGCTGTAATTTCAGCTTTCTGGTTCACCCTCCCAACATGGACTCCTGCTCTCCCATGGTCTTGGTTGCATTTTTGAACACCAGTAAGAGCTGCTGCAGCTCTGACAGGTGAGGGACACACAACAGATGACTCTCAGAGAATGAGCACAATGCACAGAAACAACAGTGCCTCCTTCACTTGCACCGAGGAGCACACTGGTTTGCATTAAAATCAGATATTGCTTAGCATGCTTGACTCCAGCAAAGTAGCTCCCCAGCACTCACTGCTGTTGGAACAACTGGAGATTTCACCACATGCAAATGGTTCTCTTTAATCCTCTCAAAAGCCTCAGCTCTAACACTGAGTTCGGGGAAAGGCTGAGAACATGTTATAGCATTTTATGCAAGTAATGCACATATTGTGTTCTCCTGCCTATGGACAGAAGAACGTTTCTCCACTGCATCTTGTTATCAGCATGAAGCATGCTTGAGAGGCCTCTGATTCTTGAGTGTTGGCCAAACTCCTCCGGTGCTCTGGAGTCAACACTGCCATCACCTGATGCTCTGTGGCACACCCCCTTTTGAGCATCAGGAGCCCCTAGAAAGGAAAAGCTCAGATAAGGAATCAGTCATTTAAGTCATAGGCTATCTGAAGTGAAGGCTACTCATGGTTTCCTTCCCTTTTTCCTGTTTTCTGTAACCTTCTTCTAAGGTAGTTGTCACCACATTTCTTAGATCAAGAATGCTCAGATGACCCCTCCTGCTACTATTAATTAGTATTATTATGAAATCACGGAAGTCCGCTCAATGTCCCAAATGTAAAATCTTTGACCGGATTGTTCCCAGCAATTAAGTTTTCTGCTTTTGCTTTATGCCAACCATGCAGATACATGTTTTGACTGGTTCAATAGCTCTTGTCGAAAATATAAACAAGTATTAAAAATCTGACAACAAAAGTTAACATTAAGTAGCTGGAGAGCTGGGATAGACATCAGCTAATAGGAATTTCCTGCTGCTACTACACATATTTCTACCTTTAATCACTGCCACATTATTTTCGTATCCCAGATTGTCTGACATGGCATGATAGGAGCAGATATCTGACAGGTCCTAAAGAAGCCTTTTAGAATAGACCAGACTTTAAAGATTTGCCTTTGCTGTAAGAAGAGAGCAATGTTCACGTAAGTTATACACATTTCTGTGCGTTAAAATATTTTTGCTGGGCAGTCATAGCTAATGTCAACTCTATGTATCATTATATTTTGAAATTTCCAACATGTCCATCTCTACAAACCCAAGAAATAAAAAGTCCTTTTCTTTGCACATTCTTTACATGAAAGTGCTGAAAATAATGTATTTAAAATGAATGGGGATTGATGTGAATCTGTTACTTTAACAAGAAATAATGTGATATTTCCCTAAGCAATTAGACTATGTTAATAGTCTACAATCTATCATGCCACAAAATGACAGAAACAACTTCTTAACTATATAAAAGTGTCAGAGGTTTTGTTAATGTTTCTTCTTTAGAGAAAAGATAACTCACATTTCCATCTGGATCCAACTTGGCTGTTGTGAAAGAGCAGCATCAGCATCCAGAATAGCAGAAAGAGCAGAGAGTCAGAGTTCAGGTCCCAGTGCCATCCTGTTGTTTCTGCAAGAACAAGGCAAATGATCCTGGAAAAATACAGCAGAATGTGTCAGCAAGAGGTGTTACACTCAGCTATAAAGCTCTCTCTTAAGTAATCATTAGGGGTGTTGACTTGCCTTTCTTTTATTTTGCTTATTAAATATGATCTGTGATCCTGTTAGCACTCTGCATGTCACACTGAAACTTCATGACAGAAAAGGACTGGGATTCCTCAGCTGTGGTCCACAGCGCACTGGTGAGCTCACTGTGCCTGCAGTGTCCTGGCATTCATCCTGGACTTCAATTGAGAGGAACGGAGCCAAGGGAAGGAGAAGAGATGAGATAAACAGCAAAAGTAGAAACCATGGTCAACTTTTACAGGAAGGTCAATACCCATATTCCTCTAAAGACCTCTTAAAAAAAGGCACAAATGCTTTTTCAGTATGGTTTTCCATGTAACGTAAATTGCCACAGGGATGTTACACAATGACTCTGAGGATAAGTGCTCATGAGGCAATTTCTTTACTGAGATGTGGAGCTCATCACAGAAAAGCTGGAAAACACGTGTAAGCATGGGAATAAGTTTCTATTCTTATTGGAATAAAACATACCCTGGTCATTGCACAGGCTTTTCAAGATCCCATAGAGTACAACATCTATTTCTGTCTGTCCTCTGAAAGATCCTTTCATTTTTTTCACAAACAGGATAATTTACCTGGCTCCTAGCAGAAGAAAAAACATTAAATCATACAGTCAAGGTGGCCCATGACAAAGAGAAGCTGAGTGACATCAGTAAACTGAGGAAACTAAATTTGTTAAACGCAAGATTATGCTAATCCTGAAATGCAGAGTTGGAATTGGCTTTTGGTGCATCATATATGTTGTATTCCCATGAATATAGTAAAAGACATAGCGCTGAATGATTCAGAAGTCTGACTTAAAGTTCAGAGAAGCTAAAGGAAAGTTTCCTGTTGACTCTAGTGGCCTTTGGATTATAATCTTTTGCAGGAAGCACCATCAACTGCTGAAATAGCCTCAACCATATCAAAGCCCTGAAAAAACTAGCTAACTAAGCTGTATCTATTCGTGCCACATTTTCTGCCTTAGCTGTCTGTCTCAGGCTAATCTATTTTAAATAATTATTTCTTTCTAGAAGTTTAAAAGTTTGAGTCATTCAAGACGATGAACCTGCATGGAAAGCTCCTTTTCCGCCTTCCCCACCCCCATGTTACAGCACTATGGAGGCTTTGTTCACAAAACTTCACTCCTTCCCTCCATTAGAAGAACTTGAAATTTGGCAATGAGATGGCTTTTCAGACTGAGATGTGCCTTTCACATCTTTGAAAGCCAGCATATATGCAGACAAATCTAGGCTTTGGTAACCAAAATTGCCCAAGACGCCCTTGGTACACAGGATATGCCAGCCCAGAGCTGACCAGGACTGATCTAGACTATGACTGGGCCAGTGCACAGACATCCAAGAGCTGCCAAACTCACCCCCACTGAGAAGAGAGGGAGGGAAAATCAGGGATGATTCAAGGAGAGAGAAACGCACATCCACATATCTAACAAGGATGGAAGAAACTTAGTGATCAAAGATGGGGAAGAGGCAGGTTTTCAACAGCTCTGCCCACACAGCTCTAAGTGACCGATCTACAGTTCCTTACAGTATGGCTATGGTATAGAGTATTCTCCAGTATACACTGAATTTTCATTTTTCTGCACAGATTTTCACAGCCTTTCCTTCCTCCTGTGGCTTTTACTACCCAAGAAGGGAGAGAGGCGGAACAAAAAGCTGCAAACCGAAGGGAGTGTGGGTGTGAGGGGGTTTATGTGTGCTTTGGTTTCAAAGCTTTGGCCTGAAAAGAGATATTTGCGTTAACAGACTACAAAAGACGGATGGTTTGCTGTGCTGAAAAAGTTAGAAACTCCTGCAACGTCAACACAGTTCATTGAAAGTTAAAAGGGGGGGCGTGTTATTTTTAGGTGCTAAGTAATTCACAACATTTTGTGTTTAAAATAAAATATTCATCTGTATCGTTATGAGTCATCTTTGTTCAGATAGTTTACTAAAATATTCTCCTTATGTAATATTATCATCCAACATACCTGGAATGGTGTACATCGGAAAGTCTACAGACATACTTGTGTTCTGAAGTCTAATAGCAAAATGAACCAATAATTCAAGCACAGTCACTATTAACAAGTTGTAAAATGTTGACTTCTCTTGCTATATTTTCAAATACTCTATGTTTTTTCTATTATTATTTTTCTCCTGCAGTTTATGTGCCGTATGCCTGCAGCCAGGAACATGTGTTTCCAATTATCTGAGCGTTCCAAACCAGCTTTGCATTCAATAGCAACTTTTTTTTTAAGGTACAGCTTCTCCTTCCACAGAAGTTAATATTCCTCTCCTTTTCCACACAGCAAACAGCAGTGGCTCTTGATTTCAGGACCATTTTAGAAATCGTTTAATTTGGAGGTCCCCTAGACAAGAATGTTGTTTTCTTCTAAACTTCTTGTACATTTTATGAGTCAAAACTAAGCTTTCATATGGAATGTATATAAAGTGTTGAAGCAAGAGATGGAAAACTGATGTCATCCAGCCCGCCTTGGGTGACATTTTCTCTGTTTTCATACACAGTGAAGAATCCAATTTGACCATTAGAGCCATAACGGTAGAAATGTTAGATAGCATCCTATCCTCACAACTCATGCTTAGGCCTTACAAATCCCATCCCTGGAGTGTCTGTTCAACCTGTGACCTGTAGCATGTCCAAGTCATTTGTTATAAGGTCACAAATTGTGATTATCCCCATTTGTACATGGAGAATTGAGGCAGACACATGCTGTGTGTGGTTCTGGGCCTCACAATTTAAGTAGGATGTGAAGGTATTTGAATGCATCCAGAGGAGGACAAGAAAGCTGGCAAAAGGGCTGGGAGGAATGTCCTGGAAGGAATAGCTAAGGACTTCAGGTATGTTTAGTTTGGAGAAAAGGAGGCTGAGGGGTGACCTCATTGCTCTTTACAGCTTCCTGAGGAGGCAACATAGAGAGGGAGCTGCTGAGCTCTTCTCCCTGGTACCCAGTGATAGGACATGTGGGAATAGTTTAAAGCTGCACCATGGAAGGTTTAGACTTGCCATTAGGAATTATTCCATAGAATCACAGAATCATAGAATAGTTTAGGTTGGAAAAGACCTTTAAGATCATCGAGTCCAACCATAAACCTAACATTGCCAAGTCCACCACTAACCATGTCTCTTAAGCATCATGCCCACATATCTTTTTAAAACCTCTAGGGATGGTAGCTCAACATATTCTCTGGACAGTCTGCTCCAATGCGTAATAACCCTTTTGGCTAAGAAATTGTTCATAATATCCAATCTAAATGTCCCCTGGTACAACTTGAGGCCATTGAAGCACAAAGCTAGTGAGCCAGTGTATGCTGCAATTAAAAGGTAGGAAAGCAAGATGTTTAACCCAAGAAGAGTCATTCAGAAAGAGGATTAATTCATACTTGCTGTCTAATGACCCTCTTCCACAGACGTGCTGTGTAGGCCGACCACAGATGTGTGGTCAGCATAACAGTGCAGTGTTTGAAACCTCTAATGACAACGTGGCAGAGAGCAAATGAAATATCCTGACTGAGCCAGGATAATCACTTCAGCCAGTGAATACTCATGGAGAAACTTACAGCAAATGAGAGTGAGGGTGAAGGCAGTCACCACGTCCTGCAGAAGAGCTGAAGGAGCCTCTCCCAAGGACAAGCCTATAACCAGAGCATAACCAGTCAGAACAGCATTGTGAGGGGTAAAAATATGGAAACAAGATGTCTGCAGAGCCCATTCCTCCTTCAGAGAAGCACTGTGACAATAATGAGTCTCTTCTCTAATCACTATGTTCTTCTTCCCGAGAGCCATCAGACCTCTCTGGTCATGATCCCAGGTGCACTGGTAGTGGAGGACAGGAGCTGCAGCCCTTCTGAGTAGGCAATACAGCACTTTCTGACTCACTTGATCTACCAGAGAACCTCAGCACCTACTCCCCACCATCCTGGCTTCTACCTGCCAAAATCCCAACTTTCTACAGCAGTCTCAAGCTTCTGCTGAGCCATCCCGTTCTCATCTAGAGACATACAGGCTTGTATTTTACCCTCCTGCTTTTTTTCTTAGTCTGGTTTCCTCATCAGCATTTGAGGGTTTAGATTATGACTACACACACATAAAAACCTAAAGGCCTAAAAGATTACAGTCACAGGGAAAATTTGGCTTTGCGTTATCTTCCTCATTGTAGACACCTTGCCATGATGGTCATCACCTAATTCCAAAAGCTGTAACTAGAATTAGAAATAACTGGGTCATTTTCCTGTGGCCTTTCATTATCCAGACCCCACTAAAGCTCCCCAGGCTAATAGCGCTGTGCACGATCTATGCTATACACAAAACACAGTGCATACAGCATATGAAGTTTGCAGCATTTATAGCAGTGTTGACTCTCACATGTCTATGACAAGTCTCATGGCACCCATCCATACTTCTAAACGTTCAGCTCCTTGTGATAAGGGATTGACAAGAATTTTAGCACTAATTTTTATGTGTGTGTCTAGTCTTCATTCATAAAAATGCTTATAATTATTGCTCATATGACTTCCAAAGACTCAGATCATGAGAAGCTTACATTTCTTTTTTTAAAAAATCCCGTAATTGCTAAACAAATCTGGTGATCATCTAGGGGTTTGTCATAGTGCTTTTAAATGCCTGGAAGTCAAGTGCTGTGTTTGTCATTCAATTTTTCTGCAACAAACCAATGACAACACTGAGGAGGCATCATTTTCACCCATTTTTAGGAAGGAAGCTGAGGAAGACTTCGGTGGCAAAGGGAGAATAAGCCTGATGTGATGCTCACAAAATGTTCAAGATGTCCTCCAAAACCAGACCTTTCAGCATGACTGGCGGCTTGGAAACCTAAAGAGAATGATGCAGACAGACTCAGAAATTCAAATTTCAGCCTTTTCCCCACACAGCAGCATTTCATTATTACTAGTGTCTGTTGTGTATAATTCAACTTATAGTTGACTCTGAATGTTATCTGGGGTTTTCGCATATCTCTGGCAAATGATGAAGCCAACAGCCACATTCACACCACAGGGCACATCTTTAAGTGACAGTTGTTTTCCTTTGTACTCTTTACTGATCATATTTCTATACAGCAAATTTTGAGCAGGGCTGGTTAAAGAAATAATTGTTTGGATATGTCTTTGGTTTCCTCTTTTTATGTGCCACCTTGGAAAAACAAAATTAGGAGAGAAAAAGAGGATTATTAAAAAATTCCCCTTTTTCGATATTGCAACAAGGAAGAGTGAAAAGGAGGGGCAAAAAGGAAATGCTTTGGTGGTTTTTTCTACTGAAAAAAAAGGAGAACTATGAAAATAGTTGAAAAACAAAACATGCACAGCCTCCTGCACATTGGAGCAGCCTGTAGTTACCACCAAGGGTCAAGTGCTTCTTGTCAAGGCAGTTTCTAATGCCTGGACCTTTTCCTAACATCAAGAAGTGCTATTTGCTTAATAAATGTACAAACATGTCATTAAACCTGCTAGAACACAGCTTCTGCTGTATTTCACTGAATGAACAGTGGGGACAGGGACAATGCTTCTTGTGTAAGGTAAGCGCACACGGTTTACTGCTGGATGAAGGGCGCTCGGTGCTTTTCCTAACGCAACATTGCCAGCAGGGATGCTGATCTCAAAAGTAAACCTCTTTGACTGCTCATTTAGGAAGGAGTGGACTAGTAATAAAATTGGCAAGGTTCTCCAAGTAAACGTTAACATTGAAAGCCAGTGCACAAAGAGATACGTTTTGTAGCTCAGCAAGAAGTCTCTAAACCAGTTAATTACTGAAGTTTTGCGAGAAAAAGAGTGTTTATAGCTTATGGTAAGTTGTGTCAGTGTTTATGAAATCCTTTTGCCTAGTGTTTTCTACTCATTTTCTCTAATGTTTGCTAAGTTTTAGCATATGTTGTTGCTATTCCCGATAGAGTCACAGTGTGAATGGGGAACTTTGTTTAAGCATGTCGCAGTATTGCTCTGGCATCCAGTTTCTGGTAGCTACTGAAAGGTCTGGGATTGCTGAGTGCACAGGATTGGCCATACTCTAAAGGGAAAGTAAATTAGTTTCAAGTGAATATATTAAGTCACTTTTTTCAAGGATGTAAAATCTCAGGGTGGCTGAAGGGTGAAGAATGACAAAACTGGGGCCTGTGGTTTCTTTCTCCAAATGTTTCAATTATTCTGTTGAATTCTTCTCCAAAGCCAATAAGTAGGGTGGTGAAAATTAAAGAACTGATCTTTGTTTCAAATCTATACTAACAAAAGAAATCGCAACTATTTATAATGATAAGGCTTGTCATTGAAACATGAAAAGTAACAGAGCTTGGGGCCTCATAGGTTAATGATAACTCTTTCTCGAGCATTTTGGTCACAATCTCAATTATAATTTCATGTGCTTTATCTTTCACATAGATAGCTACACCCTTTTAATCTTTAATGAACTGATTTGTCTTGATTCAATAGCTATAGACTTCTTTCTTTGTGGAAGAAGTGAGAGTTTCATTATCAGATCTAGGACTACAGAAAGTTACATCCTGGCAATACAGAGTAAATGAAAAAAAAAAGCTCAGCTGCTGTGGGTAGATCAAGGGTGGATGTGGCAGAAGGCTTTTTTCCAATCTAAAAGCAAGCATCTTCACATCTGTATTGAGTAAAGCCACTGGCTTTTTTTCTCTGGTGATGGTGGATTTTTTGCAGCTGCTGTGCCCTTTCAGGAATCTTTATCCACATTTTAGCTTTGATAACTCTGCTGGCCTGAGTTTGAAATTTTCTCTCTACCCTGTTTCTGCAGAAATATTTCTGTACGGTTTATTTTTGTCAGCTTCGTTATTCTACTTACCATGCTGTCCCTTTTCTCCCTTCTGCGAAGACTGACAATAACACTCTTCTGTAGAGCTTTTCAGCTGAAATTTCTCATCAAATGAAACTTTTCACAATCTTTTTTCAACTTACTTTTAACAAGAAAAACAGAAAAGTGTAATGCTTTTTGTGGGTCTGTATGAAAATTGTTGGAGCTGTTTTATAAACTGATAGTTTTCCATTGAATATAGCAATGAATCTTTTTTCCCCCTTTGAAATTTTTCTAGGCAAAAAACCAGTTTTGCAGTAAGCACTTGCTCTTCTGCTTACAGCCTATTGAAGGTAGATGGAGGACATTGGTCTTTTTAATTATTGCTTTATCCCCTCTTACCTTGACCTAACTGTGCCCTGGCAGGGAATGTTTGCCTACCTCTAACTGATTTACAGCAGATGTTAGTGGTAATAAATTATATCCCACTTCCCCCAGCTCCTTTTTTCCTAGAGCTGCTTGAATGTTTTCAAATGAAAAGTCTCTCAATCTTAAAACGTGTTTTTTTTCCAAACGCGTATTTTGAGGATTTACTAATATTTTCTCTTTTTTAAAGTTATACTGAAAAGTAAAGCCTGTGCTTTATTATTTTCCTTTATTTTTTGCTTTCTTTTTGCTATTGGAAAGATGGCACCGAGGGGAAAATACAAGAAACCAGAAGGTGAAAAAAAACATCACAACAGAACTTCTATGGAAAAAAGTGAATAACTGAAATAGCTCACTGGCAAAGCACATGGAACACAAGGGAAAAAAAAGTCCAACCCTGACATGTTTTAATTTTCCCCTGTTTTTCCACTAGTCCCCTCTCTTTATCATCTAGCAACCATTTGGTACTTGTTTCATGTAGCATGTGCTACGCAAGGGGAATGACTTCATGCCTCTAAAGCCAAGCCTTTGTTCTACCAGCTATTTGCACAGATGCTGCCACCGGCACTCTAGCTACGCTTGTAGGAATTGATCTCCATCATCGGCCTTATGCATTCTGAAAAGTGGATGGAGAATGACTGGGAACATGAAGACACAACCTGAAAGAGGTTTCATTGACTCAGAACTGAGCTGGAGACCAGAGAAGATTTCCTGAAGCAGAGATGCCTCAAAAGCCCCATTTCCCACCCCAGCTCTGCTGCCAGACTCCCTGCGGCATCACTTCGCCAACACAACCTATCTCAGTAGACCAGGCATGGTTTCCCAGCCTGGCCGCTTGCAGGGAATGCTGTAACCAATGCTGGCTTGCCAGAGCTTCTGTCTTTGAAATAATAAGTAGAAACACACCGTAAGTTGTAGAGGAAGCCTTTTCCTATAGTGCTCCTATTTTGCTTCTAGTGAGTAGCTTAATATAATGATACAGGTTAATATTGCATGTGAGACTCACATTAAGGCTATTTCAGATGAGCTAATTGCCAAGGCCTTAAGCAGGGGTACCAATCAGTGGATATTACCTCTGTGTCTAATTACTTCCACCAGCAAATGGTGAAATTCAAGGTACTAATTTTTATCATTTTTTTAATTGCTATTAAGTCCTAGAAGAAGCAGAAAATCTGAAAATACGACCTTTTCTTTCCAACGTGCTATATAGGCAGGACTATTTTAAGAGAGGAGCAGCATTTCTGGAAGCAGGCCCTTGCCTCAGAAGTCAATAACCTCTGAAAAGCAGTGAAGCCTGTAATTGTCCTCCTACAGAAAACAGTCAAGTCCTGATCCTGCAAACATGCAGAGGCTTAATTGTGTATTCTCGTTGTCCTATGGATTTAAATTGGAAAATTCTCATGTAAACTTCACTTTACTAATTACATCGGTGGGAGCAAGGGGTCAGCTCTACGGAATATTATTTCTTCTTCTTGCTTTTGTAGCAAAGCGTTTTACGTGGTTTAACCAAGGTAGATCATATTAAAAAAACTCAATGAAGAAGCCTCAAAGGAAAAAAAAAAAGTGATGCTTTTAATGATGGAGAGTGAACCACAAGACACAAAGAGTAAAGTCTATATCCCAGAAACATGCAACCAAACAGCCTTTATCTTACTTTTACAAAGGATTGCAGAGTTTGATCCTCAATTCCTTGACAAAATGGCATAAAGGGAGTTTTCAAGCTCCCCCTATTCCTTTAAGAACACTCTCCCTCTGATTTCTAAGGTGTGTCCCTAACCCCACTGCACCAGCTCTGGCGTAAATCATCACTGGTACCCTGCAAGTATCCCACTGACGGCCATATAAATATTGTGTTACAGCAAAAAAAGAGGGGAAAAAACAGGTTGAACTAATTCATGACTACCAGGTAGCTCGGGTTGGTGGCACATGGGCATTCAGGTAGGTTGCCCTGCTGTTGCAGAGCTCAGGGTGCAATATCATCTGCACCCTGGAAAATCATACACTTTTTAACTAAAGCATCACTATGTAGAAATAAAGGGAGGAAAATACCCTTGCCAGAGCAGCGAGGGAAGGAGAGGGCAGGGTTGAACACAGGGCTGCTGCTCAGACCTTGGAGCCCCCCGGGCAGCTTGTGTTTCCAGGCGTTGCAGATCTGATTTCAGCCTCAGCCATGGGCAGGCTAAGGGTTAACAGGAGACGCAGCACGTTAACTGTATCTGTGGAGATTATGGCGTGTTTATCCAGTGTTCAGATTTCCTGTCTGAGTGTTTGGATTTCCTGAAATCCCTGCTATCAGCCCAAGTGCTGTCCACTAAGCAGACCTTTTTAACTCTCTCTCTCTCTTTTTTTTTCCCTTTTTTTTTTTTTTTAACTTTGCTTTCATGGTAGGTTTTCCTTCCTGCACTCTTTCCAGTTGTAAAGCCTGTGTCTCCTCACCGGACAGGACATTTATGAATGCAGATCAACACTCTTAGAGTCCAGAACTCTGGGGGTTGCCGTACACTGGATTTCCTTTTTTATTATTATTGTTTTACTTCACTTTGTTTTACCTTTTTGTGGAAAGAAAACCTGAAGAAACATGCTCTTTTTCAGCTGCCCATGGGAAAATATGTTTTAGTCTGAGATGGAATAATGGCCTTAGGTTTGAGGACCAAATCTGGAATGGGAATTCAGACTGCACGCGTCCTGGTGAGTTACTCCGTGTTGGGGCTGAGTGTGGTTGGTAACAAGCAGCTCTGAGACAGGGACAAAGGCTGAGTGCGTCCATTAGATGTGGCTGCTGAGCAAACTGCAAAAAGCAGATGGGTGAAGCTGGAGTTAGAATTTTTTCCAAAAAATCCAACTGAAGTGCACTTTTAATTTCTTAAAATACACGTTGCTCTACAGCCCTGATAATGTCTAAGTAAACTTTACTGTAGTGAAATGTATAAAGCCAGATTCTGCAAGTCCTTATTCATGTAAGTAACTTTTATTCACACAAACTACCTCAGTAACTTTAAAAAGAGCTTATAAAAGACTTGCAGAATGGGGCCCACAGTGAGTAAATTGCAATGTCTCAATCTCAGCAAAAAATTAATCTTACAAGAAAAATGAGAATTTTCTGAGTGTCTTTGCATGTTTCCTTGGCCTTTTCTGTTTTATTGTTGATCTAGATTTAAGTTTTAAGAAGAATCCGTATGCCAGCTATTTCTTCTATTGTCTCTTAAACAAGTTTGCAGTAGGAATGAAAGTGTATTTCATGCAGCACTGTTCCGAGAGGCCAGAAAGGGGCTTTCTGTTGTTGGAGGGAAAATGCTGAGTGCTACGCTGCTCTGAATGAACTGCAAAGCTGCATTCAGACATGAGGCTTAGCTGAGGTTTTAGCTTCATTTTTGGATGTAAGAGTACATGATGGCTTCATTAAGCCTTAGGTGGTCTTAGCTAAACTGCAGTCACAAATGGAATGAGTTGACCAGTCCCAAAATCAGTGACTTGGCATTTGAAAATAAAATGTCTTCTTTTCAGACCTCTTTGAAGTAGATTTCATAGCTGGCACCCACAGAAGTGTTGTTGGAGTAAGATGTGGCAGATAAAGCATCACCACTGTTGCATCTTTTGTTCTGTCCCATAGCTGGAGGCTGCGGTTTTGCTGAACATTCCTGAGCTGCTCCTTGGAAGTGCTCCAGGGATTTGGTTCTCTAATTTTAGGGGAAAAAAGCCTGATTCAGAAATTGCCTAATTGTTAGGAAACATCTACAGGAAAAATAGTTTCCTACAGCAATTTTACTTTAGCCCTGATTTTCCTTAGACTGTTGAGTATGATTCTAGTGTGTAACATTGAATGTCAATCAAGAGACTTTAAGATGTAAATTCTTGGGGTGTAGCAGGACAGAATACTTTCCCTTTTTGTTACCAATAAGGGGAAAGAGCCATTTGCCGAATTATTTGTAGAGCTTCCAAATCTGAAGTTTTAAACTACTTGCCTGGTGTGCTGGTGTTCCACAAAACCCTTTGAATGTGATCCTGCTGCTGCTCTTCAAGGTTTTCTTTAGTATAAGTGGAAGGTTTGTGCGAGTTTAGCCAGGCCAAACTCATGTTTTTTTCTTCCTGAAATCCTTCAGGAATTCTGTTTTAATTATTAACATGGGGCAATGCTGAAACTGGTGGCATTTTATGCATTGAAATGTCAGTTCTTGCTGTGTACATAGGTTTGTACTGTTATTGTAGGCGATTGACCCTCAGAAAATGAAAGGCAGGACAAGGAACCCCCCTCCTGAGTTAGACTGGACTGTGGTGCCCTGTCTTGTGGTTAACATGCAATTTGGTGGTCTGCGATCACTGATGTGATTAAACTGGCTATAGCAGAAACGTGCTCTGTCCAAAACTGGCAGAAGAGTCAAAATGTCACCAATGATCAATGATCTGCAGAAAATAGAGAGTACAGATGAGGACTCGGGGGAATATGAAGACTTGTCTAGGTCCACCCAAATCTCATACCTTTAGAAATTTTGTTGGCTTTCTGATGAGCAGGATGCTTGGGAGTGAGTCGATTGTGGGTTTTTTCCCCCTTTTTTTCAGGACTGTCAGAACTTTCTAGTTTCAATCAGGTTGGAAATGCTGTGGGAATAGTTTTTCTGGTGGTATTTTGGTATTTCCTCTTCTGCTCACACCCAGACCAGGAAGTGCAGAAGCACAACCTTCAGCTCATTGTGTACGTGTTTCTTTTTATAAACCTAAATTCTCTTCCCTCCCAGTTTTTTGGGTTTTGTGGGTTGTTTTTTTTTTCTCTTTTCTTGTTTGTTTTTTTTTTTGTCCTGATAGCCCTCCCATACATTAAGGTTTTGTTTAATTTAGAATGTGGGAATTTTTTATATCTTTTCATGTCACTATAACGAGCACTAAATAGTTCCTGAATAAGTGATTATCACATTAGTTTTGAATTATCGAAGTGAAATATTCCCTACGCAGCTACCCACAGCCAATAGTGTTAACATTTCTATATCCCTCAGTAGCTGTTTCTGCTGGTATTTAGTCCTGTACCTTCAGCAGCATGGGGACCAGCTGGCCATTGAGACCTATCTACTGAGTTGCCCATGAAGAAATTCTGCAAAAGGTTATTTTTTGTAACCAACTGCACCATGAAATGGTCTAAGATTAGACATTTAATGCTTCAATGTTCTTTTTCTCCCTCTTTTTCCTCTTCTGCATCAGTGAGGAGGTCCAACTCATGCGCCCTCACTCCATGTGTCCAACTCATTCACCGTCATCACTGCCAGTCCTCCTGCCTTTCTTGCTGTTGTTGGCAAGTACGGATAAACAGTTTTGACAGGCACAGAGTCCTGCAGAGCTAACTTCATACACACAGCAATGTTTCTCTGCTCAGATGAGAAATGGACCAGAGGAACTAAACCACTTTCACTGAAACTGTTTCTCACATCCGAAGCTTTTAATCCCTCCTTTTTGTCCTGCTTTCTGCAAAAAGCAAGGAACGCAATTTTGTTTCATACCTGAGCAAAGCGGATCATGTTGGGATTGCAGCTTTCCCCTAAAGACTCTTATAGCCACCTTGTAGAGTCTTTAATCCGCCATTTTATAAATGAAAATAACCTTAAGATGGATCTTAGAGTTGGCCCACGGCAAAATAATTATCTGTATTTCCACTTGGATCCAGTCTCATGAGCGCTACATGAACAGCTATGCCAATCATGTTTGGAAACTGTCCCCATGTATGACTGGGTTTGTAAGACAATTTACTCCTCAGCAGCTTCACAGTCCACAGAAATACAAGAAAAGGCAAGCAAAGGGAAGTTAATTTACTTTGCTCTAAAACTGTAATTTAAGAAGATTTAAGTAAAAGCAATGGAATTACTGGGGGTTTTCAGCTCTGTGCTTGCTTCGGGGCATTTGTTTTTTCATTGCTGTTGGCTCTACATCTCTATCTTGAGTTCTGGGGAGCTGCAGTGCTTCAGAGAGTGGGCACAAGGTAGGGGAGGCAACAACAGCATCACTCATTATTTCAGATGCTGATTAGCAGCAGGGCTCAGCCTGGACCACGTATCACTCCCCTCCCATGTGGTACCCAAGCTCCATCCACACCGAACTGGGTGTGATGTGAAGTTCCTCGCTCAGTCCCCTGTGAGCCCCAAAGCCGGGTTCAGCCCCGCTGAGATGCAGCGATGCTTTTCATGTATCCTTCTCTATCTCGGCTGGAGTTAACAAAATCCATCTGCCTCTGTGAGTCAGCAGAAAAGTATTCAGCTTTTATAAGAGTTAAGGGACATGAGATAGGGCAATGTCAACGCGCAGAAGTCTTCCCCCAGCTCAGCGTTTGCACGGCACACACGGAGAGGAGGTCACGTTTTCAGTTCTCATTCACCAGACAAGCTGATTTACACCAGTGGAGGACGTGGCCTGTGGTGTACATGGCCACGGCTGTCGAACAAGGCTCCTTTCATCAGCGGTAAACGCGAACAAATGTGCAAACGGCAACAACAAGCGCACACCGTGCTGCGGCGGCTGCTAGTAGTTTGGAAAAGTCGAAAGAAAACTCTTCTCATCAAAAGCAAACTGAGGAAGCCTCCCCCCTCAACCTTCCACCCCCACTGCTACCACTCTGGCTTGAGCAAGTTGATCCGTAGGTATTTGTGTGGGGGTTTGTTCTCAGTGGTTAACCACATAACAATTTGAAGCATGTGGCTAACTCAAAAGAAACTGCCTTTAAACGTTTGCAGACTGTAATTGCATTGGGGAGAGGGAGCCTGGGCCAGGGGCTGCAGCAGGAAGCTCTGAACATCTCACAGAAAGGTCCCACGAAGTGGCAAAAAACCCTCATTTTACCTCTAGGAGTTTCTTTTCTTGCTGATGCTTTGCATCCAGGGCCAGATGTTCCCCACCTCCTGTTAAGTGTCTTTATTTGGTGTGTCAGGGTGAAATACTCAGCAGAAAACAAAATGGACAGAAAAGGGGTGGCAATGAGGGGGAGAGCATTTCAGCATGCAGCTTCCATAGATAAAGCTGGAGGACAAATAACAAACAAAGTGGAGAAGCTTTGCTGTGAAGCCGAGCGTGGCTGTGACTGTTGGGTGATCCCTGGGGGAAGCGGTGAAAGGTGGACGGCACAGGGCTGGAAGCAACCCTGCTAGGGGTGCTAAAGTGCCCCATTTGAGATCTTCTACCCCTCAAACCTCAAGTTGTTGGGCAGGGAGGAAAGGCTGGAGGGAGGAAATGTGCAAACAAGACACAAGCAGTTTGGCTTGCAGGGGTAAAGATCCCAACACCTGCATGGTGCCACAGCACCATCCACTTTTAAAGATTTTTAGGCTTAAAGAATCCAATAAAACTGAAGATTGCAACATTTTCCCATGAGAGGAGATGCCTGTGAGAAATTCTGCAAGTGGTTCATGACTCCAGAGTTCATGGGCTTTTAATTTCCATTCATTTCCAGAGCATCCTCAGTCCATGATTAGGAGAGCCTCTCCTTGGCTACAAACAGACATCACCGTAAGCGTTCATTGCGCAAATAAAATAGTGCAATTAATCTTCTTCACCCAGCTGCAAGCCTCATTTGTAATTCAGCAGGCAAAAATGCCAAATCTGTACAATCACTAGAAGGGCCCCTGATCTAGGAAAGCAAATGGCTTTCAGAGTGTGGCCTTGACGCTGAAAATTCAACCTGCTCTGGAGAAAGGGCAAATAAGGCCTTGCCAAGTCTTCTCTCACAGCTGCAGTGGCTGAAGCTGTGGCCTTCTGGCATGGAGATGGAGTGGGATTGCAGCTAGAAGCAGAGCTGTGCCCTGGGGTCCTGGGAGGATCTGCAACCACATGTGTTTCTCCATACCTATTCTGCAGTCTGAGGACAAAAGAAATCAGCCTTTTGTTAGTGGTTGAATGACAGCCCTGGGATTGACTCCTTCTGGCACAAAACTGCAATATGACCACCAGCAAGTCACTGCATAGCACTACCCAGATCAGCAGCAGAAGAAGCATGGCTGCCTCCTCCTTTCCTCTTGTTCATCCCTGGAGTAGCCAGAAAGGAGCATCTAAGTGAGAAATACAGAGCACATGGTTAATGTGCTCCTCAAAACTACTGGGGTAAGAATAGGGAGATGTCTCCTGCCAAGACTGGCACAGATGCAAGTCCTTTTTATAGCAGTTGGCCAAATGCATAGAAAGCAATTTTGTTCTGCCCAGAACTGTCAGCCAGAGAGGCAGCAGGATGCTCCAGGCGCTAGGACAAGCCTTACGGTCTCTAGATTCAGCATACCACCAAGCCCTTTGCATAATACTAGGGTTCTACATAAGAACATAATACCATCTAAGCCAACACTTCAGGATACTGTCTCCAGTAGTGGCTGATGTGTAGGATGCAAGGGTTGAACAGGGATGATATGTAGCGGTATTTTCCCAGATTATGGCCCCAGCTTTCCAGGATCTCATCTGGAGGATTTTCTGAGTCAGGGCTCATACTTAAGATGTGCTTGTCCTACAGATATTTGCAACGTGGATTTGTAGGCTTTTTTCTACTTAAACTAATAGGCTTTTTAAGCACTTGTTTAAAAATAAGGCTTATATGGGTACAACAAATGCATAGACAAAAATGGATAGGCAAATTTGTGGAAGGAATTTTGTTTTGAATTTACAGCTATTAAATCATTACTGACAGTGAGAGTCCAATCCTAGTCTCCTACCTGATGTATAGTAGTGCTACAAATGGAATTTTGTGGAAATATTCCAGATTTATTTATGGAAGAAGAAAAGATCTGTGCCTGCGCCGTGAAACTCTAATGTTTATTTTATCTAATTTAGTATGGAACTGTATTGCTGCTTTCCTTCTGCATTCAAATCCAAGCAGTTCAGTAATCACCCAAATTAATATGCTTACTGATGTAATCATTTACCTGACGATATATTTGTCATAAAATGTGTAGGACTGCATTCTCTGCTGATGTAGGATACTGGCTCCATCCATCTGATCAGAGGCAGTTGTAGTTTCATACCCTTTAATAATTATTTCAGCAGGTGTCCTTTTATTCCTGTTCATAATTAGCAGCTGAGTACTTAGCAAAGCTTGTCAGGATCAGAAATTCTTACAACTGAGTAGTTATCTATATTCATTAACAAAGAGGATCTCCACCTTGGTAGAATAATTTCTGAAGACATTTTATTAAAACTACTGGGTACTATAATTCTACCTTAAATGTTAAGCTTTTAAATTATTATCAACCAGCAGGGTATAATTCTGATCTTACAGTTGTCTGAAGCTGAATCCAGAACAAATCAATGGTAAGATAGGTCTAAGCCAGAATCCCAGATCTCACAGGTCATTTAAACTTTACCATTTTTATTTTCTGTGTTTATGAAGCTGTGGTTGAGAAGGAGCGATCATGTTCACGTGTTGACCAGGATGGGGTTAAAAATCTACTTCTGACCCAAGATGATCTACAGCTGGTATTTGTTCTCACTATCTAGACAGACAAATGGGATTTGGCTCAGTTGAAACAAATTTCCTTACCACTGAGAATATTAGACCTAAAGGGCATCAGTAGCAGCAGGAACAAGGATAAAAAGGTAATTGTAAGTCATATTTTGCTCCTGTATGCCGGAGCCATACAACAGCCTACCTGACACCTGGTCTGAATTAGAGAAATTGCTTGACTGTTGAGATTTGTGTTTTTCTTCCCAGCATTCCTAGGAAGCCCAGAACAGTAATTACGCAGCCCTCCCTATAGGGTGGTATATACATGTATGCACACGGCATATCATGAACTGCTTCACTTCATCCCTCTATTGCCTTCAAGCGCAGAGAACAGCCTGGCTGTAAGGTTCCTCTTCAGCCAGAAACCTTCTTGCACCAAGGATCATTTCTAAGACTAATTCTGCTCATTTTAAGACTGTTTCATCTCACAAACGGTCAGAAGGCCCTAAGCAGCTCTTTCTCAAGAATAGGCCCATGTCCTGTGAGTCATATCAGCAGTTTCCTAAGCAAAGTACTCCAATCACTACAACTTGAGCAAAAGAGTTAGACTTACAAGTAAACTCCTACAATAGATTTGCACCGTTAAACAGATCACTCACAAGAGAGAACATGACCTCAACCAGTGAGACTAGGTTTAGCCTTACCCTAAGGAAAATAAGAAGTCTTAGACAACACTTTTTCTTGATGTTGGATGATAAAGGACACCTTATGATTCAAGGGAATCTTATTCATGTAGCAATTTACATCCTGGGAGGAGAAAAGAACTTATATCATGGAAATGTAAATCACTTAAATGGAGTATAAATAATACGTTACTGAGAACTCTGCAATATTTGTAGCCTGGTCTCTGTGAATGAAGATGAGTTAATTGCACTGTGTGTACATGTGTTCCCCAAGACTTTGAACCCCTGTCAAGCAAGACAGATAAAGGAACAGAGGTCTCAAGTGCTCCTACACACTTCGTAAAAAAGGCAAACGGCTAGAAGAAAAAAAACCACTGTAACCTCTGACTACCTCCTCCTCAAGGGAAAAGCCACAACTACTGTGAGGCTAAAAGAGAATTTCCACAGGAGTGCAGCGTTGTGCTCACCATAACTGGGGGGAAAAGCTTCCACAGGCATTTGCCCTTCAGGCTGCCCATGTGGGGTTTCAGCGCTCTCAAGTCGTCTTGGTATTTACACAAACCTGCGTGTGTCAGCTCGGCTTCAGGAACAGTAACAGTGAGGTGAAAGACACTTGTTATTTATCCCAGTACTTAAATTGTCTCTCCTTGGAAGAAACACCTTCTTGCAACATCACAGGCCATTAAACCATCATGTTAATGTGAAAAGCATTTTCTAGGGATAATAATACCCTGACATTTATGCTAGTGCTGGCTGCTAGTACAGTGGCAATTTTTTGCTTAGACAAGCAATAGCAGGAGAGGACCCCGTTCGCTAAAGCTGGCCATTGTAGATAAAAGCTTAAATCGGTGATTTTCAAAAGCTCGTTGTCTAAAATTCAGAGCCTTTGCTCATACCAAAGTCCTGGATAAACTATTTCGATGTCCTTTTGAAAGTGATGTCCGTTATTTCTGTTCACTAATTAGGGATTTGGTAGACAAGAGTTCAGCACTTCCTCTTGAGTTTCCCAGTGCAAGACAATGTATCTCAGTCCCGAGCTGTGGAAGATTTGCTTTTATAATTCAAGGTCCTCTCTAAACAGAAATCACCAGCTGGGCCACACTGTTGAAGACAAGTCAATTTGCATCTTGGAGAAAGACACTGGGCTCCTTCCAGAATGTGAACTTAGATAGGAGAGAAACTCAGATCCCCAGGAAGGACAGGTTAGCGCTTTTGCTCTTAAGCACCTCCAGCCATCTGCAATGTATATTAGCTTACCAGGTTCAGCAGGGATGGGTGGTGGACACCAGAATCCAACACTCATCTGGCTCCTACACCAAACACAAACTGCAGTGGGCTTTGCTCTGGATCCCACAGATATAATGCAAGGGAGGAGGAAGGACCACAGTGACCACGCAGCATCTGCATGAATGCTGGCAACATCCTCTAGTTTCAACAGTAGTTTTCACGAGAAGACATGTTTCTGCTTTCTCCTTTCCTGTGAATGACAAAACCAAACCAGATATTTGTTTCCCAGGAAGGAAATAGATTCTTTCTGGAAGGCACTGGGCAAATCAGGTTCTTCTAAGTACTAAAGGATACATATGTGGGATTTCAACATTTTTAAGCCCTCCCAGGATATTTGTGCAATATTCATTGTGTCAGTTAATGCATTGCTTTTGCAGCAAACATTAGACCTGATGTGAGGAAACCTGGCCTCATTTGTGCTGATAATGTAGTCTTTCTTATAAGCGTAAGCTATTTGCAAGATCATAATTTCCCTCACAGACACTATTTTTAATTGGGGAAGAGCTCTCTCAAAGGAGTAATAGCCTTACTTCTGTTCACATCTGCACAGTATTTGCCTGATCAGAAGATCAAGAAAAAGAGGATCTGAGCAACAGCTTCTCTAAGTAATAATGAACAGAGAGCTGTGCAGTAAATCATAATGTGCAATAAAATAAAGAACAAAATTTGGCTGGAGATTAATGACTGGAATGGGACTTACTGAATTAAATTGGATCAGATGTTCCCTGGAAAAAAATCTGAGTTAGACTCACAGTGCTCTATGGTTTTGGTTTTGTTTTTCACAAAGGAAGACCTAACTTGATTGTTTTGTAACTACTAACAATTTCTAGGCCTTGCAGAGCGGTCTTAGGAGCCTGCAGGAGAGGACAGGTGCTGGCTGGAAATCCCGGTCCTACTCTGGCAGAGGATGGAATTTAACTTGGAATCTCTCCAACATGCAATGCCACTATCTGCTCAAGTGATAAAAAAGGCATGGCATTTTTACAAGCTATGAAGGGCTGACTTTAGTTCCCACCTCCAGGGCAGATTCATGATTCTGTGGTCTGCCACGGAGAGAGATACTCGTGAATTCTTGAAGACTGTGATCAAAGCCCAGTTGCACCTCTCATATTCCTTGCTAGGTGGTTTAGGTGCCTCCTTCTTACTGTGTCTTCTTCTGAGAACCCACTTTTAAATGTCCAGCCTTCCAGATGTTGGCTAAAGTGACATATAAGCAGCTGACTTGGGCTTTTGACTTTTCTCAGAAAGTAAGGCACCTAAAACCTATACTTGGCTTGAAGTTTCAGTGCCATGTTTGCTTGTGATGCTAAC
Source organism: Eurystomus gularis (assembly GCA_013400335.1). Classification (NCBI taxonomy): domain Eukaryota; kingdom Metazoa; phylum Chordata; class Aves; order Coraciiformes; family Coraciidae; genus Eurystomus; species Eurystomus gularis. Next base: position 344,503 of record VZZY01004320.1, read on the forward strand.
CTCAAGCAGCAAAATGTTTGCATTTCTAGCACTGCTCACTGAAGAAACCGACTTAAAACTGTAAACCAGTGACAGGGACTGATGTTTCCCGTTGGTGTTGGTGTTTTTTCTAATTAGAGATGTCTTTCGTACTGTCAAGATCCAGACTCAGTTCGTGAATATATCAGAGGAAGGAAACCAAAGCTGCATAAATTACCACTGATTGTGCTAGAGATACCAAAACTCCTTCCCCCTTTAATTAATTTTATTTGTGGAACTGAAAGTGAAATAGATCCATAATATGACAGATAAAAAGGCCAATCTCTGTAGGCATGATGCTCAAGGTAATGCACACACCTGCCTTCTCGTCTGCTTTCAGGCACCTGGCAGGTTTGCAGCAGTGAGTTTAGTAACTATGCCTTATTAACTCAGTTTCCTTGGGCTTTTGTAAAAAGGGACTTAACAACAGTTGCCTAGATTCAGAATAAGAAGAGCATGGCTACGTTATTAAAACCCTGAACGCAATACCATTTTAAAATTCATCAAAGTGCTCAGAACAAATTCTCCAGAGATTGGAGTCTTAGTCATCCCAGGTTTCTCCAGCTCATTTAGATAATTGCCCCTTGAAATAGTTGTCTTTCTTTTTTTCTCTCTCTCTTTTTTTAACACTTGCACTTGGCAAGTATTCACTGAGCCAGTAGCTCAGATCCACAGCTGCAGAAAGGCAGAAGAAACCTCAAGATTCCCACCATGCACATCTCTACTTTCTGCAATGTGAGCCAACCACATTTGAGTGTATCCAAAATAGTCACCTCACTGTCACTTGCTGAGATATTAGCAACTCATTAGCCAGTTTAACTAATTAATACATCAGTAAAAGTCATTTATTTGTGAAGTGATTTATTAAACAATAGGAGAGAGTGTGATGTGTGAGCTATTCAGTATTTTTAACTACCACCAGGGCATGGAGACACTCAGTCTCAACGTTTTCCCATCCTCTTCAAAACCAAAAGATTTGATTGCTTCTGTTTCAGCATGAATTCATGCAGTCACCAAGAAAGGTAGTCCAAGTACCATCACGTGAACTTGATCAGGAAACTGAAAAAACGAAACTGAAAAAAGAAGGTTATTTTTCTGCTGCATCATTCCTCTCTTGGTAAAAATGTAAAACTTATATTAAAACATATAATTTAATTGTATTTTGTGTAACTTCTTCTATCCAAGAAAATATACAAATCATTAAAACTTCCCATCAGATTGCCAGTGGAAAGTATGTCAGCATCCACAGTTGTGCATCAACTGGTTGTTTTTTTTTTTTTTTCTGGGGATATCCATTAAAAATTGCCTTTTAAAAAAATTTGTTTTCTTCCTCCTAGCACCTCTTTTTGAATGTAGAATTAGAGGCACAGTCTGGTATCTGCCCAGAGTACAGTTCAGGCAGAAAGAAGGCGACCCTGATGAAATGCACGTAGGGCATGCAGCATCTTTGGGGTGGGTGTCTACCTCTGGGCTTGGCACCCTACCATCTTTTCTAGTCAGTAGCATGAAAGAGGCAGTTTAGGCTGTGATTATTCTGACCTTTGAGGGATCTACTTTAGTATCTTTATTTTAAATATCTACTTTTGTAGGATGAGGTGAGCTGCAACATAGTTTCAGTTGTCTGTATTGACTATGTCATCAGTAACGATAAAGGGAGGCTGGGATGAACAGCCCAGGCAAGGCACTTTGTCAGATACATCCCACATCTACAGTCTAAAAGCTGAGTCAGAGCTCACAAAAGTGGATGTAATGAACCCCATTTACATGGACTGAGTTTGGATCATGTTTTAAAGGCTCTGTTCTGTCACTTCGTGTTAATCTCATTTTTCTATGTAGATAGTACATACAATTTCAAAGAGCATGCCATGGATCTGGGAATGACTCACTGTAGGGACAGATACAGACATGAAGAGGTAAAAACCAGAGTATTTAGGAGCATCTTTGTATTTCTATATTGAGGTTTCTATGTGCCTTGTATTTGGGTATATTCTGTAGAGATGCTTTGATGGTTCCGCACGCTGCTGAAGGGCAGGATGGCTAGCAGTATTGTATCAGCCAAAATACGTGACCGTTTTCACAGGGCTGCTAAATGGCAGAGTGCTACTGCCTGGCACATGTCGAAGAGGAAGGCATGAAAAACACAGCACTTTGAAAGGCAGAGTGGTACCAAGACGAGGGGTTTGCAGAAGGTACCGTGGGGTCATCTTTGTGATCAATGACTGGCTCTGTACTTGAGATCCCAGCCTGAAGATAAGCATGTTGGTCTCTGGTAGAAGCCACAAAGCAGATGTGCTCATCTTCAGTCTGGGGTCTCACATACAGAGCCAGTCATTGATCCCAAGGCTATATAGCCATCCTACAAATACACATGAAATACATTCATTAACTTCTGTGAGGTGCTCAGACACAAGGACAATGCAAGACTTTATAAGTGCCCGACTAATCAATGAGGGCTAGAAGCAGGAGGTGGGCTGCTTGGGAGCTGCTGACACAAAGTAGAAAAGCTGCTGCAGGAAGAATATGGAAAGTTCAGATGCACCAGCTTTTTCCTGCAGAGACAAGTTGATCTTCAGCACAGCTACACGAGGTTTTTCTACATTTTATAACGACTCCTTCCTAGAAACACATTCAGCAAATGTCTTATATTGAATTCAACACACTATCAGTGGCTATTGAGAATAAGTGGGGCAGTGACAAGAGGACTTGATGTCACATTCCGATTATATTATTAATCTATTATCCATATACCATATACAGACTATTTTGCTATAGACCACATACTAAGTAAATAATTAAGCAGTAACTAACCTTACAGAGAAGGTGGAAATGCTCTTGTGTTATTAGCTCCTCATAGTCTTTAGAAATGGACTATAAGTAACTCAAAGTCTTGGGCTGCGGATGGCAGCCTTGCCATTAAATACAAAAAAATACTTGACAAGGTCAGTGAAAGCTCTCTGGAGGTCTGAAGCCGGACAGCAGACACTCAGATCAGCTGCTGCCTCCACAAAATGAAAATTCTTCCCTGAGCCCAAGAAACAGCCGATGGATGTAGTTAGAAGTGATAAAAAGGTCATTCTTAAGTGGATACAAGGAGATTTAAGTCATAATACCATTTTCCTGAAGCCCTTACATAACAAAAGACAGGCATCAAAGACTAGAGAGTCCTTCAGTCTAAATGCTCACACAAATCTCTTTGTTATATATCTGAATCTTAAAGAAAATTCACCTTTGAATGAGACTGCAGAAAATTAACAAACAACTACACTCAAGCCCTCTGGCCCTTTATAGCAATGTGGCATAATATCATATGATGGCAATACATTACAAAAATGTTGAGTCTTAGAATTATCATGTTTTACAGCATCAATTCCTAAACTAGATTTAAGCTGTCCAGTGCAACTATCCTGTAACGTTTGCACAGCCCATATATCCTACCATCATAGGATTATATTTCATAATCATATGATGATCATATCAGATGAGGAGGGAGAACTAATTTCCACTCTAAGAGTAATGCCATCTCCTAAAACTAGATTCTTTTTAAACCAGTTGTTATTTCTAAGAGTACTGTCAAAGAAGCTATCTGAATTTTTAGGATGATTATCCATACATATACATATTCAAACGTGAGTATTTCAAGAGGAATGGAACAAAGCTCTTGCTTTGCCAATACATGTAAAAGTTCAGTGGAATGACCTGAGGATTAATAACCCTCTCAGCCTGACATCAATATAGTGTAAAATACTGGCACAGTTAATTCCAAACACTATTGATAAATAATCAGAGAAAAGTAGCACAATTCATGCCAATCAGGATGGGATTAAGGAAAATACATTTTATTTCACTATCCTTGGTGACATTTAAAGGACATGAAGATGTGGGGCCAGGGGACGCGGTTCAGTGGTTGATGCAGTAGAGTTAGGTTAGTGGTTGGACTCAATGATCTTAAAGTTCTTTTCCACCCAGACTGATTCTGTGATTCTGTGATTTCAAGAAATCTGTCCTGATATTTTTTGAGATTTTAAATTTTCCTGAAAAATAACCTATACTATTGATACAATGCTTATGAACTTTGGTAGAACTTCTGGCACCAAACAAAATGTTGATGAAGAAAATAAAGTTATCTAAAGTCTTCACCATAATTATTTAATAGATTAAAACCTGAGCAGTTGGCATTTCTCAGAAACCATTATAAACAGGGACTCATCATCAAGAGGATGCCAGACAGCTCTTCAGGGTCACTCCTGGGCTCTATGCTGGGTTAGTACAATTCAGTGATGACTTTTTGATTATCCTTTCAGGATTCTGCTCATGCCTATAAACACAGTAGTATTTTGATGGTGTATTTTTATGGAAGCACCAAAAACACAGCAGTTATTATATGAGGTCGGGATGGAGCTGCTATTGCTTAGGACATAGTAAAATCAAGTCTGAGGTGACTTGTCCACAAACAAATATCCTCGGATTTGCTTCACTGAAGTTTATTAGTCCACATCCTAATAGTGTTATCCAAATCATGGATTAGTGAGAAGCCAAAGAACATATGTTTGTCACATCCTGTTTGGATGATACCAACATAGACACAAACAGAACAAGCAGATTTTGGCATGAATGAAAGACATTTTCTTTAAACTCACAGTTGTTTGAGAACATGTCAATTATCATATGGACTTAGTAATTTAATTCTATATCTTTTCCATGAAAATAGCTTCAATAGCCTTTGAAAAATGTTGTTTTGAAGACAGTCTTTAAATTTGTAAGAGACGCTTTTCAACAGACTATAAATAGAGCAATGACTTGATTCCCTATAGTTCAAATAACCAGCTTAATTTTTACATTTGCAGATTTTTTCTACCTGCTTTATTTCAAAACTTCTTGGGATATAAAAGCTTTCTGCTCAGTCATTAGCTGTAAATTGCAGAATGAAGCATTACCCTACAGCATTTCCAGACAAAGTAGTCTGTTTATACAGAAGGCACAAAAGCTATAATTACTACATGATCACATTTGTGTATCAAGGTCAGAATTCTGTGATTCATGCTATTGTTTGGACATAAAGGGAGTTGATTTTCAGCATGGTGGTGTACAACTACTATTATTGTTGCATCAGTGACTGTAGAAACAATATTAACTTTTGCTTGTTTGAGTTTTTCTAGTTAGGTTAACTCCAATTCAGGCATACAGAAAAACTGGCTGGTTAATATTTTTCCTAAAATACTCATTAGACGTGCAAAAAATATATTTATATTATTGCTGTTCTGGTGGTGCATCTATTATTAAAAAATAAAAAAAAAATCCTCCAAAACACAAAGCAAACTAAAACAGGTCACTTAATGAGTTATGCATGAAATCACAGAGTTTAAAAAACATCAAATGCAGGTAACTGAAGAATGTAAAAATATTTCCTGATCTTTTCCTGTCCTCTGCAAAATCCCTGCATAAGATTTTCATCTTGACTATTATCCAATATATTGGCAATTTTTATATACCATTCCTGAGAATCCATTGGCTTTCCACCCTATTTAACCAGTTCTAAAAGCTTAAAAATATAGGAATTTAACTCATTATACTTACTAGTTAAGAGCCAGGATTAGTCAAGCACCTAGATTGTACCAATTAATTCAATGATTGTATGTATTTATAATCAGGCACAAGAACAAATGCTTTCCTCATCTGAGGACGAATGGAAACTGCTATTGTGGTATTGTATTACATTGTATTGTATTATATTGGTTTTTGTTTTGTTTTGTACTGTCACCCTGCCGCCATTAATGTCACCCTGTTCTCCGTTAGGCCTTTTTCTTACTTAAGCCCCAACTACTCTTTTTCTTTTCAGGTGTAGATGTCCCTAGGTAAAAAGCAATCATCTTTCCCTGGGTTTTCATTGTTCTCTATGTGTTCTGGGGGTTTATATTTCTTGTTCACTCCCTGCTCCCACTCACATACTGTCATATATAAGGACTTTACATAAATCTGATAGTGTCACCTTCACATTGCCAAGAATAGTTGGGAAGCGCTGTTTTTCTTTTTTTTTGGGGAGGGGGGTGAGAAACAGAGTCAAGATGCCATCTTGACACAGCCCAAATTCTACTACTGTCCTTGGGTAGAGGGTTTCATAAAAGATGTATGTAGTCTCAAAAGACTCTTTATACAGACAAAACACTTGCATGGGGGTAAGGCTTCAGGAATTTGTAATCTCAATGATGCCCTAATAACTTGTCCAAGGTCACCAAGTCAGGGTCTTGACCCCACATGAGCCCATTCAGCATTGGGCCACCTTTCTTCTCTCTAGGGGAGCTACATTTCTTTCCTTCTCAGTGTTGTTTCTCATCAGACAATCCTGATAACAACCAACTGGATTTCTTTATAAATATTTTTCTGGATTTCTTTCATATTTTATTTTATTTGCTGGTTGCTGTAGTACTGAGAGGCCCAGAATGAGTAGGAGATCTAGAAAGTGAATATAATCATCCTGAACTATTAAGATCTAACCACAAATGATGGCAAAGCTGCCTATAGCAAGTGAGTAATTAAATAATATTCAGTAGCTTATTACAACACTCATAAGGAGGTTCTGTGACTTTCTGGGCTTATGAAAAATAAATTACCATCAATTCAAAACGTAATCTAATGTAAATCATAGTTACTTGTGAACTTAGGTCAGCATTCGATTTAGAAAGCAATGAGCCACCATATTTTTTTTCTTTTTTGCTTTGATTTGAGTAGCATAAACCTATAAACATGAAGGTGACTGTTTTGCCTAAGGAAATGGATAATATCATTAAAAGGAACAGATGTGCTGTAAAGTTAAACAACAAGCAGACACGTCATCATGGGTTGAGTCATATCCAGGGTTGCCAGTGGCTGTGTTTGTGTTGTAAGATGGTGGTACCCGGTTGTCTGCTGGTGCAGGCCTTTCCCAGTCCACAAAAAAGAGTGCAGCACGTAGGTCTCCTTCTAACACCTTTTTCCTGCATGCAACATATTATTCAAGTATAATGTTCTTGGTTTAAGGTCCTCTTACACCCTTGCTCTCATATCAAAGGATACACCTCTTCCTTATGGACAGAGTCCAGAATCATTTCTTCTTCCGTGCTGCCAAGCTGGTGGCATACCTGGTAGAATCTCAGATCTTCTCCAGCCAGTATGTAAAAATATAAAATCTGCTGGTTAGAGAGATGTCTAGCCCTCCTAATGGTAAAAGAGCTCTTGACAATATCACTTGAAAATATCCTAGGGGCTCAGGAACAGAAGGAAAAAGAGATACAGTAACATCCCATCCAAAAATTTCTATGTCACTATTTTTAATTGAATTCCATGTGTCTTGGAGACAGGGATTATTCTATGTTATTTTTAATGTTAAGGGTTGGCAAACCTCCAGATCCACATGACATATTTGGAAACCTAAAACAAACAGGACAAAACCCACAAACAAACTACAGCAGTCTCTGGGGAAATAGGTCAACAGAAGTAATAATACTTCCTAGAGAAAAGGTAAAAAAAAAAAAAAAAGACTTATAGAGGAGGAGATGTGCTTTTCCTCATAGAATCAAGTAGTGTGGTCAAATGGAAACAGGCAGACTGGCTAAGCAAAAGATGTGATCTGGAGGTGGCCTCCCTCCTGCTCCCCTTCTGCCTTGGCCCCCCTGTTTGATCTTTATGGGTCCTTGTCACATCTCCTGTTCTGGCAGCCTACCTGGTCCACATCTCTCTGTCTCATGTGGCTTGTCCCAGCATCCTTGCTTTATCACCTCATCTTAAGAGGCAACAGTTTCTGGGCAGTATTCTCCTTCCTAGCACAAATAACTGGCCCCAAGGCCTGGTCAATCTTTTCCCACCTAGTCCCTTTGGACTCACCATGGACATCAGCCCAGTAGGTCTCAAAGTGAAAGGTATGTCCCAGTCCTACCCATGTCCTCCAGAGGCTCTGCAGCATGTCTATCACCTTTCTTCCCCCACAGCAACACAAATCTTAAACTGGAAATAGTATGCAATATAATGGTGGAGAAGTCTCATGAAGAAGTGTGAAATCACTTGTCCATGTCCTGATATGACTGTCTCCTGAGACCCTCCTCCCCTCTCCTACATGCAAGATTCCTCCTTGTCAGGCCACTTCTTGCTCCCAGTGTCTTTATCTTTCAAATCGTATCTCCATCTTCCAAAAAAGATCAGTCTGGTGCATACACCTGACATAGAAATTTTCAGCTTGAATGATTAGACTGAAGTTATATCTGAAAACAGGGTCTTCTGAAGTGTCAGACAACTTGGACAGGCGACGTTACCAGCTCTGCACTTAGTGCAGCTGAGTGAGTAGTTGCCACATTGAGTTAGACGGAGAGTTTTCCCAGTCAGCTAAATGAAGCTCTCCTATAGCAATGTTTAGCAAGGTGTTATTTCTAGTGGATCTGTTTACCACAACAAAATTTACAATATAAAATGAGGTAATCAAATAAAGTATGACAAATTGCCATCACTGAACAATTAACAGACATTGTTTCAAACTATGTGATCTTGTCAGTCCTATAGTTTTGTTCAGTTTTACTTACTTGATCTTTTCTCCTCATCTAGGTAGGATTCTCGTCGTGACAGATGAGACATGAGATCTTCAGCTTCCAGGCTTTCAAGTTTTTCTTCAAGAGATTCACTATGGAATCGGTAAGAAAGACATAAATATAAATAACTGGTTTAAAGAGTAAAAAGCAGTTGAGGATCTATGAAAAATAAGCCCAAAAGAAATTGGTTTTATCAATTGCAATACCTGCAACTGTTTTTTATCTCTGCTTAATGTCATTTTGGACATTACTACAGTGGGTGTTTTTCAAAAAAGATCTAACCTATTGATCCTTCCAAGGATCAAAAAGTGCAATAAGTCAGTAAATCCTTACAAAACATTGACCGCCTGAGGAAGTACTGGAACAAACACTAACATTTATTATGTATTTTGCCTTGCTTTCATAGATTTTGAAGCTGGGGGG
>VZZY01004320.1:363533-373607 GCA_013400335.1 Eurystomus gularis
CTGTGTGTCTTTGAGAAAGTGCATCAGGGACGGGGCAGTACCACCCGCCCAAATCCACGGGAGCTAGAGGCATTGGTATGCATGTAATCTGCTCTTCTGATTGTGGGACTTTGCTCTTGTGTTGAGCTGGTTGCGGAAAGCTTTCCTGCCCTGGCGTCTTAAAGATTAGAGCCTAAAGCAGTTGTCTGAACTTAAATATTGCCGTTGCACTTCTTGGCGTTTTCAGTTGTTGGCTGTTGTTGCAGTAGAAAAAAAGTGTGAATGTTGGGATTTTTAGAGGGAAGATGAAGGCTGAGTTTTATTTGGGAGTGTTAGCAGAGGTTTTCCCCAGCCACTCTTTAGATCGAGTGAGTACAGAACTCTGACTGCGGAAACCTGCCAAGAGAGACTTCATGTAAGAAACGAAGTAAGGATGAAGGGATGAATGTGGAGTAAAGAAAGCAATTTGAAAACAAAATAGGTACTGGAAGGAGAGGAGCAAAATAATGCAGCAGAAGTGGTTATACAGTCTCAGCATCCCATCCCTGAAGCCTTAGTGTTAGATTTTTTTTAACACTTATTATGAGCGTCATTTAAATGTTCATCCTGCTTCCCTCTCAAGAAATAGGAGTGTGAAAACAAGTGAACTTACAGAGCTGGTTTCCATGGGGTATCAGTCCATGGCTTCCTATTTGAGGTTTCAGTGGGATTTCCTATGGACTAGGTCAGCACTTATGAGGAAATGTCTTCCAAATGACTTTAAAACAAGACAGTGTTTATCTGTTCCCTTGCCCTGTGCTTGGTTGAAGGTAGCATAATGATGCTGAAAGACAACAGTTTTTTGCTGTTGTTTCATAGACCGCAGTTAGTTGTTGGTTTGGGTTATACACTAAATTCATCAAGTATTTGTCAATTCTTCAGCAGCCGGCACATATCTAGGAGATGGATTTAATAGATTCTTTTTACTTCTGCTGAATAAGTTGGCATGAGCAAAGCATCTGGCATGCAAGGAAAGAGAATTAATCATGGCCTTCTCCTGATAGTCTTGGGTATGGAAAATATAATTCAAGAGGATTAAAATTAGTTAATGTTGGCTTCGTAGAGAAACTGGCTATGTTCAAAATTCTAACAGCTCTATTGTTTACAATAACTGACTAGCTAAGAGAGGGATTGTAAGAGCGTATTTAAAACTATAGATTTTATTTTATTATGTAACCTAGATTAACTTCTGTAACTTTTCTATAACGGTAACTGCTTTTTTTTCTTATGGAACTTAGCTGTGGTTGGTAATGAATTTGTCACAAATCAACCTGTTCTGGTTTGTGTTTGGCAGTGTTGCTGCCCCTGCTCTTAGCTGCGTGGAATAGGTACAGCCTTTGGTGTGCTTATTAGTGTAGTTGGCAGCATAGAGTCAAGTGAAAATATGTATTCTGCCATCGATGGGGACTTCTAGGGTAAGAATATAGCATAATGCTTTCGTGAGTTGGGACATGAGTCCAGTCTGAGTATGGTAATGCCCATCCAAAGAAAACCAACATGTGGAAGATAAATGCACAGTGTTGTGCACCATTTGTGTGAATTGTGCTTATTTTCAAAGTTTTTATATTTGATTTGACAGCAATAAATCAGAGGCATAGAGAATAGTGGGTGCTTCTAGTGTTTGCGTTGCTATTTCTTGAATTTCTTTTGTTTGGGTAGCTATTTTGTGTGCCCTATTTAAACTTTGCAGTTTAAATTGTTTCTGAACTTGTTTTGTATTTTTAAATTATCTGTAAATATTAAAAAAGCTTTATTTGATGAGAAACAAGATATAAATAAGCTCTACTGGTACATTCTGCAAAGAATCTACAACTCTCCCAAATTTGTTTGTATTAATTTGCATGAAGAAATGCAGATGGTCAGAGTCTGGCAGGCAAAGTGCTCCATTTAGAGACTTTGACTGTGTGTCTTTATTGTAGTTGTAGCTTGCACGCGCAGTTCTGCTGCTGCTTTAGAGCTGGGTTAGCTTCTGTGCATCTCCTCACCATCACCTGAGGCTGTGATTCATATGAAGCAGGGGATTGAAATTAAGCGGTTGAAGTGGGTGTTATGCAGCTCTTAATACCTCTGCTATTGTCCGTGCATGGTGTATGGCTGAAGAGCTCTTCGAGCAGCTCCTGAACTTCAATGTTGAGCTCGCTATATTAAGGGTGATTCCATCCTTGCAGCTGTTTGGTTTTTAACTTCACGTTGGCTGTGGATTGGAGCCCTCACTGGTCTCTTGCAGGCAGTGTCAAGCTCCGTGCTGTTTTAGCTCTGCAGCATGAAGTGTCTTAGGTCATTATTTTGGAGCAAACTTAATTCAACACAGCATGCACCTACCTCAGTGACTATGAACGGGTTTGTGGATAAACTGTTTTCTCTATTTCAAATAAGATTGTGAACTAGAACTATTTTCTGAATAGAAATGGTACAGAAACTAAAGAGATGTAACAAAAGTTAGATCTGTTTCATAGCCTCCCAGTCTGATGTAATTCCTGCGACAGCTCAAATCAGTGATTAGATCAGAACCCCTTTTTCATAAAGAATGTGACAAAAAAGAAATAGAATCTTTTATGTGTGTGTGTCTCGTTCTGTGGAGGTGTTACAGAATTGTGAATTTGCTGTTGCTTAATAACAATTAGCAAGTTTTATGAAATAATAACATAGAAGATGGCCTCAATTACTATTTTTTTCACTTAGTTGTCCTCCAGTGGAAGTGCAGTTAGTTCAACTGGGTGCATTGATATATATTCTCTCCTAGTTGTAACTCTTCCTATTATAACAAACTTTTTTCAGAAGAGACTTTGGATCCAGTTAGATGCAATTTTGGGATGCAAGTTCCAGATGAAAAATCAGAGCAGGCATTTTTACTGATTCTGATGACTTCATTTGGCAAGTTTTTTGTGGAAAGCCCAACAAAATACAAAGGCATACCTCAAAAAATCAGAACCCGAGGAGAGATTCTCCAGAGGACTTCTGCGTGTTCAACTTAAAAAAACAAAACAAAACAAAATTCAACAGAATGGGGTGTGGGGGGGCAAAACAAAACCCACCCATCCCCTCCCCCCAAAAACCCAAACACCCAAACTTTATTTACATTTTTTGTAATATTATCAAAGTAGAAACAGTAAATACATACTGCTATGTAGCAGTTTGAGTAGAAAGATTTCATTCTATGTTGTCTAAACTACTGCAACTTTTGAAAATTTTCACCTTTTTGTGTCTCAAGAGGAAAAAAAAAACCTTATGTGTTTTGTCATCCAGTCACAGCAAACCAAAAAAAGACCCTCTCATCTGTGTAGTCAGGCTTAGGTGTCTTATACAGTAGATACCAAAGAACTGCAAGATTTTTTTTTTAAAGCATGAGTCTTGTGTAATGGCCATTAGTAAGCACAAATTTTAAGGTTCATTCTGTTGCTAAAGGAATGATTTATTTTTTTCAAACTTGGAGAGGAAGGAACAAAACCATGACACTGTCGTCTAGGGCTAGTTAAGAGCATTGGCAATCCGTACTCCTTTCCGTGTTGATTTCTTCTGCATCGTGTTGCATTTGTGCAAAGAAGGCATTTTAAACTTCATATTTCTGCATTAAACCAGGAGAATTTTTTTTATAATATTCATATGAAGAGGTGGATTAATGTGTATGTAGGTGAGTGATTAATTAGCATTTCAACTTTTTTTAAAACTAAGATAATACAAACAGATTACTGACACTGTGCCTTAAAATGCAGCCTCTGCTTTGGTCTTACCACAGTAGCTCCATGATTTGTGTTACTCAGATTTTGAAGAGTTGATTTTAATCCTTCAGTGTGAGCTACTTGGAATTTTTAGGGAATGATGACATCTGTTCTGAGTATAAGTAGCGCACATGTGGGATCACCACAAGACTGTCTTTATTACCATTCCAGTGTGTCCCAGCTCCAGCTGAAAGGACATCATTGCACTCAAGGGATAACTTGGTTATCATGACCAGGCAGTTCCGAGTCTTTCTCCTAAAGCAACAGATGTTTTGCACGACCATCCTGAGATACAGAGGCTAAGCTTAAATGATTAAATTTCCTTTGGGCAAGCTGGCAGATAAGAAGGGGCTGTTAGAAGCTGATGATACAACAAAGAATAAGCTGCAGTTGGTTCTGATGCCTGTTTTACTGTTAAACTTTTGTAACACTTGAGCATCCTTAATGGTTAATGTTCTTTCTTTCTTTCTTTCTTTCTTTCTTTCTTTCTTTCTTTCTTTTGCTCTTCGAAAAAACCTAAACCACCATTCCTGCAAAGACTGTTGCTCATTTTGTTTCTCGCTGTGCTGATCTGCTTGAGCTTACAAGTCTGTTGGTCTAGACTGGTCCTGCAACAGATGTGTGCATGTTACAGCAGTGAGAGCAAGACTGACTGGCTCCTGCTCAGCCTAACACAGATTTTGTTGTTCTCAGTGCAAGTGTGATATAATCTAACATAACTTGAAGAGGGAAGATTTCTCAATGTTCTTCATCTTGTCATGGACACTTATCCAAGATTAGAGATGGGAAAGGGGGAAGCATGGAAGTTTTATTGTTTTGCCTTTTAAAAATTTTCTTTGAAAGTGTATTCTATATGAATAATTTTCAGTTTCCTGTGTGTAACTTTCCCTTCATGCTACAGTTTCTGTGAGTTTTTCTTATTCTACTGCGGGAGGGACTTCTGGGACAAGGGCAAGGGGACAGGGTTTTTCTTCCTTATGATTTTTTAGAAACTTTTGTAGCACAGAAACTGCTGTACTGTCAGTTCATCTGCAGTGATTTCATACACTCTTCTACCACAAGATCCTTTTCCAGTGACAGAGTATTCTTTCAAGGGAGGCAGGTGAAACCATGCGGGAGAACAGCAGCACTTCCATTCTAAATCAACTTTTTGTTTGAGTTGACAATACATAGAGGCCTTGTTCATTAACCTGAGTTGTGAAAACTGGCAACATTTATTTTGTGTGTCTAAAAATAAATACATTTTTTAATCATTTCTATCACTTCATTTCCATTGAAGCATCACCTCTGTATTACGACAGATAAACTGTTACATCCTATTCTTTATTCTTCCTTGTTTTTTTTAATTAAAATAAATTTTTGTTTTGGGAGCGGGGGGGAATCCAGGAGATTCTAGCAGCACTAGACTTAAAACCAGTTTTTCCTAACTCTGTAACTTGTTACTTATGACAGTCAGAAACAGTCTTGCATCAGAGTGCTTTGTACTTAAGGGTTGGTTCTTACGTAACAGACCACAAGCAATCTTCAGTTTTCAAGAAATATGCTTTTGATAGCAGTCGATCCGAAAAAAAAAAACCCAACCCAAAACAAAACAGAAAAGGAAAGTTTCTTTGCTTAGTAAATAAAACTGTTTTTTACACTGAATGGCAAATGGCACCAAAGACTTGAAAATGGGTACCTGTACATGAGAATTCTAAAGTGCAGAGGCCACGGTGACAGCTCATGGGTGACTCCTAATCGCAATACTGAAGATGTGATGAAGAAGGAGACTTGACAGCAATATCCTGTATTTACAGTAGCGTGTTTTGCAACAATGCAGTTGAGGATGCTCATGCTACATTTACGTGCTACAGTACTTATTTATTTAGTATGCAATCGGCTTTACTCTTCATTTGATAATAGTCAAAACATTTGGTTGTAGTAAGCAGGGGATTGTCTTTTCCCTAAATATGTCTGATGCAAGGAAAAAAAATATTCAGTGCTAGGTCAGAGCTTCAGTCATAGCAGAATAATTAGCTTTACCTTTTGAGAATGCCTATTCATTTTAGGTACATTTATGAAAGTACTTACTGGTTTTTTTGTAGCTCATATGTTTTTTAGAGGAGTACTGCTGCTTGTTTTGAACTCCCAAAAGACTTCTCCATGTTTTCTCCGGATAAATCCTGACAGAGCATGCACCATGTAGTCATGGGAACTTGGGCCCTGATGGAGAAGAGAGAGATGCTTAAAGTGACGTGACTTAAAGTTGGTTCCGTGTTTAGACTGGAGTTCTTTGGAAATATCATCTGTAGATAAAAAGCAATAAAAGGGAAAAAGTTGTTTGAAGAAAAAAAAAAAAGAGGGGGGTGGAACAGCCCACAAGCCCATGTTTTTAATCCGGCATGGTGTCACTGAAAGACTGCAGATGAATGCTTAGGGACAGAATTAGGTTGGTTGATTTAATTTCCTGTACTTTCCTCACTTCAATGAGTAAAACTCAGTTTTCATAACTATTGTGATTTGTAACTATGCGAATGAACATGTTTGTTAATTTTTTAAACCAGATGTGAAACAAGTTTACAGAGGACAACTGCAAGAAAGAACATAACATCTAACAATGAATAGAGTAGTACTTTGCATAAAATCATTAGCAGAATCAAGCCAAGAATGCTAATTATGATATTGTTTCAGGTGCAGAGGTAGGCAATATAAGCGTGTTCTAAAAATAAGTATTCTAAACCAATAGTACATTTTTGTGTTTCATGGGAAGCTTTTCAGAATTGAGTTAAGAGCATGTGTCCTGGTACTTTTCTTGGAGGCTGTTCTGTCAGGTTTGATTGATACTGGCCAAGAGCCCTAAAGTTTATTGTGAGTGTGAGGGAAAACTCCTGAGATAATAGCATGAGTTCTCTTTCCTGAAGGAATACAGCTGAAAGTGCATTCCCTGCTAAGAAGTGCAGCAAACTTTTGTTTTGTATTTCTAAAGATACAGTATTAATCTATGTTATAAATGTTGGGTTTGAAATACTGGTTGGCTTATGCTGAGGTTTTTTATAAGCATTGTAACAAGTAAGATTTTTGAGAACAGTGGGTTTGGTTGTGGTGATTATGGGAAACTTGTCCTTTAATGCTCAGGTGAAAAAGCAGTGCAACGCTGTTAGGATCCCATTTCCCCCTTGATACACATAGATGTGCGCATAGGTGTGCACACAGCCTCGTCTCTCACTCGCCGGCGAAAGGACAGACCTGAAGTTGTGTTGTTACTATGGTTCAGCCAGAGCGTGTTTGCTTTTTCCTTCTTTTTGATAGCCACCTCTATCTTGACCTTACTTTTTTTTTTTTTATCCTAGTTACACTTCAGGGGTTTTTTTTTAATCAGGAGAAACACAGAAATCTTTCTGGTGCAGAGATAGATACTTATGATAGCAATAGAGGTTTTTTTTTCCTTCTGTTTTTTTTTTTTTCCTTACCTAAGAGCTAAAAATCTTGTATGATGCTGCAGATAACTTCCTGCAAAATAGGTCTGTAGGACTGCAAGGCCTTTGACATGGTTTGCTCTGGTGGCCTTCTATCCAGGTTCCACCTGGATAGATGGACCAGATAAGTGACTGACAGGGTGGATTGGACAGACATTGACTGGCTTGCCGAGCCCAGAGGGTGATGGTCAATGAAGCGGAGTCCGGATGGTAGCAGACTGCAAGTGACATCCTTTCAGGATCACTTTTGGGGCCAGTGCTATTTGGTATGTTTTAATTGCCTGGATGATAAGAGTGTGATCTCAACAACTATATTTGGATGATACTAAGCTGCTCGGTATGCTGGCAGGTACAGTCATCATTTAGTGGGACCTGGAGAAATGGCACTGCAGGAGGAGCCTTGTGAGGTTCAGTGAAGAGAAATGTGAAATCCTCTGCCATGGCTGGAGGAGCTCTGTGCAACAGTATAGGCTGGCTAGAAGACAGGTTTCCAGGAAAGGACCTTGGACTCAGGTGGATGACAAGTTGAGTGTGGGTTGGCAGTGACAAAGGCCAGCCACATACTGGGCTGCATTAGTAAGAGTGCAGCTAGCAGTCAGAAAAGGTTCTTCCCTTCTGTTGAGCAATTCTGAGGCTACATCTGAAGTACTGTTTTTGGAGTTCACCAACACATGATAGAAATTATATACTCACAAGTCTAGGTGAGGATCACTAAGATGCTTAGGGGCCTAGAGCCTATCACTTAAGGAAGGGAAACTGGATTTCTTCAGCCTTACAAGAGAGGCTAAGGGAAGGTCATGTCACTTTCTTCAAGTATGTAATGGGAGGAAACTGAGAAGGAAGAAATTCTCATTAAATTTGAGGGGGTTTTATGTGTGTGGGGTTTATTATTGTTGTTATTACTGTTATTGTTGTTATTATTATTATCTGGAAGGGTGCTTGTTTGTTTTGAACCATGAATCCAATGAGAAGTGCCCAAAGAGAGACTGTGGAACCTCTGCCCACAGAGACACTCAAAACTCCACTTGACTGTAGAAGTAGTCCTTAAAATTGTTTGGACTGCATAATTTAATCTTTGAGAAGATCTATAAGCAGAGTAGAGTGGTCATTTACTTCCATGAATGTGTTTTTTGTGTTTTCAGGTAAAAGTTTACACTGAGCTTATTCTTGGAAAAACAGCATATTTAAACCTAATAAAACTGATGTAAGCAAAGTTGGTAATTTTTTTTTCCTTCAGTGAAAGACTTCTTTAACAGAGGAAGTGGGATACTACTCACATTTTTACAAATCTGTATTGCAGAAAGTTTATCAAATTTGGAGTTTTGTATGATATTTTTAAGCGTAGTTTGAATAGTTACCGAGTGTTTTACAGAGATATTAAAAAATTTGAGCCCTGGGGAACCCACTGGTGACTGGTTGCCAGCCTGATGGAACCCCATTTACTCTTAAGTCTTTGAGCCTAACCCATCAGCCAAATGCTTACCCAGTGTATTATGGACGTGTCTAGCTGTGTGCTGGACATTTTATCCAGAAGGATACTTTGAGAGACAGTATCAAAAGCTTTGCTAAAATCCAAACCCACCACATCCACTGGCTTCCCTTGGTCAATTAGATGGGTGACCGTGTTGTAAAAGGAAATTAAGTCGGTTAAGCAGAACGTTCCCCTCGTTGAACCTGTGCTGGCTGTGAACGACTGCATTCTCTCTCAAGTGTTTTTTCAATAACTCCTGGAACAACCTTCTCCTTAATTTTACAAAGCCCAGAAGTGAGACTGACAGGCCTGTAATTACCAGGGTCTTCCTCCTTACCCCTCTTAAAAAGTGGGCCAACATTTGCCAGCTTCTAGTCAACTGAGATCTCTCCAGACTCTCAGGACCATGGAAAAATAATGGAGAGAGATCCCATGATGACATTGGCCAACTCTTTCAGTACCCTGGGATGAACCTCATTGGGTCTCAGAGACTTGTGTGCATCCAGCTGAAGCATCAAGTCTTGAAGAAGTTCAGGGTTGGCTTTTTTCTTTATAACAAGACAGAAACTCCCTAATGATTACATGAATCTCACTTAACGTTTTTGTTATGCTCTGCTCCTGATATATCTATCTCAAAGTTCCATGTTTTATTTTAATTATTTACATATATTTTATGTTGAACATATTGCTAAGAAAGTATTTCAGTATTTAAATCTCAATGTGTATGCTTTTGATGCTATTGACAGAATTTGGTTTTGTTGTATACAGGCCATCTTAGAATGAGACTGATATCACTGCTGGGTGTAGAAACTTGGATTCTGAAATGCTTCAGGTTTTAGTTAATGAAGACTATTTTTGTCCAACCAATATTTAGGTTATTACACGTCTTCTGGAAAAATGATACTTCTGCTGTACTCAAATTTGGATTGCATTATGTTTTTGTAGAGCTGGTTTTGGTAGGCTTTAGTCATGAAAGTGGCATGTAGCACTATGCAGCATTTAGGAGCATTGCTGGCTAGTAATCATAGAATGGTTTTCGGTTGGAAAGGACCTTTAAAGATTGTCTAGTCCAGCTCCCCTGCCGTGGACAGGGACATCTTTCACTGGACTGGGTTGCTCAAAGCCTTATCCAACCTGACTTTGAACACTCACTGTGATGAGAGGCATCCACAATTTCTCTGGGCAACCTGTTCTAGTCACTCACCACCCTCATCATAAAAAAATTTCTTCCTTCTCTCCAATATAAATCTACTTTCTTTCATTTCAAAACTGTTGTGCCTTGTCCTGTCACTATAGGCCCTGGTAAAAAGTCTCTCTTCATCTTTCCTGTAAGCCTCATTTCAATACTGGAAGGCTGCAATAAGGTCTCCCTAAATCCTTCTCTTCTCCAGGATGAACAATGTCAGCTCTC
>VZZY01004320.1:381967-426767 GCA_013400335.1 Eurystomus gularis
TCTCTTCTCCAGGCTGAACAGCCCCAACTCTCTCAGCCTGTCCTCAATCATTTTTGTGGCTCTCCTCTGGACATGCTCCAACAGGTCCACGTCCTTCTTGTGCTGAGGGCTCCAGAGCTGGGCACAGTACTCCAGGTGGAGTCTCACCAGCGCAGAGTAGAGGGATAGAATCACCTCTCTTGATCTGCTGGCCACATTTCTTTTGATGCAGCTCAGAATGTGATTGGCCTTCTGGGCAGTGATTGTGCATTGGTGGGTCATGTCCAGCTTTTCATCTACTAGTACCTTCAAGTCTTTTTCCACAGGGCTTGCTCTCTAGCATGTCCTCTCCCAGTCTATATTGATAATACTGGTTGCCCTTGCCCACGTGCAGGACCCTGCACTTGGCCTTGTTGAACCTCATGAGGTTCACCTGGGCCCACCTTTCCAGTCTGTCCAGGTCCCTCTGGCAGACATCTTGTCCCTCTGGCATATCAACTGCACCACCCAGCTTGGTGTCATCTGCAGACTTGCTGAGGGTGCCCTCAATGCCCCTGTCAATATCATTAATGAAGATACTAAACAACACTGGTCCCAGTTTTGAACCCCTGAGGGACACCATTTGTCACCTTTTTCCATCTGGGCATCGAGCCATTGACCACTACTCTTTGGATGCGACCATCCAGCCAATTTCTTAGCCACTGAACAGTCTACCCAATGACTTGGATCTTGATGGATCTCTTTAGAAAATGCCTGGTTTGGATTATTTTTGTTCTCCTTCTCCCCATGGTTTGTCAGTTTCTTTTTGGTTTCAGATGTGTGACTGAGAGAGGAGGTGTACAGCAGAATTGAGAAAAGCTTTTTGCTTTGGATGTGTTTGAAAAATATATTAGCTTTTTTTGCATTTAGAGAAAATGTTACTATAAATCTCCTGTTCTGTATTTTTATATGCAATTTGCAGAGTACTTGTGCGATTTTCTCATTTGCCCATGACTTCAGCTTGTTGAAGGATGTCTTCTTTTAGTAATTGCCTTTAATGGCTCTTTTGTCATTGTGGTCTTTCTGAAAAGATGTTTCTGGAATGACAGCCATTCATTTACTTGGGTGCAGTCACTTAAAATATTGTTGTCAAATATTTGAAGTTGTATATTGGAGAATGGGAGAAGAATCTCCTTTGATATATCCTGCTGAAACACTGTAATATTGAAAATTATATGTGAGTACTAACTTGGTACAACTAAATACTTCTGGTGTTTCAGCAGATGACCATCCTACATTAAACTTAATGTTAATGTACTTTCAAAAAGTTTGTGTGTTTCCAAATAAACTGTGACAATTGGGTTCATAATGCCCACTCTAGTACATTTTCAAGAAAAAAAGACCTTTTCAACCAGCTGGATTCTGCTGAAAGAATGTGTGAGACTGGAATGCTTATGGAAGACATTTAGCATCAGCATCTAAATTTTCTTTTATTTATTTGAAGAGGTTCTGATACTAGCAAATGAGATTAAACATGCTTTCCATGGGTTGTCCGTGTCCGTCGAGCTGATGTTCAAAGTGTCAAGACACTTCCTTCTTTCCATGTAGGAAATTGGACAGCGTTTCTGCAGGGAAGCTCATAGAAAAATAGCCTGCTACAGAGAAAATGGTCTGAAGTGCTTTCCTACATCACCTAAGAATCAGGCAGATGCTTACTTCAGAAAAATGAATAGTACTTAACAGCAGGGTAATTAATTTAGTAAAATGAGGAGTAAGGTTCACGGCGTTACTGCTTTTTCTCTTACCTACTTGGATGGGTTAGAAAGAAAACAAAACCCTTTGTTTTTTACAGTGTCATCCTTGTGTCTTTACCGAGAGGATTTTGGCCGCTTTTCTCCTCCTCTCATGACCTCACTCAGCATATCGCTGTCGGGCAGAGCCTGCGCTGCTGGAGCTGGTGCCTGCACAGGAAATGGAAACTTTCTTGCAGTGCACTGCGAGAGAAGTTGTGACATTGGTTGTGTAGGTGGCATTGCTGGCGTGAAGCGCTGCCTCTCGACAGGAAGAACATACCTTCCTCTTCCCCTCCTGAGTGGGGTTGCTCAGGGAGAAAGGTCATGGTACCAAACCTCAAGTGAGGATGATCAGTTCAGGAGTTAAAAATACGTAGTTAGTTATGCTCTTAGTCAAAGAAAAGCATGACTGTTTGTTTTTCATAGTGCCTTTGGGGCTGTTTTTCCTCATCTTTCTTTTGATTACTTGTGTAGCAGACATGGAGAAAGCAAAGGGTGTAGTTCTCCAAGCTTAACTTGTTAACCAAGATGTTTCTTTGTTCTTTGTTTCAATACACATCCTTATATCAAAGGGTAGGTGAGCTACTGTGCTGGTGTTACACAATTCCCCTTGAGCCAGCGGTAGCTGTGTGCACAGCGGGAGTGCCGTTTGCTACTGCCCTTCTTCCCCAGCCTGCTTTTCTTGACTGGCTTGTGTGCCGCCAGCAGGGAGTGGGCAGTGCCGGACTGTGTGGGAGCAAGGCCTGGCTCCTTGGCTCTTGCTGCTGAAGAATGAGATTGCTTCTTTCCTCGTGCTTTTACTCCTGTTGACTGGACATTTGTAGTTCTTTTCTGGTAGAATGGTTGCTTCCTCAGCTGGATGTTTTGACTGCCAGTGTTAAGTGTGTGGGGGAAAAAAAATACTAAAAAAGCATCTGCCCCACCAGTGGCAAAATGATGCAGTTCTGGGAGAAGGAAAAGGGGTGAAAAGGAAGATGAAGTTCTTTGTGTATGGTTGGGGAAATATGTTTCTGTGTTATCTTCAGCATGTGACTGTTCTCATCCTGTTTCTCCTTTCTTTAAAAAGATAGCAAAATGTATCGTTGGATATAACTAGGGATTTGTTTGAGGCCTGAAGGTATTGAGAGCATAGGGGGTTTGGGGACCTTTGATGTTCCTTAGGAAGCAGTTCTCTTTCTGTGCCAGGCAATGCTTTATCCAGTTGCTTTTTTACTTTCCTTTGCAAACAGCAGTCTTTTTCTTATTTTCTCCTGTAACTGTTGATGTTTCTTCTTTAGCTTTTCTTTCCCATACAAGCTCCTAGGCTTTAGAAAATTTGGTTATCTGACTTCAATAGGATTAAATTTTAATGCAAGTGAAAATTTGTTCTTTCTTGTACTAGTCTTTTTTTTGTTTGTTTTCTACAAAGGACTGTTACATTTTTAACATCATGTTAGTATTAAAATAGCATATTAATGGATGGGTTATCCCATATGGTCACTAAAGGCTGTACTTAAAATACTACAGTCTTGATGTCATGGTCTATGCTTGCTTTTTTAATTTTTCTTACGAAAGACAGCAAATTCTGTGTTAATTTTATTTCCTCTTTATGTTCTGAGTATTTCAGTGTTTGACTTTAAGATAATTTAAAATGAATGTATGTTCTTTAGATCTAGTGGAATCACTTCACAGTTTTAAGAGATGATTTCATTAAATTAGCAGAACTTTATTTGGTGTCATATTTAAAATAAATTACTGTTTAGGAAGAAAAAGAATAATTATTTGCTGCAGTACATCACTTACAGCAAATGGAAACTGTTACTTCATCTTTAGCTTGCAAAGATTTGTCTGGTACTTGCTTTTTGCTGTGCACGTGATGGCTCGCAGGGAATATATTTAAACCTCTCTAGTCCTCACATCAGAAAGGTCCGTATCAAATAATACGGGTAAGCTGGTACTACAGCAAGGTGTCACGCATGCTCACTGAACAGAGTGAAAGAAACTGAAATAGAGAAAGGAACTTGCACAGAAGGTGAAACTATTGCAATAGTATTAATGAACATCTGCCTAGTATGTATAGGAAGTTACCAGGTGTCAGCTTAAGGCCAGCAGCAGATGAGACACCTGCACCAAGGTTACTTTGTGCAGTTGATGGGAGTATTGCTGCTTGAAGGTTGATCAATAAACTAGATTCCTATCTTTGTAGTCATGTTATGACCCAGGCTGCCCTTACGTCACAGGGCACCACTGCGGCAGCTGAGAACAGTTGTTTTCAACCAGCGATACCAGTGAGATGTTGCAGGTTAAGAGAAGTTGTATCTTCTAAAGATTATCTTTAGTCTTTCACGTGTGCATCTTTTTTCCATTTCTTAATGAATAGCATGTACAGATTTTTTTAATGGTATTTCCTTAAAAGAAATTCTAAGGAACAAACCTGAAGAGCTGTACCCAGTTCATGAAAGTGATAATTTTCGTTATAAAGTTGAACTAATGATAAACTAAATTATAAATGAAATAATTTTTTAAAAAAATTAGTCCCAAGATCAAAGACAAATTCAACAGTCACTTATAACTAAAAAAATACTGCCAAGAGGACAAGCTGCAGAAAAACCCTCCATTTGTGTGGGCAGCGTTTCTGGGTTTCTTGGCCTGTCATGAGCATGTCGTCGATTTCTTAGCATGTCATCCACTTCCCTGCTTAGACCATTCAGCTGAAAGAAGACCTTATGCTTCTGATAACCCCTTGAATGATCTAAAGGATGCAATAGGCAGCTGCAGTGTTGGGTAGCATGTCCCTCCTTGGTAATTTGCTACATGGCAGAATGAAAAATTCATTGCTGTTTCTTTACCTTAAAATCACCCTCAAACCAGGGTAGAATAGACTGCAAACTTAAAACGTTCATTTTGACTCTGAGAATGGACAACACAACTGCAGATGTTTCTAAATGATGTAGGAAAAAATGAGAGAATGATAGTTGGTTGAGTGGCACCTGATTTCACTCAGAGCTTTTCCTTCTCTCTCTCAAGCTAGCACACTGCATCATCCTGGCCTGGATTCTTTCTTTCATCGTGCCTCCTGCTGCACCTGGTAGCAAACACAACCAGTCTTGATTCAGTGTTTGTGTGTGTGACTAATCTTATTCTTGAAGTCGTGGGTGGAAAAGAGGGAGGGGTCTAGACTTTTAATCTTTCTCCAGTTTTTTTCTTTCCTTCTTGGAGATGCAAATATGGGTTAAAGTATCTTGCCTGTTGTATTTGACAGACTGCTTAACAAATGCTCACCTGAGTGTGGTAAAAATTTCCTGTCTGTTTTGGTGACTTAAGTATGTTACACTGCAAAGTCTTTCTGATTTAATTTTTTTTTTTTGATGGTATAAACTGAGTCACTGTACACCAACAGTCATATTTTATACAGGGTACTGAATGGGGTAAATATGTATCATTACAAGTACTGAGTTACATTCAGCCATAACGGGGTCTACAGTTTTGGGGCAACTGACCTTCAGTTTTTCCCTAAGCTTATGATAACTGTAGACAGTAACTCATACCTGCTTATCAAGCGTGAAGGGGCCTGTGGAATTAACATTGAAGCAGAACAGAACAAAAACTGCCATTGCTTTCATCCGTTATTTTTCTCGCAGGATTGGGTGTGTTCAATTGTTTTTAACACAACTATAATAAAAGCATCATCTTGGAAAAGAATAGCTCATTCAAGAATTCTCTCATATCCTTAACAATATTTTCAATATATAATAAGATATACAATTCAGATGAAATATTTCTGTTGTAGATTAATAAATGTTTTCTTGCAAATATTTGCTATTTGAAGTGACCTGTGAAGGATGAGCTGTAGCACAACCTGTTGAAAGATTACTCCTTTCTTTACTGATGCCAGTGTTAAGTGAAAAATTTTTGCTTTTAGTTCAGCAGCACAGTGACTGTACCAGTGATGACCTACTTGATGTTAAGAACACACATAATGTGGTGTTCTTCTTGAGGACACTTAAGATGTCTCAGATGATAGTATTTACAGGCAAAGCAAAATAGTGGACAGGTAATTCTTCATCCCCTTCTACCAGCCATTTGGATCGATCGGGCTCCAAGCTAACAGTTGTTTCATCTTTGGAGTGCCTAAGAGATACTTTTAAGTCCCTTTTGAAAATAATACTTCTAACAAGTGAGTTGCTTGGAAACTGCCACACAATTTAGAGAGGAGAGTAGTCATGTTACTCATTTGTAGTCTATGCTGCAGATGCCTGGAAGTGCAGGCCTGTAGGTTAGGTAGTTGCAATGATTGTACCGTGCTGCTAGTGGAAGATAACTTGTGAAAATGTGGTCTAAGCTACTTTGTTTGCTCTAGGCTAGGAGTGTGCACGGGGTAGTTACTAACGGTTCCATTTCAGTTTACTTGTTAAGACGCTGTATGTTGGTTATATATGTAAGGTTTGGAAAAAAAAGAACCCAGCTTATGTTGTATGGTCTATGGATCTTCATACATTGTTAATTATGTATTGATTTTGAAGATTTGCTTTGGTTTTTATTAATTTGGGTGAATTATTTCTACAGGCATCGTTTTGTTTCTTTATATCCCAAGAAATAATTTTAAAACTGCTGCTCGTGCTAACAAGGCAAAGCTTTATACTGACTTAAGGCATAAACAGCATCGAAGTCTCAAATGAGCGTGTGACTGTTCAGGCATAACAAAATCAAAGCAGCTGGTTGAATAGCTTGGGATTTTTTTTAGTGCCAACCTTGCCAAGGCACCTTTGTTCTCTAAGACATTAAAGGAAGACGTTGATTTCAAATAGTGGTATGTTTTTTGACAGCCTTGCTTTTGAATAAGGGGTCTGTGGAAGTTTCCCATAGTCCATAAGGCAGGACACCATGTGACTGTCTCTTCCAGTGCAAGCTTTCTAAAATGCAAAGGGTTTTAATAGGAGCCTGTTTTAATTTGGAGTGTCAACTGTATATGAGCTGTTCTCTTACCAAGCAGGAAGATACTTCAGATTCATTGCAACAATAGAACCAGCAATGAGTTGTGAATTGTGAGAACTGGGGGAAAATCTTTGGGTTTTGGGTTTTAGATTAGCTGCTTTACCACTCAGCTGTGAAACTAAGATGTGCACAGGGCATTTAGTTTTCAGCTATGAGTTTTGGAAACTTATACTATAAGAGTATCCTGTGCTAGCTTCATCAGTGCATCTTTGGAATATCTTTTTTAAAGTAGAAAATCGCCTTCAGCTAATAGCTTTGGTATGTTTTTTCTTTCAATTTCACAAAGCTTAGCATATAACTGAGATTATTTTTTTTTCCTGGCTTCCCAAAACATCCAATACACACTTTATAATCCCATACTAAACCAAACTCTGAGTCTGTGATAACTTCCCTTTAAGTGATGTGTAGGGATCAGAAGATCCTACTCAGTTGAAGTTGGTGATGCTTCATCACAGGAATAACACTTCACAAATGAAGTATCCTGGCCAAGATAAAGCTACATATTACCACAAATTGCCTGGGAAGTTTTAGTTCTTCACCTCACAGAACAACTGTGAAGAGGAGCAAACTTGCTACTAATTGCTGTAAAACAGTGATGTGCAGTGAAGTTCTTTTTTAATTTTCCAGTTCCTATATGTAAGAGTGTGCACACAGTAGCTGCAGCAGGTGAACGTGTGTTGTTAACCTGAGTGACCGTGTAGACTTACCCTGTTGTCTCGTGAAGGTAGCACAAGGTAGTTTAGTGCAACAATCAGAAAGAATTCTTGAGAGTTTGAATTTCTTGGTTATTAAAAGAAAGTCTTACTTTAAATATTAGCAGTATGAAACATATAAGTGTGAACTAGTTATTTGTGGAACTCCTAATTACAGGCCAAAACCTAAATCATCACTTTGCAGACTTTCACAAAGTTTCTGTAGCATCTGTTCTTGCAGGGCCAGGCACCGTGACCAGCTGAAGGTGCAGTTTGAGAGCTGAGTGCTGCAGTCCTGCCTGTCTTCAGCCCTGGGCTGCAAATCCTGTTGTGTCACATGTAGGTGTGCATGTGGAAGGCACGGCAGCAGGACAGATTGGGTTATCTAACTGGGAAACCATTTATTGAATAAAATTTGGGAAATTGAAGAAGTTTTGCATTTTTCCCTTTTATTTAGTTACTAGTGCCTATAATAGCACCTTGGGAACAGCGACTTTTTTAACTGCACAGTTTTTAGGTTTGTATTTTATCATACTCCTTTGTTCTAAATTTATGGTCAGTTAACCTATGAATTCACTTGACAGTTGGGTTAATCTGTGAATATGTGACACGTTTTTTGGCTGTTTTGCAGTTATCTTGAAAGTGAATTAAAATGTGTTACTTTTCTGCTAGCTGTTGGGGTAGGTAGTGGAATTAATTTTTTTCTTTTTTTTGAAAGATGTGAACTTTTGCTGAGCTCTCAACCAGAGCAGTTGTGGCTGGATATATTTTTTAAGCTATCTGCGAGGCACCAATCGATTGACAAATAAAAAGAGAGAATGGGAATGATGGAGACTTGACAAGAAAAGCCATGAAATTATCAAAGTGCAAGTGGGAGGAGGAAGAGACTAGATGGAGGAAAGACTGGGCATGTTGGGTGAGCTTAGACACAGTCAGGACTCCGAAAAGAAAGGAGCCAGACAAAGTTAACAGCAGGCAGAGAGAAGGACACAGCATTATTTGAGTGGGCTGTAGATCCTTCAGGTGTGTAACTTCAAACAATTATTACTATTCCTTCAGCTTTTGCAGAGATTTTTATGTAGGTTTTTTTTTTCCTCCTAATTGAGTCCTTGACAAATTCATTGATCTCTGGGATAAGATGAAGAACGTGTGTTATCTTGAAGATTATTCTCATGGGAAATGATTGTCTTTTGATTCCTCTAAAATAGCTGTGGTGGCTTGTATGTATGCCTTCAGCTGTTTGGTTTTTCTTTGGGGGAAGGCGTAAACTTCCAGTTTTCCAGTTTTTCTTAACCTGTTGTCTCTTGCTGGCTTCCATTTCCATCCCTCCTTGCCATTGGCCTTCTGTGCTCATTTGCTTGTAAACTTAGAGGGAGCTTCTTTGTTCTGTGATACCTCTTATGCTTGCTAGGGACTAGTGACAAGTGTGCTCAAATGGTACGTATTTCTCTTTCATGATGTTAGCAGAAACTTGAAAAGAGTGCTGTCTGTCATGCTATCAAGTGCTGTCTTCTGGTACTCCTCCTCTGTGTAAGAAAGCGTGTTTGTCTTCTTTCATGTGTTGCTTCTGTCAGATCAGAGACTTTGTTCAGCATTTACAGGGTTCTTACCCCAAAGGAGTTTGGCTTATACTTGGGCACTTCAGTAATATAAGTAAGAATTCTTCAACCTTTGCTGAAGCTGATGATTTGACTTAATTTTTTGTGTGTGTGTTAGACTATAGTATCTATGGGGAAGCTGTTGTTAATTGGTCAAGGCAATTCCTTATTGCCATTACAAATTGATTTCTTATTTTCATTTTTAAGGGTTTGGGGAATGTCATGTACATCCTGCTAAGTCTCTGACTTGATTTGTAAGCTCTAAAATAAATTTTTAGAGGGCTCTCTTCTACATGCGTGAATATATATGGAGCACTAAGTGCCAGCGTCAGACTGCAGTCCAGACTGGAGTTGGACCATTGGGTCATAGGGGCCTGAGCACCCAGCTGGAGCGCGTGCATGTTGTGTGGGTCTATATGTCAATGTGTGACATTAAGCAGGAGTATTATTAGGCTGGTGAGTAGGTAAGATGCTTGGGAGCCAGGTGTTGGAGCAGCCACAAGTCTGGGGGAGACTGAGAGAACAGAAGGTTTGCCAGTTGGCTGCTAGAGGGACCAGCAGGTCCAGGCCAACTACTGGAGACACAGTAAGGTCTCAGGGCTGGCTGAGAGACCCGTGTGTGTATCTCTGAGCACAAGGCACATTATGCTGCGATAATGTACTTATGTCCTGGTCAGCCATAGTGGAGACCAGCATACGGAGCCCTCTGTGCTGTGTGTGTCTGCTGGAAGTACATACTCAACCTTGGTACTGGCTGGGACTAGGGATGTGGAACCTCATCTTTATCAAGCTGCTGGAATCAGCAACCTGTAACCCATTTGGATGGAACTTGTGTGTATGGTTCTCTTTTTCCTCTGCTGTCTTTTGGGTTTGACTAAAAATAATACAAGGTAGACTCTTGGGATATATCCAACATGGCAATGAGGCCTAGATTTTTGGTTCAAAAGAGGTGTATTTACCAAATTATGTTTAAAGATAGCAAGTCTTTATTGAGATGTAATAAGCATCACTTTTGGCTTTGGATTTTTTTTTTTGTGAAGCCTTCTGAAGATGACACCTAATAATCATGAGGGCTTCTTGCTTCCTCCTGTAGTAGCCTAGTGATAGCTGCCCTTCTCTGCACAACCTACAACCCACAGTTCCCACTTCCAAGCAATAACGAATGCGTAGAATTTTGTATAGAAATGAGTGCAAAACCTAAAGAACTGGAGGATGAGTAAGCATATAGTAGTCTAAATCTATTGCCTTCTGAAAATCGGGCTCGTACATCAAGTCTTTGATAGTGACTTCAATTTTCAGCACTGTTTGCTGTGTTCTAGTTTAGAACAGAAGTATTGTTTTGAAGCAGATTTCCTGATTATCCCTCTTATTATGCTGTGTCATGGAGTGGTTTTACAGTAGACAAAACTGACTTACTTTTGGATGAAAATAAACTGGACAATGCACTCCCAACTGCTACTGAGCATTCGGTGCACAGAGGAGTTTAGAGCTGGTCTGGAGTAAATCTGTCTGAAGTGCACCTTATCTGGATAAAGTATGTTTTGTTTTATGGTTCCTATCCTAATATTGTGCTCTACTTGTGGCTATAGATACAGCCATTATTTTACTGAGCAGCACAAAAATGTCTGGTATTTGGTTGGTTTGTTGTTTTTCTTTTTCTCCTTTATACAACAACAAAGCTTCACCTAGGAGGAGTTCCTCTCCCACGCTCTCTAAGGGGGCTTTGGTTTTGTGCATCATCCTGATGAGGGAGCTGTGAGTGATGTACTCCTTGAAAAGGTTCTGGATTACAAATTTGCTTCATATTTTCCTTATTGTTTGAATGTGTGTATGTTTAAATGCTTTTCCACTGTGCTGCTTATTTTGACTCACTGGTTGTATTATTTCCATAACGCCATTTTTTTCCTCAGTGCCTATGACTTTGTCAGTTGAATGTCTGTAAAATAATCCCTTGTTTATGGTTCTCAAGATCTGTCTTTCATCTTTTTATAACTATTGTGAAGCGTACCATACAGTTACATCCACCATGGGAGATAGTTAGCTACAGTTGCCATCGCTTACTGTAATATGTCTTTTACTATGATTTCTCGTGGTGTATATTACACAAACTGTATGTAACATTGGCATTAAATCAGTCAGTTCCAAATTTTGGAACACTCCAATTTTGTGATTAACAAATATTGCCTTTTATGATTATTCAGTATAGAACTAGAGTTTGAAAATGTTCCAAATGCAAATGCTTAGAAAAGTAGCTCTTTACTGAATCTTCTATTTATATTCCTCATGTGAATGAGCTGGAGGTTTTCTTACTTTCCTCCTCACATTCAGGCAGAATACAAATCAGCAACAGGATTTTTTTGCATCATTGCACACAGCTTCCTTTTCTACCGCTCCTTTCTATTTGTGTCCTGCCTTCAGCCCTGCTTGAATACAGCCCTTAGCATTCTGTGCGGTACCCGCTCTCAGAGAGCCAAACAATGCGACCTTCATGAAAGCTTTGAAAGGCTGCAGTTGCCAGGTGTAGGATTTACTCTGTTCTAGCTGCCTACTGGTAACTTGTAATAAGCCAAGACAAAAATAGAATCCTCCAATGTTCTCTTGTGAATTCACAAGGAAAGATTTATAGTCATGGGAATGTAAGTACCTCTGCTTGCTCAGCCCACAACTGTCTCTAACCAAGGTGAGGAATGGATGCTTGTGGAAAGAGTGCAGGAACAGTATGCAGTGATATTGGCCTTGCAACACTGTTCCGCCCGTTTATGGACAGGGACATTTTGAGCTGAAGTTTCATAAGAGCTGCTGCAATTGAACCAAGACTTAAATGCAGCATCACTCTTGAGTCTTTTACCATTTCTATTTTGTCCTTAACTTAATCCAAACCTGTGATGATGTAAACTGGAATTTTGTTGTGGTTTGCCTGGTAGATGTTCACCAATGAAACAGAATTTTTTCATCAAAATATTCTGTGTCAAGGCAGGTCCTTCTCAAAAGCAGCATACCTCGTTATCCTCATTGATGAGATTGGTAAAGGGCTGGACTCAGCATGGTGGGTGTTTTGAGTGTCTGATGCACCAAGATGCTTTCCAAAAAAGTATATGTATAAAAAAAAAAATCTATATTAAAGATATTTCTCTTAGAAGGCTAGCAGCTAGCTTAACAGTCAATTCATTTTTCTGTAAAGTATTATGGATTTTCTGAAAACAATAGAGCTTTCTGAAAATACTTTATACTTGTAGTGTTTCACTTATGTGCATTAGTTCAGTACATTTCCATTCACTGCATAAAGACTGGATGTTCTGAAATAATATGAAGAAGTTAATTGACTTCCACTCTTGGTGAGTATAGGGCAAAAGATACAATATCAAACAGCTGTCCTGGCAATAGATTGCAGCTTTTGTTTTTCTGACTGTAAAAACAAACTTTCTCCAATCTAAACATGGAACAGTCAGCTTTCCTTCTCTTTTGAGTTTAAGGCCTACTGTAAAATATATGATGGAAGTTTGAACAAATGGTTTATTTTGTTTTAAATTTAATCATTTGAATGTGCTAGAGCACATCGATGTAACCTGTGAAACATGGACTAATGTCGAAGGGCTGTGTACATTTAAAAACCAAAATGTGTTAAATATTGCATTGATCCGGTGAACATCGTTGTTCAGGTACTACTCAATATTACTAAACCTTTCTGAAGGTCTCCCCCCTCTTACATGTAAATTGCTTTTTGGAGTTCTGCAATGAGAGCTGATGTTCTGATCTGAAGAAAACAAAAGCTATATGAGGGAAGAGGAAAAAATCCTAGTTTGCTACAGAGCTTTTTTGGGTTTTTCCCAGTTTTTCACTGAGATTGGTCTATTGCTTGATATTGTGCATATATGGTTATCCACTGGTGAATTCCTTCTTGTCACAGCTTACATAACAGAAGTACCATTATCCAGTGGAAGAACAGCTGTGCTGGGATAGTCCAGAAGTTGATAAAGCCTAGCATCTCTTCTGACATTCCTAACAGCAGATGACAAGAGTAGAGTGTAGGAAAAGGGCAAAAAGTAGGGATATCTTCTCCAGTATAATCTCCCAGTCTCCAGTAACTTGCAGCTTGGGGTATGACAGAATAAAGGAGTTAGATTTATATTTAACGGTCATGCTGAATTTACTTTTCATAGTTTTATCCCTTTTTTCTTTTTTTTAGTAATCCTAATTTTAGGATTCACAAGGAGTTCCACAGTTTACCTTATGTGGTGCAAAGCACTATGCTTTTTTTCTTTTAATTTTTCATTTTGAGTTTGCTACCTTCTGGTTTGTTTAAGGTAGTCCTGTGCCCTTTGTGTTGGAATAGACTGTGTTCAGCTCTTGGGTATCCAACTGTGTTCAGCTCTTGGGTATCCACCACTCTTTGCCATTTGGGATTTTTATAGGCCTGTGAGGTCAGGCAGGGTGCTTGGCCTCTGTCTTGCCCTGTCCCCATCTCCAGAGAGGCAGCTTGTCCCTCCTGTAGCTGCTCTGCAGAGATCTAATGGGCTGCACTGTCTCAGGAAATGAGGAGGAGTAGAGGGGACTTTTGGAGGGGCTGCTCCCTTAAAGGAAATCCAAGGCAAAGTATTTCTGGAAAAGCTGCTTTCCTTTTCTACATCTTCTGTTGCAGCACTTAATGTTTTCTTTCTGTTTAGTTATCTATTGAGGCCAGCTTCTGGCCTTTAGAACTAAATTCACATTTACTAAATAATGCCTCCTCTCTCTGAGTGAGAAGCATGCTGAGAGGAGTGATGTGAGGTGTGGGGAAAAAGGGGCCTGTAAAAGTAGCAGGAGATATTTAAGCTAGTTTACCAGAGAGTTAATACAGCACACTGAAAGTTGCATGAAGTGCTTTTGAGATTTTGCTTGATTGGTGTAATCAAGTGCCCTAATTCTCTATAGGTGCAAATGTCAAATTTCAGTCCATACTTAAGCAATGGTTTACGGACTTGTGAAAACCATGTGAAAATTCATGAGGAACACAAGTTAGTTGCTGTAGTTTTAAGTAGTTAACTGAGTTTCTGAAGGACATCATCATTTTAAAATGATTTTAATTTTAAATTTTAAAATTTAAAAAGAGAAAGAATGTGAGATTAAAAAAGGAAATCTGTAGCCCGAGTCATCCCTGCTGGCGAAGGAGAAAACTGAGTTTAACTCCTACGTACGTGAATATTGCTGCTTTTTCAGAGTTGGTTTCTAAGGATTTTACAGTCTCAGAGTTTGTCTTCTCAGATCAGAAGTAGGTGGAATGCAAGGGATGCAGCTGGGATGGAACAGATCTTAATGTAGTTGAAATACTAAATATCATCTGTCTTCTCAGGTTATGGTCAGATGGCAATTTAATCAATTATAAATATGTGCATTCATTTAAAGGGGTAGAGCAACCACATGTTTAGTTGTCCTCCTTTGCACTGGCCATAACGGAACAAAAAAGGCAGTTTTCAGCTGATCTAATCTCTTGACTGTGGTTTTCTGAGCACTGGAGTGCTGGCACAAAGGAGATGGTGGGAAGGAGTGGCTGGCAGAGGGAAACAGGAAATCCGTCTTTTTCAGGTCCTGCGAGCAGCAGAGCACTGCTGCTTTCCACAGAAACCTGCAGGGTGGATGGAGGCCTGTTGACCTGTTGTTTCTGGTCATAGTGCACTGTACTGGCTGCAGTGTGGAATGCTGTTGATTTTAACCTTCGTCTGCTTAACCATTTCATTTTTTCTGTCCACATTTTCATGATATTAGTCACCGTTTTTTTTTCTATATGTTCATTCTGCATTCCAGAGAAAGTCTTTTAACCGTCTGCATACATGTAGGGTATCTTGTAAGACATCTGCTACATTTTGTAGACATCTGAAACAGTGAAACGGTTGTTATTTCTTATGGAAAAGGAGAAAAATCCATCTCCCTTCATATACCCCTGCTGAATTAAATTGTATTTAGAGGTTTTAAATTTTTATTAAAAAATACAATGAAGAAGCTGCAGAAATGTAAAAATGAAGAAAATATCTTTCTGGCTAAGTAAAAGTGTGCATGAAAAGATACTACATTTATTGGTGATAATGTGTCATGTCCGTGTTATCTAAGTCTGAGGGTGTTTATCAAGAGAGTACACTTTTGTACACAAATTTAGAAGTACACAAATTTAGAAGATTGTTCTGTTCATAGCTTCTTCCTGGCAAGATTGAGAGCTATTGTGCCCTTACTTAATTTTATAATATTGCAGCCCTTTAATCTACTATTGTTCTAGAATCTCAGTCTGATTTTTATGTAAAATCATTCATCAATTGTATGAGCTTCTTGAGTATCTTTAAGACTGTTGTTGGTGTGTTAATTTTATTTAAGCATTAACTGCATCCATTTGGATTAGCTAATATAATTTTTAGAGTGAGATGGAATGAAAAAATTGGTTTTGAAAACCAAGATGACTTTTAAGATAAATGCTGTAAGTTAATGATTTTAATGTTAGTGTTAATTTTGTGTTGAGAGTGTGGGTGTGGGGGGCAGAATTGTGCAGTTAAAAGTCATTGAACTAAAATAGGAATAATTTGGTTTGTGATAAAATATTATGTAATTGCTGCTCTTCTGGGTGGGTTTTAAATGATGCCATTGCTTTGTCCTGTGTTTAAATGTAACCTATATATTCTAGCTACATGTTATATAAGAATGAAAAGACACATCAGTTGCATTTTCCAAATAGAATATAGTGCAGCTACCTTTATATCTGACAGTATTTTAAAGTAAGGTGTTGCTAGTGAAATTTAGTTGTGTTTAGGGTCTTGGCTGTAAATTATGTCTGAAGCTTAATATTGTTAAGAACATGCATAGAATATTTTCTAAGGGCATCTGTTCTCTAATGCAGTCTTAAAAGAGAAATAGCGTGGGACTGTTTTTACCAAACACAATACTAGGTTAAAAAATGCTCTGAAGTAAGTAGCAGTTTGCTTGCAAAGCACTTGTACTGCTTCCTAACGTACTGGAAATTACTGCCAAATTCTTTTAAGTTTCATTGTAGTTTTAAAATGATACCTTTAAAATCAGCGTGGTATTTAAAGTGTGCTCCTTTGGAAGGGCAAGCGGTAGCTTCTGTCCCAAGGACTTTGTCAGGTCATATACACAACTCAGGCAAACTGAGGCTACCGATACACTGTAGGATTTCAGTGGTGTTTGTGTATCCTTTTCCTTCACCCTTGACTGTTAGCTAGAGCTGATGCATTTGTACCCACGTCAGAAATTCCTTTCTAGACTAAACCAGTTTGCCAGTGGTCATCATGTGAGCCAGTGCCTTAAAACCCTGGAGAATCTGATCAGATTATAGGTGTTCGCTTTAGGTTGGACATCCCTTCTCGTTTTACTGTATTTGACTTACGTATTGAGAAAGCAGATCTCACTGTATAGAGTTATTCTGTTAATTAAAGTGTATATATCATTATGTAGTCTACTTCACACATATGGGTTGAGTTTCTTTGGCCTCTGTTGCTTCTAGAGGTCTGTTGGTTTTCTGTACCACAGTGAAGATGAGATGTGCTAGTTTTCTAATGTACATTTATGCAATTTTTGCATGTCGATCCAAAGAAATGGAAGATAACATAGGAGAAAGTAGAGGTTTTTAGATGAGGCTTTTATTGCAATATGAGAATTGACTATTCTGGTTATTGTGTTTCCTTTTCTGTA
Organism: Eurystomus gularis; assembly: GCA_013400335.1. Lineage (NCBI taxonomy): Eukaryota > Metazoa > Chordata > Aves > Coraciiformes > Coraciidae > Eurystomus > Eurystomus gularis. Next base: position 398,654 of record VZZY01004320.1, read on the forward strand.
ATTTCCTCCACTAAATGAAATACAATCAGAGAATATGTTTGTGTCAAAAAACGTGACATTGAAATTAACTGGAATGCTTCATATTTACAGTATGCTCTTGTGATTTTATGTTTTTCTTCTTTTCGTAAGGGGAGACTCAAAACCCCTCTCATGCATTTTGTAAGTCATCTCAAGCCAAAGTCTCCTCAGAATGATTAGAAACATGGCTCCTGTTGTATATTGTAAAACTTCCTATTTCCATTTTAAAATTTTACCTTAAAAACAATTTAAAAAATGAGTGCATATATATTTTTTTGGAATGTTTCTAGATTTGTTGTTTTTCTCCCTCCTATTGTTACCCTATAGTGTCAGCCTGCATTATGCACTGTAACAAGCATTAGGTGGTAGGCTTTCCTAGGTGGTCATCCGAGTGTAGCTCTGAATTTCATAGTAGCTAGTGGTGCTTACACGTTTAAGATGATGTAAGATGAAGTCTTATTGAGTCTGCCATCTTATTGCTCTCTAAAAACAAAACGAAACTGAGCTGTAAGCAGTGTCTTAGAATGCTGTGGTAGTCTTCAAGGTCTATGTTGTAATGAAAATGTCTTTTTGTTTTTTTTTCCCTAAACCTAATGAAATTATTGAAATCTGCAGCTTGGAACAAATAAGCACAATTATTATTATCTTTATTTAAATAAACCAATTTTAAAGCATTAATACACCTGCTTTTTCTCTCTGAACAGAACAATTTTTGAAGTGGAATATTGCAGTTACGCATCAATGTGTGCATTTAAGTGTTTCTCTGGGGGTTAGGAGGAGAAGGAGCATGATTTGTTCTGGTTCTCAAGCAGGGGACCTTGTCTCCTCAACCCTTCCCTTGCCCCAATGATGCATTTTTTTTTAAATAAAAGAGAGTTTGTAATAGCAGTAGTAATATTTTGAAACAGCTTGGTCTACCTTGAATGTTTCTGATGTCCTTCATATCTCTGCTGCTAACTGACACCAGATGTCAACAAATACCAATACTGCTTGAAATGCCTAGAGCTGGGAGGCGAGTGTGGTGTGTGACTGCAACATCCCTGTGGGGCTGCAGTGGCTGAGGGAGGGAGCACTTGATTTACCTCTTGAGAGTCACTCTTGACCTTTTGTAACATTCACACGATCTGTGCAATATTTTAAGAAATTTACTGCTTGAGGAGGCAATAATAATCATAACTCCTGAGTCCTAATCTGACACATCTTCCGTTCCTGACTAGATAATACCTGCGAGTTACTGGGATAACAGCTTAAATATAGGGCATGCTGCAAAGTATTTTATGATTTCAAAAGTTTCTTCTTCTTTTGCAAGTTTCTTCTTTCTTGAGGAATGTTTACATGGGAGGAAAATATGTTGTAGTATTTAACTCTGGTGCAGCAACTGAAGTGTTGAAGGCAGGGTTGGACAGGGCTTGGTCTAGTGAAAGGTGTCCGTGCCATGGCAGGGGGGTTGGAACTGGATGATCTTTAAGGTACCTTCCAACCCATTCTATGAATCTATAATAAATCTATGTCTGCCAGGATGCTCCAAGTAATGCATTTCCACCGGACTTTGAAAAAAGTGTAAGGAGGGGTTTGTGAAAGCACAGGTACAGAACAGACCTCTTATTTCTTAGATTAAGATCATTCCCTTTGTGCTTTTAAAGCAGTAGTTAATAGATGGCTGATGTGAACAAGAAGGATCAACTCGGGGAAAAAGAGATTGACAGTATGCCATGACTTGCTAAATAGTAGAGCTCAACAGCACTACTTCTTTTTGAACACAGACGTGTTTATAATGTAAGAAGACGATTCTGTTTGTGCTCTGTGCAACCGCTTGCTGGTGCTGCGCGGCTCTAATGCTAGCAAAAGCTGTGTGTACAGCTTGGGGATCTTGTACCGTGGTATCTTCAGGAGCTGTGGGGCTGGCTATGGGCTGGCTGGTTTCTGAGTTTCAACCACATTTTACCCCATTAATCATACTAGTGTGGCTTTTGCTGCTGGAGTATGAAATAGATAAAATTCTACTGCAGTGATGTGAAAACTGGTCACTGGCTTTGTGTGGTTTCTCATTAGTAGTGGTAGAGCTGACTAGTACAATGAATTCAGCTTGAATACAGTGAATGATTGCTCTTCAACCAGTCGTCGCTAGGTCAGGCATGTTGTTGCTAGTGTAAAGCTAAGAATGTAGGCACTAAGGAGTTGTGAATGCCCCATCATTGATGGTGTTCAAGGCCAGGTTGGATGGGGCTTTGAGCAGCCTGGTCTACTAGAAGGTGTCCCTGTCCATGGCAGGAGGGTTGTAACCATGTGATCTTTAAGGTCCTTTCCAATCCCAACCATTCTGTGATTCTGTGATATTTATCACCAAGATTAGTTTCTACCCAGCAAAAGCTGTGCCTGTGGGGAAAATTTTTATTTCACCTGGTGTTTTCAAGCGCTGTCACTAGTTAGGGGCTTTTCCGCATCCTACACAAGAGAAGTTAGAAAATTAATCTGATCTGTGTCATCATTGTATCTGGAAATGAGTATCATAAGGTTTTTTAGTTACCTCTTAAATGTACCTTGTGCACAAAATGAGCTGAACTCAGAAATATTAATAGAACTCAAAACTTAAAGGAGGAACTGACCAAAACATTGTTAAATATTCCCGAGTGTGTCAGAACATGCAGAAGATCAAAGATCTGTTCTGTGCTCATTAGGAAAAAGATGATGCAAACTTAATTTTATCTAGAAGTATTCATGCACAGATAGCAATTAGTGTCTGCATTCGTGCTCTTGAGAAAAGGCTTCTTGGTAGGAGTGTTGTTGCAAAGAGGGATCCAAGGATTAACTGTCAAAACAAAGTAAAAGGTGCTCAGGGACATGGTTTAGCAGCGGACTTGGTAGAGTAGGGTTATAGTTGGACTGGAAGATCTTAAAGGTCTTTTCCAACCTAAATAACTCTATGATTTTATGAAATTACAATTTAGCAACACTGGACATCTTAGAGGGATTTTACAAGCAGTATCTACTGTACTGCCACTTGAGGAATACTTGAAGAATAATTTAGTGACTATTATTTTTCTAGCTATTTTTAGAGACTGCACGAATGAGCTTACTCATCTAATGTGACCTTCACAGCACTGAAGGGCTGATGATTTTTCTCGTGTACGCTGGTTTGGAGAGAGGCTGTTGCGTTGCATCAGGCCATGTAATAGGGGGAAATGTGAGGGAAGTTCAGCTGATAGGATCTCTGTTAACCTTTGGCATTACCTGAAAATTTTTTCTGGAAAAATGTATTTCCTAAATTTAATTACTGATGCTCTTTTCATTATCTCATGGTTAAACACTTGAGGTTTCCCATTTTCTGGGAAATCACAATTTCTTTTAAAAGAATATTAGCTTTTAGTTAGTCTTATTTTGAGAGTAGCTGATAACTGATGGTGCACTAAATGTGTTTGGCAGCAGTTATTAATTACGGTGGTAAGTGCTTGTGGATGTGAGTTTTTTGGTTTACTTTCTCTGATGTGGACCTTTTGGATTTTAAGTCATTCGGGACAAATTCAAACTTGTATCCGTCTGTATCCATCTTTTACATGAAGTGCTTAAGTGTCTCTAGACAATTCTTAATCACCCTCCTGTTTTTGTCATGTAGACGTGTGCTGAGACCAACAGTTGGAAGCAGACATCACACTGGTGACTGGTAGGGCCGGTACAAACCGAGCGGAGAGGGAAGGACGGGAAGGGTGGTTTGAACACTTCTCCATGGACAGGACTAAATGAGTTTGGTAGTCTGCTCATTTCTGAGTTAGGTAAGCTACAGAAGACCAACACTTGACTCTTAGCTTCTCTTTTGGTTACATTTCACTGGGGAAATTGTCTTGTTGCCATTTTAGTGCTATGTAGTAACTTATTAACCTGACTAGTCTGTTTGTTATCCATCTGATGAAGTTTGGATTTTGTTGTGAAGACAACCGATGCTGGTGCTGAACAGCTGTAACTCTGTAAGGTGCCGTTGCTCTGCTTTGTTACATGGAGATTGTACCTGGCAGTGGAGCAGGCGGGAAGCGCATCTTCTGGTACGGGCAATAGTAACTCTCAGGGACCCCTGTGCTGGGGTTAGCTTAGTGTGTTAACTGCTAAGTAACAGACTTACTACTTTTAGTCCCTTGAAGCCAATATATCACCCATGTATTTTCTGTGAAATAATCTTTAATCTTTAATCTTTTATCTTTTATACATGCATGTGGCTGCCAAGCATTCATTATACCCTTTTTTGTGTATAACCTCAAATACTTCATACTTCACAGGGATCCTTTTTTTAATATATAAAAATATTTTTTTTAAATACATGGAGGAATCTTTGTCGTGAGTGCATAGATTGTGCAGACTCTAGTAGCCTCCAAGCTTCTGTGATGGGTTTCTCTTGTGCAAAACAGCATCACTGTTTAAAACACTTCTGTTTTGGTATATTATTTTTGTGAGTGGGTTTTGGTAGTGGTAGGATATGGAATTTTTTAGGGCAAACCTTCTGAAAATGGTGTGAAATTCTAAACCTCCCCTGATATGAGGATGAGCAGTTTGTTCCAGTTGGGGAATGCATCTCCTCTGGATAATAATCTACGTGAAGGGATTGGATAATAATCTACGTGAAGGGATGAATTGTGTGATGACATGTTAATGTGGTTGTCAGTGTCCTGAGCCACTCTTGTCTTTCTATTATTGTAAGGCTGGAACATAAATTAGTGAGGCTTTTTGTCTTCAAGTTATGAAGGTTTGCAAGGTACACAAAATATCCTTGATGTTTTAGTAGATCTAGTGGGCTGAAGGGGCTGTAGCATCCTCTGTGCAAATGTGTGCCTCTAGAACAATGCTGATCCCTTCCAACTCAAACCATTCTGTGATTATATTTTTCTATGATTTGCACAAGAGCCAAATTCAATATGTATACAAGACACTTTTGTGATCAGTGTTTATAATAGTAGCTTTGCACAGAGTCATAGAATGGTTTGAGTTGGAAGGGACCCTAAAGATCATCTAGTCTTGAACACATCCAGTGTTGTGGCTTCTACAGCCTTCCTGGGCAGCCTTTCCCAGTGTCTCACCACCCTCATAGTGTAAAACTTCATCTTGATTTCTAATCTAAATCTACACTCCTCCAGTTTAAAGCCATTACCCCTGGTCCTGTCACTTCAAGCCCTTGTAAAAAGTCCCTCTCCAGCTTTCTTGTAAGCCCTCTTCAGGTACTGAAAGGCCACAATGAGGTCTCCCTGGAGCTTTCTTTTCTCCAGGCTGAACAATCCCAACTCTCTCAGCCTGTCCTCGTAGGAGAGGTGCTCCAGTCCTCTGACCACTTTGTAGCCCTCCTCTGGACCCAGTTTTATAGGTCTATGTCTTGTGCTGGGGGCTTCAGAGCTGGATGCAGGGCTCCAGGTGGGGTCTCATGAGAGTGGAATAGAGGAGCAGAATCACCCCTCTCTACCTGCTGGCCACGCTTCTTTTAATGCAGTCCAGGACATGTTTGGCTTTCTAGGCTGCACTCGCACATTGTTGGCTCACGTTGAGCTTTTCATCAACCAGCACCCCTGAGTATTTCTACTCAGGACTGCTCTTAATCTGCTCGTTCTCCAGCCTGTATTTGTACTTGGGAAATGTAGGAATAAGATTTTTGTGTTGCTCAAACCATACTTTTCATGTTTATTAGGAATAAGTACATCAACTCTGCTTAAGTATGATCTCCAGTATAGACTTTTGCTTGCACACATATGTACATATTGCTGTCTACACATGCATGCACACAGATGTATACATACGTATATGTATGGAATAAAAAGACACAAGCTTCTGAAGAAATGGTCGTCTACCTAAATATGAGTTTGGCAGTTTTTAGTACATCAAAGGTAGCAATTCAGAATCCAGCACTTTACAACTGCCCAGCTGTATGATTTCTGGTTTTAATTTAGTAGCTGTTAAGAGGAAGTATGGCCCAAAAATAGAAATAGCCTTTATTGGAAGGGATCAGATTCTAGGTGGTTGAAGAGAGGGAAAAGCAGTGTCTGTGTGAACAGCAGTGCGTGGCTCTGCCTTGTCTAGCAGTGAGGACTGTGCTGTAGGTTGTGGGATGTCAGTGTACACCTTTTCTGGTCTGGTACTGACTTGTGCGCTGTGTCATGTTGGTGGAAGAGAACATCCAGCTACCCGGTGATCTGAATCAGTGAAATGATCCATTTGGAGGATCCACCCTCCCTCCACCCCAAAATTAATTCCTTGGGTGGATGAATTTTTCAACTTTTATACTGGTATGAATAGCTACCAGTAAGTGTACATCTTAAGAGAGGGTGCTGTGGGGACTCTTGCCTCTGAATGTGAAATGGTGGCTGTAAGTACAAATCCTTATCAATGTGCAATGCCCTGGTGGAAGGTGAGCTAAATCTGCGGTGCTCAAAAGGAGCCCCTGGTTTCCTTGGAGCTGAGGTCACCACAGCAGCTCCTGAACTGGATCTCCATGTAGCCAACATGAGTGCTCAGGTTGAGGAAGGGAGGATGCTGCTTTCTTCAGCAGTACAGGTTTGAACTAGGTTAGTGGTTTGAAATTGCAGGCTAGGTTCAAAGGAACTAAATTACAGCAGAAAGATGACATTAAATCTGAGGTGACTGTGCGGGGGATTCCAAACTGATTATTTAGAGCTGATCTTGCATGATCAGGAGGTTTTCTTCCTTGTGCATAAGCCTCAATATAGGGGAATGCAGGAGTTTGAAACCTTGACAGGTTGTATGCCAGACATCATGCAGAGCAATTCAGCTGAGTGTAAGGAGCAAGGAGCTTTGCTTGTTTAATTTTATATAAGCAGCTTAAGTATGGTCATTTGTTGTTTTGGGTTTTTTTATCAATTTCTTCACTAATCCATCTCAGGGCTTTCTGAACAGTAATTTTGCATTATTTTGAATAAAGATGGAGCTTGTCTCCAAGATGACCATTTAAAAAATGGTCCATTTTAAAGCTTTGTTCAGCCAAGGAGGTAGCAAATCTGTGTTGTGGGTACCTTTAGTAAATTATCTGTCTTTTCAGTATGATGAAGAGCATAAGAAAACATTCTCCCAGTGAAGTTAAAAAGGTGTCCTGGGAGGCGGTATCACAGAAATGAAGGAAGAAGCATTTTTCCAGGAATAGGTGGTGATGAGGAGGAGTTTAGTAGGCAGGAAGGAGCACATCTGAATACCTAGAGACTGTCACAGAGACGCTTTGGTTCTCTAAGGCATTGTAGTTTTTAATAATAAAACATATGTCACTTTTACTCAAAGATCAAGTTTTGTGTTCTCGAAGATGGAGAGTAAAAATATTTAGCATTCTGAATGCTGGAAAACAAAGTTAACAGTGCAAAAGCGTGCTTTCACCTGACGGGGGGAAGCAAGGCTGTTCCTATCTAGTTAACATGCTTAAATGGTAACGTAACTCTGGAGTAATAATTGAGTTGAGCATTGAGTGCAGCTCACTTCCTTTGCAGTGGAATGCAGCAAAAAACTGTTAGTAAAAGCCATTCAAGAGGAAGGTAATGTATTTAGAAACAAGCTAACTACAGTTACATGAAACAACCAAACAACCCAAACCAACCCCACCCAAGCCCCCTTTTCAACACTGTTTGTGTACCCAGAATCCTCCATAGGGTTGGTTCCCGCTGTGGTAGGCATTTTACACTCTGCCCTGATACTCTGCATGGAATTGTTTTATTTAGAAAGTTTTGAACTAAGAAGAACAAGTTCACATAAAAATTGTATTTGGAAATATAAAAATACAACATTGACCTGCAGTGTCTGTCTGGCTTAGATCACTGGCTCCTTCAGGCAGTGAATGTCATCTCTGTATATTGCTTTGCTCAGTGATTGCTCCCTTAAAATAATGAATGTTCCCTTTTCTCCTGCTCCCACATTAGAGATTAAATTTAATTCTTTATCAAATCCAATTTGGAAGATTTTTCTAGTCTGTTTGTCCTAGTCTTCTAGATTGATATCTTTAGGAACAAGTACTGTCTTTCCTGGAGTATTTATTTTCTCCTCCTGAGTGTCCAATTGATTCAATATTAGAATTTAGAACAAAGTTTTATCTTCGAATCTCATCAACATTAACCACTGTCATATTTTCCAAAACGCTGGTTTCAAATTCTTACAGTATCCTGTGATCAAACTCTCCAGAGACAAGTGAATAATATTTTTTCTGGTCATTAAAGATGGAGAAGACTTCAGTAGAAATGTATGATAGCAACTGTCTGGCACAGCATGCAGGCAGAAGCAAAAGCTTTTGACAGCATTTGCAGAGGAATCTAAAGAGAATTGTCTGCTGTGCACTGTCTTGAAAAGGAACACAGAGTTCTTAATTTTATTACATTTAATTTTTTTAACTCCATCAAGATGAGTCAAGTGAAATTACGCTTTTACTGAGAAGCAAAAGGAATAATGATATTTGCCATTTTTAATATTTGAATCCATTGTTCTGCTGCAAATGAAAAACTAGAGATAAGGATTAGAAAGCACTCATAAATTCTGGGGTTCCAAACTTTCTGGTTTTAGCTGCCACAGAAGTGGTTGTGTGATTTGGGAATATGGCAGTTGTCAGTTAAAGAACAGAAACACGACTTTTTTTTTTTTTTTCTAACAGACTTACACATATTGTTTAACACTTCTATTTTGCCTGGTTACAGTTGGGCCACTACAAAATAGAGCTATTTTATATTAAATGGTTTCTCTCTCTGGATTCCTACTGTAAGCCTGTGTACACTAAAACACTCAGCGCTTTGAACTCACCTCATGTATGACCATCTCCAGGACTTAACACTCTAGTTGACCTGGAGCTCCTCCTGTGCTGTTTTGGAGCTTCTTAATGCCCGATCATCTCCTCTCTGGCAGTGAAAGCTCTCCTTATCAGTTAAGTTTTCTCTCATGGTGTTGCTCGTGATGACCCTCTCTGTTGAGGTACACCCTGCTGTAGGAGTAGCTGTCATTCTGCCTTGGTCTGCCAGTCTTCAGATGTCAGACAGGAGCTCCCAGCTTTAAGCTGTCTGGATAACATGACTGTCCAAGGGTCTCTGCACCATGAACTTTGCAGTCTACAACAGCTCAGTTGTGCTGTTGTCCTGGCAGTAATTTTTAGTACAAGTTCTCTAATCTTCAGTGGTTTGAACATGAATATACTATGGCAGACACTGCCAGCTTCACTAAAACCTGAGATTGTTGGTCTAACATTACTTATGTGGTAGAAGATTGCTTATGATCTAAATGGGGAAAAAATACAGGAAATAATTTAAACATTTCTCTGTGTGTTCTCTGTGGTTAGCAGGGAACTGCATACATGTGAAGTCTGCAGAGTATCCCAAACTCACACTGAAGTGAAATCAACTGGGTTGCTGTGCCCAGTACTAGTATGTGGCTTTTAAGTTTCTTAATTCCACAAGGCTAGACTAATGGTTACTTTGATTTTACTTTTTGCTTTTTCATGATAGTTCTTTCCCGTGTTAATTTGATTTCTTACATCAGATTGAGAGTGGGCAGGAAGAAGTTAGGTTGCTTATAAAGAAAGTACCTGGAAATCTAATCTGAAATTCATCGTTACATAATTCCATTTTCTTCTGAATTTTGAAGCCACTGCAGAAGACTTGAAATTCAGAATGATGGAATCCTGAAAGTGCCTATTTGAGTGTTATGACTATAAATATTTCCTTTCAGATACAGTATGTTGCAGAAAATCAGATCTTAGTCCTTTTCTGTTGATTTGCTACTTCTCATCTTCTGGTTTTATAAAATCCTGTTGTGAAGTTTGGGCAAGACGTTAGTGTGATAATGTGTGTCTATGGTGGGAAGACTGTTACTGTGGGAAAACTGCAGAAGTTAACAACCATTTAGTTGTAGCAATATATTTTTTCACAATATATTACAATTTGAATAAATGCCTTGTCCCTTGCAAAATTAGTGTTTTTCTTTTAGCACTGTCGCTGCTGCTCTACTCTGCCTTCAGAGCATTTTCAGTTCAGTTCTTTTATGTGACTTAAAGGAGTTGAATGACCTTGGACCTTCCTGCAGGCTGGATAGGTGGTATCTGCAGTTCTTTCCAGCCTGTGAAACTACTGATTTTCTGGGCTTCTTTTTTAAATATTATAGTGTTTTGTGTTGATAAATGACGTAAATCTCTAAAGTTCATTTATTTCTTGTTATTGTAGGCATTGGATCAAGACAGAACTGCACTACAGAAGGTGAAAAAATCTGTGAAAGCAATATATAATTCAGGTCAAGGTAAGACATTGTTTTCAATTTTACGTGAGAACTTAAGCATTTGATTTCAAGTTTGAGAAGTGTCTTGCAGTTAGTCCTGTTGAAGTCTATAGCCTAAGTGACACTTACCTGCTTAGGAGCATTGGGAGCTAAGAATTTTTATTTCTTTGCTTCTGATTGTACATCAGATTAATTTGCTCTGCAGTCCCTTCATCATCATATGCCTTCTGAAAGGCCCCAAGGAGAATTCCCATGGGTAAATTTTCCTGCCGTCATAACATTTCAAGCAGTTACCTTCAACTAGAGCAGTGACAAGACAGTGTCCTAGCCTGAGTTTATGGCCTGCACTTCTAAGTGAAATAAGAATGAGAACTTGTGAAAAAGTTAGATAGCAATATCTACAGGTAGATGTTTTTCTTCAACACATGCTCTCCCCTCATAATGTGCTATAAAAAGGACAAATTTCCCTTCTTACCTGAAAATAGTGGAAATTTATCATTATTTTGCTTGTTTGAAGATACTGTTGGTGCTTTATTGGAGCTATAGTAGTAACTTTCATGAAAAGATAGGTAACTGGAATATGAATTGATAATCAGCTTGAGTTTGGTAACAAATGATGATCAAACGTGGATCAATAGCTAAATTAGGTTTTAAAAACATTAGAAAGTACACGTGGTTTCTACCTCTGTTTCTCTTAAGGTCTGAAAACTCTGCCAAAAGCAGGTCAAGTTACAAAGGTGTTCACCTCCCAAGAACCATCTGGCCGTAAATACTGGATTTTAGAAAATCCCAGTTCCTATTCCCCAGCAATACTAATCAGTTCAGCAAATATTTTCCTTATGCAGAGCCACTTCTGAGGGGCCGTAGTTTCTGTGCTGTTTTGTGTGTTGTCCCACTAACTCGTGTTTATGGAAGTGTTGGGGGATTTTTCATATATTGTAGATTATTAACTTTTCTCTTCTGCCAATTACTTAGACAGTTGCTCTTCTAGCACCATGTTTTAATTAGCTGTTCTGTAACTTGGGTTGATGATGAATGTTTTCCCAATAGACTGTGAAGCCTGTTGCGAAGCGAGAACAGTATTTGGCACATGTGTATTTAGTTCTGTTCTTTTAGAAGTACTCAGATGCTCCAAGCAGCTTTTCCATTTGAAAGTACCTACTTACTGAATTTCAAAAGTGACAATGTCGAACACGTGAACAGTGTTCTGCCTGTTTTGAAATATATAAATGATACTAAAGATTTTAGCTGTCAGTTGATTTGGGTCTTATAATGAAAGTAATACTGTTTTCAAAGCCTGTAAATAGGCCATACTATACTGTCAACTAATCTCATCGAGTAAAAGCAATAGAAAGTTGGTTGATGGTTTTAATTGGCTGCCTCTGCACGTAAAAAGGACCTTCAAAAGGAGATAGTTAGGTAGCTGGTTTTATCTTTTTTTTTTCTTTTTTTGAACAAGTCTTAATTCAAAGGTGCAAGTTGGTATGAATTCTTTAGGGTACAGAAGGTGCTGTACATAAGACTCTAGCTCCCTCTTCAGAGTGCTGCTGTGACAGGCTACATTATAATTTGAAAAGGTGGAATCCTGGAGTTAGAGATAAACCTAAACTAGGATTAATAAGAGGAAGACTAAAACCTTGTAAAAATAAATATGAAAATAGTGACTGGCTTAAAACTCAAACGCATTTTGCCCTCTGGTACAAAGAGAATTCCCAAGACAGCTGTTTTCTGATGCTTCAGGGATGAAAGTAGATTTTGTTGATGTTTAACTTCAGGTAAACCATACTAAAAGCAGCTGTAGAATGCACTGTTGTTTCGCAGTTCAAGCAAGAATTGGTGACTATTTCCGTGTTTCAAAAGAAAACCTCTAACTACATTTTTGAGAGCTCAAAATTGGATTTGGTTTTACAAATGTAATTGTTTGCTAGAAGGTGGGACCATATTTAAACTAGACTAGGAAATGTTGGGGTTTTTTTTTTAACTCCCCTGCTTCAGTGAGTTCTTCAACCTCCTGTGAGAACTCTAGCAGCACTGGTAAGACAGAGCTTTTCAGGGGTAATAGAAATTCTTCTATCTTCAGTTCAGTAATTGAATTCATACTCTACCAAAAGTCATAGCTAGGATTTTTTGGGTTGTTTTGGGTTTGGTTTGTTGGGGTTTGGTTTGGTTTTGTTTTGTTTTCCCTGAAGTAACATTTGAACAATAACAGTCACACAATGCAATGTCTCATACAGAATTCTTCAGAAAGCCCTTGCCCTCTGCTGTGTTGGTTTATTCCTCTTCACTGCTGAATTATGAACCTCAAGGGACTCTCTTCTGTTCACAAGAGGGCTTAAATGTCACCCAAATACTTCTTGCTTTTTGTGCACATCCCTCACCCTTTTGTCTCATTTAGATTTCAGTCTGCCCCTGTGGAAATGAAAACATACCAGTTTAGAAATGTGGAAATCCCTTAGAAAGGTGCCATCTCTTTTCCCTATCTGAAAGTACCGTTTATGGAATCTAGTGAGATGTACAAATTGATACTTGTTTCTCATCAATTCCTCCTTCTCTGTGATGCTGCTCTGGCATGACAGATTGCATCTGTAAGTACAAGTCCGTCTTACATGAATGGTGCTTGAACTTAATGGATCATCTGTTCTGACCAGCTTTCCTCTAACATTTGGATTGAATTGTAACAGCAGCAGATTGCACAATTAGTTTTGTTGTAGTTTTTTCAATAGCCGCTTTTCATTAGTTCTCTGGTAGAACTCCCAAATATAGTCAAAAGAATTTACACAATGGAGAAATAACATAAAATCCATGCAAGCCCAAAGATACTGAGCTGGCCCAGCAGTCCATGTCATCTCCTGCAATGATCAACAGCAGATGCTTGAGGAAGTAGAAAATTGGTGCAAAGAGGGAGTGATTTTTTTGTTGTTGTTGTCATTTGTTTTGTTTTGGTTTTTTAACACTTTCTCAGCTCACAGCGATACAAAGGCTGGGAATTACCTGAGTCAGGACTGATACCCTGATGCTTGATACTTCTTGATGAAATTCTGCAATTCATTTTGTCTAAGGAAATTAATTCATCTAAATCCTTATTTTCAAGTCTTAATTGATGTAAATATTATTAGTAGTCTTGCGTCAATCTAGTTAACCGCTCCCTTGTGAAGCTGTCCCATGCATACTCTTCAGGCCTGAAGTCCCCTGAGGATGAGACTGACCTTGTCCATGTCTCAAAACATTGGCCTCAAGCCAGAATGACTCATTTGTTGCGAAATTGGGGGACTTTTGCATGATGTGGGGCATGAGAGTTTGTAGCAGGCTTTGACATGCCAAAGCTTGCTAGAGTAGTGTCAGAGAACTTTTAGTGGATGAATCCAAACTTCAGTCAGTGTTGTCCATTCTATTTCTTGAAATAGGCTTCTGGATTGAGTTATTTCCACAATCGCCCACAATATCTCTCTTCTGAACTCAGCCCTAGGGGCTTTTGAGGGTGGTTTTTTGGGTTTTTTTTACAGAAAATGCCACATCTAATCTTTGTTACTCTTTCCCCAAAATAGCAGCATAGGGATTGTTTTTGAAAACAGGAAAGAGAGGTGAATTTGGGACAACAGGGACAAGAACTGCCCCCAGTATTAAGGGTTTATGACGTGGCAATGGTTTTATGTTGCTCTGTCGCACGCTCTGTTTATTTCTAATAATTTCTGATGTTCAGCTTTGTTTTGCTTGGTACTGAGTGTCAAGGTGATATAACTCCAGAACCGTTCCTTATAATGTCTAGTTACACAATCATTTCTTAAAGTTAGTAGTGCTTTCCCTCGTGTGTTGTGCTATGTAATGCACACTTCCATGTGTTGACCATTCAACATGGGGTTCCTCATCTACCTTGCAAACTACCCAGATATGAGGCTGTTGCCATAGGCTTTCTGCAAGATGAAAGGCTGTATGTGGAAACTTCTAGGGTGGGATACATCTGACTTCTCTGCTTTTACATTAGGAAGACCTGGGCTATAACTTTTCCTCTGTTGAATGTAAGGGGAAAGGTAGACCGCAAGCTCCAGTATGGATATCTTTCTTGTAGAAGTCCGTGTTTGGACAGATTAATCTCACCTTTGGAGTCAGCTTTTGTTTCTATTGCCCTGAATAATTTATAGCATTGTGTGGAAAGGAAGAACAGTTTATCACTGTGAATCTTATTTCCTACCTCATTTATATGTTGTTAAGTGGCGTTGGCCTTAACACTATTTCATACAGGACTTCACTGGTGACCTCCTTTGTTGTGAAAATTAACTCCTTATTCTTTCCTTTCCCCCACCTCATCTTTTTGACCAATCTTTCTTCTGTGACGTTCATCCCTCTTTAGTTTGCTGAGTTCCTTTTAGTGTTCTGGTGCGGGACAGACGTTCCCAGAAATCCAGACAGATAGTTTAACGTGGATTTCCTCTCCTCATGTTGATCCCCTGGGGTAAGGGGGGAGTGTTTTGAAGTAAAAATTTATATTTATAAAACCTGTTTCTTGTTCAGCAGTTTATATTTGTTCAGCATTTTGTATGTATCGACTTGCCCACCAATTCTGTTCTGTGCTGGAGTCCTACAAATTTGTCTGAGGAGTGTATAAGCGTTATTGCTCTGCTGGTGCATACCTGCATCCTCTGCTCTCTCTGGAGCTCTTAGGAAAACAGCTATTAGATTTGCTTCTTATTCTTCCTGTAGTATTGAGGCTGATATAAATAAGAGGCTTTACTTTACCACTGTATAGTTTGCCTATTTTATTGTTCTGTACATGGGTCTAAGTGACTTTCCAGTGCTCATTTTGTCAGCTTTTGTGAATTCTACTGTTAGCACTTAAATTTGGTATAAATCCTCTGAAGTAGAGTTAAAAGATTTTTCCATTAGAACTTCTTGAAGCACGTCAGCTATTAACACAGCTGGCTTATCTCTCTCACTTGTCTTATACCACAATGATCTAGAGAGCCTTGCAGACTTGCTCAGATGCTCCTTGCTCTGGAAATATTTGAAAGGCACTTTTAATTTTCCCTTCAGCAAACCACTCAAAGTAGGAATATGGTGGTCATTTTTTTTTTTTCTTTTCTATTATTTTTTCGTTAGCTCTGTGAAGGATGAAATGAGAAAAGATGCTTTCTTATTTCAAATAACTTCCTTTGCCATGCTCTTTAACCTTGCCAGCTTTCCTGCTTTTTCTAAAGTCTTTGAGTCATTTTTCATGTGTGTATTTTTCCATTCATAAATGCAGCTTGGCTCTGGCCTGGGTTATTTTTCCTGTGGCTACCCGTGGAACAAAGCCATTCTATAAGTGCAGCATAAAAGTAGTTTCAAGTTGATCAGGATTCTGAATTGTGAGGCTTCTTTTTCAGACTTAAGCAGATAGGCAGAAGTAATTGTCAGTAATTTAGATGTTCTCTGGGCAAAATTTGAGTATAATGACAGGAAGGAGTTGTGTTTGTGCATTTTTCTTCTGTAAACTGTTTAACTCTTTTGTTGGTTTGTTTTCATTCTTCAGTGTTTGCAGGGTACTATATCTGGAGAAAACTGTTTTAGACAAAGGAAAGTTAGGGCTTTAATTTTAGTGATATATTTTCTTGCTCCAGTATATAAAGGCTGTTCTTTAACCTCTCCTCACAATATTTGGTCTTCAGTTTCCTTACTTAATATGCACAAGTAGACATGAATTTCACTGGGTTCAGAAGCATATGCTAAAATTCTGGTAACTTTTGACTGGGAAATAAACATAGTAATAAATGTTGTGGCTTTCCGTGAAAGAGTAGGAATTCTTTGTATGCCTTGGGAACTTTAGAGTCTTCTGCCTTTGTCCTGGGAAAAGTTTACCACAAGGTGCCTTTAGGCACAGACAACTTGAGGTGACTGCCTGGGGCAGCGGATCAAGGTGGGATTCAGCCCTGGGAGTCCTTAAGCCCAAGCCTCTGCAGTGCTTGGGGCTCAGAGGAAGCCAGCTCTGCTGTATAGCAAAAGGCTGCTGTAAACTGCTGTGGCGCCTTCCTCAGCTGCTTGGACCTGCATCTTCAGATGTGTTGGCATCATTTCCTCCTAACAGATAATCCTCAACATACACATTATAGCACAGAAGTAAGAGATGCCACAACATTGCTGTGCACGGGGCCCTACCAGGGTCTGCTCAAACCAATGATGAGTTCTGTGCCAAATGTTTCTCAGAGTTGAAGGTGTGGATTGTGGAGAAGATGTGTTTCTTCCAGCTCAGCAAACGTCCCTGATGTGTCCAGGCCAGTTATTTTATACTTAATCTGTCATTCTGCAGTGAGGTCATTCTGCAGTGAGGTCCTCCAGATGGACTCAGGTAGTGGCTGCCTTGCCAGATCCCATCAGGAACAGGATGATTAGTGAGGCCCTTTTCCCTGCCCATAGCCCTTTTGAAGGGAGCTGCCTTCATCAGTGGGTGCAGAGCCCATCTTCAATTGTCCGTGATTCTGGCACCTCTTGGGGAGCTGCTGAAGGAGAACAAAGTCAGTCTGGGGAAGCTGTTCTATTTTCATCACAGCACTGAGCTTTGTTTACGACACTGAGAAGACATGAGATGCTTGTAGAAGGCAAACATTATCCTTTGTACGTACTGCTGTCAGTGCTCATGTCTCCCTGTCTAGGGTTATTAAAGTCCTTCCTACAGTACTTGTATCTAAGGAAGTAAACATTGTCTTGCATGTTAGAGCTTTCTTTATGTTCTATTAGGACACAGGAAGTCATTTCTGTGTTTGCATGAGGCACATGCAGGTAGAATAAAGCAAGGTTTTTGCTCTAAACATGTTGGTTTTCATATGTTGCATTTTAACGTTAAGCAACGTCGCAGATTTAATTTTTCACTTATGTGTCTTTAAGGTCAAGTAGGGAACTACCTTAGCTCTAAGTATTTCTTCTTACCTTGATACTTACATAAAAAATAAACCATTATTCTTGTATGTGGTGTGTATACTTGTGTACACATATTGTTGTATTTGGTGTGTATATATGTGGCAGTTACAGAACTATTCTTTTTACATCATAATCAAGGCCTCATTTCTAACTGTGGGTGGTTTGCAATCGGAGATTCTTGAGAATTTCCTACATATTGTTCTAGGACAATAGGACAATGACCCGCTTCCTGTTTCCTGGTTCTGACTGGTAATTTCTTTTGCCTTTCCACAGATAAAGGAAATAGTCTTCTTCAGCTCTTTTTCAGTCTCTTGACAACATTATTTCTGAGCATGCTGTATGAAAATACATAGCGCATAAAATCAAGATGCTTGGAAGTACTGTGGGGGTTAGAAGTGCTTCTCGGGCAAGGACAGGGCTTTCGTGATCTGGCAGGATCCTTGTGCCATTGTCCTTCCTTTTTCCTTCAGCACAGTTGGGTATATCTGAGCTTTACCAGCTCAGGACAGCATAAGCCAAAGGTCTTTCTTAGATAAAATCTTCTGAGTATATTTATGCAACAGCTTTTACTTCAAAACAAAATGCATATTTCTTTTTTTTATATAGTGGTTTCCTTGGTTTGAATGCTAAGCTATTTGATTAAAACCGTATGCTTTTGGAACAGTTTTATTAAAAACATACTCTTTGAATTACAACTCCATATTAACATATGATTAAATATTTGGCCTTTTGAAAACCTCAGTGTTAATGTCTCATTTTAGAATGTGACTTGTCTGACGTGTGGGATTTGGGGTTTGTTCTTGGTAAATAAGCATTGTGACTTTATGTCTTCTAATAGGTTTTCACTTTTTTTTTTTAATTGGAGCTTTAGTGCACTGTTTTGAGTACTCCTAATACCTTAGAAGTGTTATTGTTTAGCTCTTCATCAGCTCTTAGTTAATGTCAAAGTAAATTTATGCATTGCGGGACGTGGTCCATAAGCCTTGTTTGAAACTTATGTCTCCCCCCCCTTGTAATTCAGATGCTCTCAAGCAATATGACAATTTGAAGAATATAAAAGTTGCCAGTCTTTTGGGGAAAAACATCGTACCTATTGGAATTCTATTCCCTGTCCCCCTCCCTTTCATTGCACAGAACTTATTCTAGTTCGAATAACTGTGGTTTTATGTTTGTGGCTTACAGGAAAAAAACCCCATAGTAAGACTAGCAAATTCATTAAAGTGAAATGTTGATTTAATTAATATCAACAATATCCCTCTAAAAGAGATGGAGGTGATAAAAGTGTGTCCCAAAGGGCTCTATTGGCAAATTTTCCATTTAACGGTGCTAAAATGGAAGGAACAAAAATATGCCAACAGATGCCAGAAAGGGAAGTAATAGAAGCAGAGAAAACATTTCAGGCACAATGTCTGTAATTCAGAATTTTGCTCTTTTTCACCAGCTTCAATTTCGTCTTCTTGGTTCTGACCTCTCAGTTTGCTATTAAATAGATTGAAACAAGTCTTTGGCTGTATATTAATACATGGGGTATCTCAGTTTTACAAAGCAGAGGAAAAGGAGATCTTTGTCTGTAAGACATGTTTCTTCTTTTGAACTTGCAGTCACATTCTGACTTTGTCTCCTTAGTTTTAGATCTGATACCACTGACTTTTTTTTGTTCTGTAAAAGTGTCCTACGTTGTGATACAATAAAGGTTTGCATTACAGTAGACAATTATAAATTGTTGATTACAAAATGATCTGTTCATTTATTTATCTTTGATTGACTTTTTATTGATCTTGTTACTTTATTAATAACTATAGAGCTTTTTTCATTCATGTATTGCAAATTCAAGTTGCTGATTTAAAAGAAGCACCTATGTCTATTGCTAAATAACTCTTTCAATATTAAAATTATTGTGATTCTCAGTAAATGCATTACCTTCTGGCTTTTTTAAATGTACTACTTGTTAGTTGGTTTGTCACTATATTGCATTATATAAGCTTAAAATAATAATGGGACTGTCTACAAGGAAAACTTTCTGACTTTTAATTTTTCTTTGCAGATCATGTTCAAAATGAAGAAAACTATGCACAAGTACTAGATAAATTTGGAAGTAATTTTTTAAGTCGGGATAATCCAGATCTTGGCACAGCTTTTGTAAAATTTTCCACGCTTACTAAAGAACTATCAACACTTCTGAAGAACCTGGTGAGGAGATTCAAACTTTCTTTGTTTTTAGTTTTTTCAAAATAAAGTACAGTACAACCACTGCATGATCCTGCTGCCTGATGAGAATTCTAGAGATGCTTTAGTTTGCTTTTTTTTCAAAAAACCAACACAATTATTTCTGCAGAGATTTCCTCCAAAGGGTGTTATTACACACTGGCTGTATTTGATTGTCAGTTGGCAGTTAAGTAGAAAAATACAGAATCACAGAATCACAGAATTGTTATGGTTGGAAAGGACCTCCAGGGTCATCAAGTCCAACCTTCTCCTAGCATCACTCTAACCACTACACCATATCCTCTCTTACCACTACACCATATCCTCAAGCACTGCATCTATTCGTTCTTTACACACCTCCAGGGATGGTGACTCCACCACCTCTCTGGGCAGTCCATTCCAGTGCCTAACTACCCTCTCAGTGAAGAATTTCTTCCTAATATCTAATCTAAACCTCCCCTGACGCAACTTGAGGCCATTTCCCCTCGTCCTATCATTACTAATTTGAGAGAAGAGACCAACACCAGCCTCGCTACAACCTCCTTTTAGGTAGTTGTAGAGGGCAATGAGCTCTCTTCTCAGTCTCCTCTTCTCTAGACTAAACAAACCCAGTTCCCTCAACCGCTCCTCATAGGGCATGCTCTCCAGCCCTTTCACCNTGACCCGGCACTTGGCTTTGTTAAACCTCATACCATTGACCTCAGCCCATCGCTCCAGCCTGTCCAGATCCCGCTGCAGAGCCTTCCTACCCTCAAGCAGATGGACACTTGTGCTTAATTTTGTGTCGTCTGCAAATTTACTGAGGGTGCATTCAATTCCCTCGTCCAGGTCATACAAATGTTGAGACATCACTTGAGGCATTATTCACAAGTGATTAAAGGTGTTACCTATCTCTTCTTGTGGACCTTAATTTTAAATCCTTCCCTGACTTAAAGTCTTTGCAGTTAAAAATCCAATACCATTACTTATGGCTGTTTTGCCTTACCTCAAAAAGAGAAACTTTCACTTTTTGGACGAAAAGCAAGACTCTGGGGAGCATGCTTAAATGGTGTTAATGGTCCCTTCTCACTGTGATATACAAAGCGTCCATTGCCTAAGTATTAGCCTTGTGAAGGTCATTTAAAGGTTTGTCTCATCTAAAGTTGGCCTTAGGCCTTTTACTGAAAGCTGGATAATAAAACTGTACTCATAGCAAGTAGCTTTGAGTACTGAAAGTAACAAAGCCATGTTTCTTGTGAAATCACATTTCACGGGTTTGATAGGTGCTGTATTCAGAAAGTGGTAGCTTCAATTGTATGGCTTATCTCCAAGATTTTTGGTGTATAAAGTATAAGCAATATCACGGACTTCCTTTCCTAGAGTCCTGGGCACAAGCACAACTGCTTTAGGTCACATCAAAGGTCCATGTAGCCATAGCCTGGCAAGTGAATCTTTAGGGAGGAGTGTAGGATGAGAGCAAACATATGGGGATAACTTCTATACTATGGTCATGAAAATAGTCTTCAGCTCAGAGAAGCTAGAGCTGGAGGCAGTATCTTTTACTTTGTAGTCCTTGTTAATAATATCTCCATAAATTTGTCCAAGGATTTCATCGATGTGTGCTGTGTTTGGCACAGAATATGGTGCATTCCTCCGGAGTGCTAAAATGAACTGCCCTCTGAAATGTCAGTTCTATTTCTTTTGAACCTGATCCTTTCACCTGTTTTTCCCTGATTCTTGTATCTTACAAGAAATGTAAGATTTTTCCCAGGAATTTTCAGATAGCTATCACTCTTCCTTGCCCTTCCTCCATTCCATTTCTAGCTGAGTCTTGGTTGAGCTGAGTCCATAACCTGAATTATTGTTGTCGGTCCTTTCTGTATGTTAACACTATTGTACCCTTTTCTGAAATGAGGGCAGATGGCTGTGAAGGTAGTTCCATTTCTTATTCCCTTTTCTGAAGGCTGATTGCTTTATGATTACTGAGTGTTGAGCTTGTTGTTTTCGAGAGATTCAAGGTTATAAATCAAGACACATTTTCCTTGAGGCCTTTTCCTTAACAATTGTTATTTCATAAGCATTATTCTGTGTGCTGGTTTTTCTCCTCATGTATCACTTTACATTTTTCAGCATAGACTTCAGTCTTTCCATTCATTCTCAGTGGTGTTACAAGGTTCTTGTACAGCTCTTCATAACTGGCTTGTGCTTTACTACCCAGAACAGCTTAGTAACAGCAGACGTTCTCACCTGACTACTCTGAGATTCACTTAGAAACATCTCAGACTGCTCAGGCCCTAACACTCAAAACAGGGTGTCACGTCTGACCTCCCATGCTTGTGCTTATTTCTGCCTTTGGAGTCTTGTCTCTTCTTCATCACTTGTTTCCTTACCTAGGGATGAGCAGACCCAAATGAAGCTCGCTTTCTTTGAGAGCTTTGCTCCAGCCTATTACCTGCATCATCCTTTGTTTCAGTGTTTGCAGTTTTGAAGACGAGTAGATAGATATGCGAGACTTGCTTTTCTTCGTAAAGACTTCTGTCATTCTGGCTTATTTTGGCTTCCTTTAGTCTTTATTTAGCACACAATTAAAAATAAATATTTAAATGTGTGCTAAAGTGCAGTTTGAGGTCACTTTGGGACTAGAACCCAAGTTTGCTGGAAGCTCTCTGGACCTTATCATTCCTTGCAGGACTTCCACAGACATTTTAAACTTCTTTCAACTGGCAAACAAGAAATGGAGCTTTATTTATTTATTTATTTATCTGTTCATTTATTTATCTATTCATTTATTTATTTATCCATTTATTTATTTAAAGTTGTGCTGATTGAGAGGAAAAAGCTCTTTTAATTTAAGAAGCCACACTCATTCAAAACAACATTATTTCAGCTAGCCTATGAAGCATTATCTATCTAAAGTCTTGTTGACAGGGTTTAAAATAGCCTGTTCTCTAATTTACTTTATTCAGAAGTCTCAAATAGGCTATGAGCTTACATTACAAATATCTCAGCATTTTCAAAATAATTTTTCCTCACCTTTCTTCTCTCTGACATAGGTAATTCTGCTTTGTTGCCCCCCTCTTGTCCTTAAATGTCATTCTAATAGAATTACACTGAAAAAAAAATCTATAGTACTGAAATAGAAGTTGAGGTCCAGTGAAAAAACAGTTGAGAGGAGGATTGTATAATGTCACTGGTAAAGCTCCACACTGGGTGCTGAGGCTTATGTTCATAAAATTAATGGAAAAACTGGCAGTAGGTATTAAGATGAATGGCAAACTAATAGGATTTATTTTACATAGAGCAGACTGTTGCTGCCTTATTTAATAAAAGTACAATAACCTAATGGCCTTTAAAGACAGGAAGATGAATAAGGACTAGAGCTGTACAGTAGGCAACAGAAGAAATTCTTCGAAAATTTGGGTCTGTTTTTATTAAATTGTTTGAATTTTAATTATGATTCATTCAGTATTTTCCTATGAATTGTGATATATGTATTTCCTGAGGAGGGTACAGAATAATGTATTTTCTTCTGTGTGATGGAATTACAGAGTGATCACTTTGAGAGTGATCTTCACTTACTATGAACACTTGCCAGCAACTTGAATTACATATGTAACTTTTGGAAACTATAATTTTTACACAGTTGTTCTGCAGACAAAATCAAGAGTAGAAGCATATCCATTAATCATTTCAACAAAAACAAATAAGTTTCTATGCAAATGTTACTGCTGATGTTATCAGTAAATATAACATCTGAAACTTAAAACTTAGCGGTGTTGTATTTATGAGGGTTTTTGTTGTTGTTTATCTCATAAGAATGAGGCACAGCAATAACTTCTGTAACATTTAATAAATTTACTCTGTGTTGTGATTGGCCATTATGTTGCTGAAAATGATTGCTGACATATTCAGCAATCTCGGGGTGTCCCTCCAGAACTGGTTTCTCTGCTTTTTACTACTTCTACCTCCTTTCCTGTTCCAGGTTTCATTCTTTACGTGCATTAAAAAGCTGTATGTGAAGATCTGCATATGTGAACCAGAGTGTGTCAGTATCTTTAAATTCTTCTAGATGAGATTTTGGAAGAACATTTGGAGCACTTGCAGATTATTTGGGGGGGTTTTTTGACATTTTGCATGGTGCTTGACTTTTTCCAAATGTTCAAAGCCTGTTTTTTACCCGCCTCCCTTTCCTGTAAATATCCTCAGCAAATCTTTGCGGGCAAATTGTCTTCTGTTCACATCACTCCTCCCCAGATTATCGTATGTGTTTCCATCTGCAAGGGGTTTTTTTATTTTGCTCTAGCTATGAGACTGTTTATCAGATGTGTTTCCAATTCGTCTGGGCTACTGTTTTATCAAGTCTTCAACAGTGTAATAAATGATTCCAAAATCTTGCCATATCGGAGTCATAGTCTCTTTAGTTGTTTATTTTTTCCCTAGCTGACATACAAGCTGGCCACTGTTCAGTAATTTCAAGCCAAGTATTAATGGCTTGAATTGGTTGTCCTTAACAGGTACACCTGGAAACCCAAAAAAAGCTACAGCACTGTGCTGTTGTTTGTGCCTGCCCTGATAACTACTTTAAGCCGTATCTACCCATATTGCAGAAATTTGTGTTCCCTCTGCTTTTATGAACTAGGCTGGGAT
Organism: Eurystomus gularis; assembly: GCA_013400335.1. Lineage (NCBI taxonomy): Eukaryota > Metazoa > Chordata > Aves > Coraciiformes > Coraciidae > Eurystomus > Eurystomus gularis. The sequence goes on from VZZY01004320.1 coordinate 422,609, forward strand.
TAAAATCTTCTGAATATTCTTTCTCAAAATTCACATTTGGGATCTGAACTTCAGTTTAGGTTAAGTGGAAACTGATTAAAATGGTTGAGAATGAAAACAATAATAACTTCTATTTAATCCGTGTATTGATAAAGTAGGTATTGGCTTCACTTGTTGGCTTAATATTTGTAATTCTTTTACTTCTCCAGCAAAACTGACATCACCAAGGAGTTGTTAGTTGTGATGTATTGAGATAAAAAGCCAACAAATTACAAAAAACCATAATGCTCTACAAATTCCCTGGCTCCTTTTTTCCTGTGATGATAAAATATTGTCTGGGGGTCATGTGCAAGTGTTTAAGCAGAAAGAACCTTAAGCCTTGTAGGACTGCTTTGTATCTTCCTTGGAACAACAGGGGTCTGAACTGTGCTCGAGCTCTTGCTGCCAGTTTTGACAGTTATCTTTAGGGGACCTTACAGAAATCCTGTCTGCCCAACATATTTGGAGAACAAATTCAGTCTGGAGGGTTTTCTTTTCAGTTAATTATGGATGGTGAATCTGATATTTTCCTTTATGTTATTTTATATGCAGTGGATGTAGTGCTTTTAAAGAATGACATCATACAAGAAGTTGCTTGTAAATTGCTAAGAGTGAACATTTTGATATTCTCATCTGTGTGGATCACCTGTTTCACAGAAGTCCCTTAATTAGTTTCATGGACTCAAATTTGCTCAGAAGACCTTAGAGGAGAGAGGAGCTGGGCCATACACATGGCAGACTAAAAACGCTAATGCAACACTTTCATGCTCTCCTGGTTTACAAACAGAAGATGTGGTGTCTTGCAGCCTTCCTATCCTTCCTTAGCGTGGAACTGAAGAATTCATGGAGTATTTGTGGGGAGAAATGAAGGGAAGGGTAAAGTAGGAGAAGCAACAGACTTTTCCCTAGCCTGGGGTAATAGTGATGCACATCTCTGCCCTGTGATTGTGACTCCTGAGGAACACTGTACGTGTTCAGACAGGAGCACAGCAGGAGGTTTTTCTACCATCAGACTGGCAAAGACAAACAGAACATATCCACAGATGTCTAATCAAACAGACATGGACTTAACTGGGTGAAATTTAAACTCCTGAGAGTTTAAGGAGATGTCAGATTTTCACGCTGGATAAGGAGAGGAAGAGTCTTCCCAAATAATTGGGAATAATCAAAGAACTGGTGACTCTGGATTAAGACGTGCCTTGTGTGTTACCTGCCTGTGGCACAGCAGGTCCCTACTTCTGACTCGGGAGATTTAAGAAACATTTTTTCAAAACCTTATTTGCTTCCTAAATAATTAAGCAGTATTCAAATGTTTGCTTTGAGAAACTGAAGATTACCTTGAGATGCTTCCAGAACTTTGTTTATGTGCTATTTTTAAAATTCTGGGTTTGTATTGCCCTATATAAGTAAAGATTACTGATAATGCTTCAATGTCTGATGCAAGTGAATATTTATTAATTCTTCCAAGAGTTGAATTTGTTATTAATTTAGAAATTTTGATGTGACTGCAACTTCATTAGTGAAGTTCGAAGACTTGTTGGCAATAGTTTGATAAGATCATACTAAATCTTTTTGAATGATAACAATATGTTTTTCTTTTTAGCTCCAGGGTTTAAGCCACAATGTTATTTTCACTTTGGATTCTCTCTTAAAAGGAGACTTAAAAGGTGTTAAAGGGGTAAGTGTTGAAAACTAACCTTTCGTGTAGGGAGTTGCTTTCAGTCTTAGCTGTCCTGTGACTGTTTCCCGTTCACCCAGGAGACTATTGCTTAGTTGGCATCCGTTAATATTCTGTATGTGGTCTAAAGAACAACTTCAGAACTGGTGTGACTGTGATGCTGCTTTAGAATTTCATTGTTAATTCCTGTTCTCATGTGCGCAGGAAAGCAGTACTTTACAAGATTCAAAAATAGTGTGTTTTCCTACTGGTGTCTGAAAAGTTTTAAAATAAAACAGTATTTTTTTGTTGCTATTTATAACTTGATATCTTAACTCTAAAGACAAAGTTTTAAGAATGTTCTAAGCAAATTTTTTGTTTCCTAAGGACCTAAAAAAGCCTTTTGACAAAGCCTGGAAGGATTATGAAACCAAATTGTAAGTATTTTTCTCCCTCTCTTTTATTTTTTTTGTTTCTTTTCTTTTCCCGTCCTGGTCCCAAACTATGGTTGCTTTATCTGTGGAGGTAAATGTGAATATGAGAAAGGCATCTCTGCTGCACCAGTAGAAAGAAAATATTTTCTGTGTGCTTTGTGGAGTAGTTAAATGCTGCCCAGTGTTTCTTTCATGTAAAGAAGATACCCAGTGCTTAGGTACTGAACATTGTAAAAGGAATTGTGGACATCTCAGAAGGCATTTACCCGTTCTTATAACCACGTGCATAGAATCTATCGGTAGTAATAATTATGTGATATGTTGTCCTTTATGTCAGACCTATATGTTTTTGAGAGGCGAGAATTTTAGTGCATTTGGTATGACTTCTAAAATATCTGTGGTTATAACAATTTTTTTCTTGCTGTAATAGATGTCTCCTGTGGGTAAAGAATGATGTATAAGAAGGAAAGGTTGGAAACAGCAGTATCATAGTTGCAGAACTGTTGGTGGAATGGTTCAGAATGCTGTCAAGGAAGTGATGGGCAGTTGCTTAATCAGGATTCAAGAGCTCTCAGGAGTTAATTAATATGTTGTCTCCTGTCATTTATTCCCCCTTTTAATCCTATTATTAGCCTTATTTCATTTATGTCTAACCAGAAAGAGGGGAAAAAAGCAATGAAAGAAAAAGTCAGATCACTAAGAACTGCTAAAATATTTATTACTGGAGTAATTTTCTTACCTACATATGGTAACTTTTGCCTTCAAAATTCATTACAATGTTAAATACTCGTGAACAACTGAACTGGAAATGAGGTTATTACTAATCCAAGGTAAAAAGGAGATTCCTATCCCAGAATCGCTTTGTTGTAGTCAGTTGAGCATTTAGATTTCTGTGCAAATTTTTTTGTTACTTTTTAGCTACTTAGTTCTTACAGGTATTGCATATTTTGCCAAAATATTGACTGTTTTTCTACAGACAACAAACTGGTTTAAAAAACATATATATATCTGACTGTGAAATTGCTATATGTAAAATTGGGAGTGTCTCTGCCATCCATTTAATGGAATTTGTGAGGCAGAGGTGTCTTGGGCAGACAATACATGGAATCATTGGAGAGATTCTGTTTGCAATTTGGAAAGGTTACAGAAAGATGCCTGTTGTCTTGTTACTCTTTTTTAGGTAGTTTTCTTTTTTAACTCTTGTGAGCAGGTTTCACATGGGCTTATTAAGAGCCAAGAAGGAGATGCCCGTTAAATTTCTCAGAGAACCCCTCCCATTTTCCAGAATTTGCTCAAGACCAAATATCAGTAAAGTTCAGAGGCGCAGTGCTGAAAAGTTCCACAGGCAAACATTCTGCCTTTCTTGGCTGGAGAAGAGCAGAGTTCAAAACCAAATACATTTATCCTTTTTAATTTTTTCCCTGGCAAGGAGCACTGGTCTAAAAACCGCACAGTGCTTTGTCAGCTGTTTTTCAGAAGTGCAGCTTCAGTGTTTGCTTTTCTCAAAAAGGCTGCTAGACGAGATATTGTAATTTTTCAAGAAATCAGAAAATTTAGATTTTTTTTTTTTTTTTACTGTATATTGGAAGTCTAAGTTTGATTACAAATGGAGTATCCTGTGAGTCTGCAGAGTAGATGTGTAAGGAGAGCCACACTGTCAAGCTCTAATGAAAGTCTTGGGATGGCCTCTTAGTGCCATATTTGCATTTCATGGTTTCGGAACTTCGGTGATGAAAATGTAATGACTAGAATTCATGTCACTTGGCGTAATTGGTAAACTTTTGCTGGCTTAGTGTCTTTCTAAACTCATGTCTCACAAGCATGAAACATATTTGATTCAGTCATTCTGCTGTTTTCCTGCCAAGTCAGTAGTTCCTTGTATGTAAGCTTTACGCTGCAGTATATAGAGATGAAGGCTGTGGAGCACATCATATAGAAAGATGTAGCATACAAGTAGCACACAAAGTGGAGAAGAGTTAAAGGGTGGGAGGCAGGAAGGGCAGGTTCATGACTCCTGTTACTTCTGGACGCTTAAAAATAATATATAGGA
>VZZY01004321.1:0-45356 GCA_013400335.1 Eurystomus gularis
TGGTGGAGTCACCATTCCTGAAGTATTTAGAAGACATATAGGTGTGGTGCCAAAGGCCATGGTTTAGACCTGTCAATGCTGGGTTAACAGCTGGATCATAAAGAATAATCAAAATGGTGCTATACTGTAACAGAGGCATGCGTTGTGCCTGTGAAGAGTACATGGGATGTTCTGAACTGAGCAAACTAAACCACACCCTAGGTGTTCTTTGTGTTTTGTGACTGTGATACTTAAGTGATATTAGTGCTCAAAAGCTGTGGCTTCCAAAAAGCAAAACATACATCTCTAATGTCTTCATGTTTACCTTAATTCAGTGCATTTTTATTGTTCTTATTTTGTATCAAAACAAAACCCAGCTGAAAGGAAACTGCCACAGCAGATAGCATCGAAATCACAGAATCCCAGAATGATAGGGCTTGGAAGGCACCTCTGGAGATTATCTAGCCAGAAGGGTAATGGATGTGGGATATTGTCATATGAGAATTTCTCACAGAATTTAAATGACCAAAAACGTCTATTTTGTCCTTTTGGTAATCATGCATTAGAATACTTCAACACTAATACTACACTGACTCAAAGCACGTCTACCAGCCAAGAATTTAATTATATTTTTAGAAGTACACTGTGCCTTCTACTTCCCAACCCAGGGTTTGAATCTTGCAAATGCCTGGTCTGTCTTTTGTTATATTTATCAATTTATTTGTTAGGACTGTGACTAGACCTAATCCTTTTATTATGACTTTGCAATCAATCTAATACTTAGTACTTACCTACTAATAAATGTTTGTTCATACAATGCTTTGTAGTTTCAAAGTGTTACCTGATAACTCACTATTAACAAAGAGATATTATTTTTTTTTTAAATCATGTAAAACAGAGTGGTTTATAAAACAAACACAGGTTAACAGACATCAAACTGATGCATAGTACCGTGGTTAGTGCTTTAGTATAACTGAACACATTGGGAGAACTTCAGATTATAAAAATTGCTCCCGATAGAAAATGTCAAGGCACAACTCTCAATGTCAAGGCAACTCTTATTTATTCTTAGCTGCTGCAGGTTCCATGTCTATGTCCAGGTCTGACAGAGCACAGTAGAAGAGCATCTGAACGTATTTTGTCATTGTAGCTGTAATACATAGCAAAAATGTGTGAGACAAAGTTATGATGTATCTTAGACAAATATATGGATTTTTAGGATTTGAAAGCACTATGCAGGTATTAGGAAAATCTTAAAACACCTTAATCAATTGTATTAAGCACATGTTATAAATAGCTAACGGCAAAAGGAGCTCAATAATTAAATAGAAAGTCTTTAACCAGACTTTCATCAACATTTTCATTGAATTGTCAGATTGATAGCTGAGTTCAAACTGAATAAAAATATTAAAGTTTTGCTTTTCAAGACTACTTGAATTTTAGCAGTGGAAACTACTCTTCAGGCCAATTATTCTTTACTTCATAATTTACAAAGAAGCATGGACTTCTCTGACTCAGATGTTGCATTCCTTGGACAGAAAGTGAAGCAATGATGTGCTGGTATTTCTGCCTTCCAGGGTAACTGCATGCATTTAGTCTTCACAATTCTACATGGCTTTTATTGAGCCAACATACTGAAATAGCTCAACGCCACGAGAATTAGATGTCCATATTACATCCACATATCGGACTGCTTTGTACAGGTACGCATGGTTTTGTTTTCAGGACCAAATGATGAAGCAAATGATCTCAGACATGCCCTATACAAAAGCATAGCAAAACTTCAAAAAGAAAAGGGATTCTAGAAAAAAATATTCTTTCTTTCTTCTGACAAAATATTAAAGATCTTGGCACACTGTCTAGGACAAGATGATGTTGCTTACCAGAGAGCCACTGTAGACATTTAGGTCGTTTTTCAAATGGCAGATAGACTCCCAGATAATATGCAGGAATGCCTGAGAGGGCAATACCAATGCCAATAAGGGAATTGATTGTGTCACTGTAGAGAGGAACTATGACCAGGAAAAGTGAACATAAACAGTATACTATAGGGAAGAAGAGGTTAAGCTGTGGAGACAAAAAAAAATATAGTCAAACATTTATTAAAAAATGCAGTAAATACTCTATTGTATTTATTTCCATAGAGCACCAAGAGCTCTAAATCCCCAGGTGTAAGAAATCAGGCAAGGAAGGGAAGAGACCAGCATGGCTGAGTCCAAATCTGCTGGTCAAAATGAAAGGCAAAATGGAACTGCACAGAGAGTGGAAGCAGGGACAGATATCCTGGTAAGAGTACAGGGACGTTGCCCGGTTGTGTAGGGGTGAGATCAGGAAGGCCAAGGCACAGCTGGAGCTGCTTTGTTTCTATGCAGTCTTCCTCTCCTAACTGATAGCCAAATGTTCTCATAGTCAGTCATTAAACTTGCATTTTTCTGTCTATGACCGCTATGCAGTGGGAGGGAACAATGAAAATATACTTGATTATTCAAGCTTTGAGACTTCTGCATGAGCAGAATTTTCGGCATTTATGGGCTTTGGAGGGATGTTGCTGAATTTCTTGTCATGTAAGTTTGATCAGAATGTTAACCTCTGGAGCCTCCCATCACTAACTCTACTAAGGTCTTCTGTGAACAATAAAAAAGAGGGTTGTTCCAAGATGGGCTAAGAAACTAGGCATTTATTTATTCCTTATTTATTTTTACATAAAGATAGTTATAAGGTTGAATGACAGGAAAAAGAAATGGTAAATATAATTTTAACTTCACAGCAAAAGTACCACAACAGATGTTCTTATGGAAACTCAAATGGGTTTTGCTCCTTCATTTTTTATCTTGTATGTTGAAAGGATTTCTATGTGTGATAAACAGTCTATAATATAACTTGTAATGTTATGGTTGTTGTATTAAGAGTCACAAAAACACACGCATTAGCTGGCTTTTAGGGCTTGTCTCCTCTCTTATCTACTTACTTTAACAGGTCGTGGTCTATGTGGCTGAGTATATCTCAGATACATTAGTCCTGCAATAGACAGACCCACAAAAAGCCAGTAGTTGAAGCAGTAGTAATTGATGAGTAGGAAAACATCTTCCACAAGGAGATAAAGCAAAGTCATTAAGCCCTAGAGATAATAAAAACAAAGACTTTTAAATGTGAAAATACAGACACATCTTGTAAAATAAAGAGATAGTAAAGTTATAAAATAGCCTGTTTCTAACATATTTGTCTGGACTTAGGAGATCAGGTCCTTGCAAGAAGGTTACTTAAAACTCTGAGAATTCTACAAATATGCAGTGTGAAACATGCTGGTATCGCCTCCTTAAGCATAGCAGTGAGACCACCACATTTGGCTGAAGAGGTGTCAGCTTTGTGAAATTATGTTTCAGCACCATCAGAAAACCCTCCTAAGGCCAGATGTGGAGCCCCAGACTGCTGCACTATGGAAAAGGCTGCTAAAAAGCTTTCTGTAGGCAGTGGCTTACTCTGCTGTTCTGGTTGGCTCCAGTTTGAAAGCAAACCTTTTAGTTTCACTGTTGGAGGCTCTCACAGTTCACTCATACACTGAGACCATTAGAGTAAATTCTGTGGTATGCAGGTATGCTATACTGCCTGCATGGAAAGACTTAAAATACCAGGAATTTAACGTCTGTTTTAATAGATGGGCAAAAAAAAAATTCACTGTGAAAAACGTGAATGGTAGTGTATTAAGGGAGTATATAGATATCTTACTGGTGCAAACAGAATCCCTCTGAGAAGAGTATTCATAATGAGATTATAACTTTTAGTCAATTGTTTGGTGTCAAATAGGACTGGCACGATAATCTGTTCATGAACATGTAGCACAGGACAATGGAAAATACCAAATAAAATACATGCTGTTCAAATATACAGCAGTGAAATGCTTTTGAATGATGCCACATTCTCTGTTTCTGCATATCCTCCTACTTATTTTGATGTTAGATTTATGGATTATTTATTAGAATTATTTTCACTAATTCTATACCCTATGGTTCTTCAATTTTGTATTACAAGATTCATTTGTATGGTGACAGCAGGAAAAAAGTCAATGTGGCTTTAGGCATCCAACAGTAGGAATTTAATTTTCAGCGCTTTGATACTCCTGTTGTAACTGGAATCCTAGAAAATCAGCCTACATCAGAGATGTTCCTGCCATACTCTTCTCCAGTGACACTCTGAAAACTCATATAAAGACTTAAACAACTCCTGTCTTTGCTGTTACATATTTAGTCATCCTGTTTTCTAAGTAGTGCTATTGTACTCACTCCTCACTGATCTTGTTCAGAGAGTATATGAATATGAATCAAGCCATTCTCTTGCCATTGAAGAAAAACCTACCAAACAAAATAACACCACCACTGCCCCCCTCAATGAGTTTTAGAAATTGTGGGCATTTGAGGAAGATGTCTCCAGTGCAGGAGAAGCCTGGGAAAAACATTTGGCAGAGGTGAAGTGTTATATTCCTTGGGTCCGAATCCTTGGCTGCCCCGGCCAGGCCATGACTGTCACTTACATTGCAGAGGAGAGCAGGGACTGGTGTGAAGCACTTTATATGAATCAAGCTCAGACTGTCAGGGAGGTGTCCTTCCCTGGCTCCAACATAAAAAAGCCTAAAAAAAAAAGAGTAGTAAGAAAACTCAACCAAACAGTGAGCCAAGGAACAGCTTCTTGCTTTCTGACAAAGGCAGCATTAATTCTGTTATTGCTCTGTTGTAAATACTGCTCTCTTCTCAAACAGCTTTAGTTTATCAATTGGTGCTGATCATGAGAAGGCATGTCAGATCATAACAATCTTTCCATCATAGATGAACAATTTGACATGGCAAAAATCAACTGTTTCACTTTTACAATGCAATAGTAAAGAATGCAGATTAATAATAAATGATTCTTTTTCAATTTTTAAAATAAATCCTAGATTTCATACCTAGATGCTGCAATTATTGATGAGTTTAAGCCACTATAGCAAGACATGGCCACTGCTATAGGAATTATCCACTTAGCATAACTAAGGGTTTCACTGCCAAATGTCTGTAACAGAAAAACAAAATAATATGAGGCCCATTATGTTAAACATATAGACAATTCTGAGAAATTGGCATGAAAACACACCAGCCCAAATACAGCTTCATAGCCCATGCTTTCTTATGACACCCAATAATGATTTGGGAAATTAGAATTTAGAAAAACTAATCAGTATCAAAATCTTAAAAAGATTTTTAAAAAATTCTAAACCTAGATCAAGTTAAAGAGATAATAGAAGAAGATGTATTCTTTAACATATTCTGACAAATCCTGGAGGTAATAATACATGAGTTATAACTATACTTTTATATAAAATATTGATAATGTTTTAAAAAGCATTTCACTGCACATTTTTGTGTTGAAAATATTGCTGTGATCCTGCAGCTTTAAACATCACACACTGTACATTAGCATCATAACAAAAAACCCTGGTTCTTAAACCACTCAAACTTTCCAGAGCTCTTTCTCTGACTGACCCTGGCAAAAGCATCTCCTGCAATGAAGCACTGTTAGAAGCAGGATTTACAGAGTATATAACAGGCTTTTACAAGAGCAGCTTAATTGGCTATATTCTTTCTATGCACCTTCTAATATACTGGTACTCTTATATGAAACCAAAGCTGAAAACAAAGCAACAACCTTCACCATCTAAATATTTCAATTGTTTTGCCGAGAAGTACGCTACCTGAGACTTTTCTACAGTGTCATCCATACAGTAACTTTTCTTTTAATTATTTTATACAACTTACCACAGCCACTGCATCACTTGTGAGGAGATCTGACATGTCCAACACTACGTAGTATGCTATATTAGTCAACAAGTAAATAATAGTCACAATAGGCATTGAAATTGCAATAGAAAGAGGTAAATTCCTGTAAAAAGAAAATGGCAAAATTATTTCATGTTTTTTAATTGAGGAATTTTAAATTAGAAGATTATTCCCAAATTCAAGCATTCGTGAATGGATACTTTTGTAATTGTGGTGTTAAAAATTAGTGTGCAGCCATGTGTGGAACAATTCCATACACAGCTTGTCTGCTTGTAGGTCTGTCACAAGTTTTAGGGAAAAAAAAAGTATATATATATCTGTAAATTTTATATAATATCTTCTATATAAAGCAATTTAAGGGAGCATTTAAGCAATGAGGTTTAAATGTACAATTAGGTATTTTCTTGATAGAAGCATTTTTTTCCTGACTCACATCCTATGCATGTCCAAGACAGGGTGAACTAGATCAGTCTGAGAGATGCACACAACTCCCACAGGATTAACGGCCCTACAGAGGGCAGAACATCATATTTACAGTGCTACTGTGGACTTAACCTTTCCTCTTTAGCAAAATGAAAGATTTTGCCAATAAAGAGTAATGCTGAAGACAACATGATAAAACATTCACAAACCTGACACGAGTCTTACTCTGCCGGTAGCAAAACCAGCTGAGGAAAAAGAAAATAATTGTTCTGTCTGACTGAAAAGAAGCAGGGAATTCTAGAGGGCTAGATATACCCACACTTTTCCCTGGTTTCAGCAGGGATTTGTTCTCCTCCTTTAAGAATTCTCGTCTGAAGTGTAAGGTATAAAATACATACAAACAAACAAGTGATTTATCAGTGTGATACAATTGGTGAGTGAGGACAATAAATAGAAAGAGTTCTTGTACTTACTCCTTCTTTTCAAAAGAAGAAAGTTTTTGAAGAGAAAATAGTTTGATTTATTTCAAATCAGAAACAAATATAGAGCGGCTTGTCCTACCTTCACTTGTCTTACCAGGACATTTCAGCAATTCAAAGGAAAAGCACGCATTTACCTCTTGGGATTCTGCATTTCCTCAGTGACGTAGTTGAGTGTGTCCCATCCTGAGTAGGAGAAGAGGGCAGAGTAAAGTGCCAGTGCGATCATCCCTGCGTTTGTTGCTGAGTCCTTGAACGGAGCTCTCAGGTTTTCTGTTTCTCCTGTACAAATAGAAGGTACCAATTGCCTGTTACACTTCAAGGATTACAGTGTGGAAGGACACTACACTAAAAGTCTCAGCTAACCAGAAGAGAACAAAACCCCACTGCATCCAAGTTTCATTATGATTTTAAAATGTGCACAGCTTTATACTTTCGCTTGACAAATAGGAAAGTTTCAGACAGGTGTTCAGACAGCTACACTTGTACAGGAAGACAGCAGAAGATGTTTTCTCGTGTTTCTTATTTGGATGTGACTTGTGTCTTTCTCCTGGCATCACTGTCTAGTCTATTGAAGGAGGGAGCCACACTAAGGTCATGCTATGCTCTGTCAGCCAGGCAGAGGCACTTGGGAAACCAAATTTCAGTTCCTGAATCTGTCTCGTATTTCTTCCTCATATCTGTGCTTTTCTTTTCACCAGATGAATTAGTGGCCACTGGAGGTGGAATGCCTGGAGCCGTGGTTCTTGGTGGGATGCTCTTCCCCACAAAGGTGTTCCCTAAAATTAAGAGAAGAGACTTGGAAAATCTTTCCTTTCAAAATTCTCCTCTAGTTTAGCTCAATTAGTTGAGATGACACTCTGCACAATGCTACAAAATAGACAAAATATTAATGAAATTGCATGACCCTTCACTAAGATTCTGGAAAGGGGAAGAAAGGCCGTACTGAGTTTGCAGAAGGAAAGCCAACCATCTAATATAAATGGAAGTGGGTTAAGCATTAAGAAAGACAGAAACATGTTGAAACCTCTTTCAGGAAAGAAAGTGTGAGGTCTTTCTTGTAAAATGAAACAACTTCACCCTGTGGTTAAACTATGGAGTTTATAGATACCACAAAAGCAATTTAGTCTTTGAATTGAGCAGTAACTACAAGGAGACTCTTCGAACAGAGGAAGGTGAAACTACAAGATATACACACACTTTCAGGAAGAAAATGGTTGGCAGAAAAAAAAAGAAAAATCTAAAAGGAACAAGAAAAGCTTTTTTAACTAAAGATAACTCGTATTCAAATCAGATGCATTCACAGTGCATATCTGAGCACATCAGAAGCAATATGGCAGGGCTAAAATGTCATAACTGTTCTCTGCATTAAAACAATTGCTGAGTTTAGGAGTGCGTTGACCTGATCACAGCTTCCTCCAGAAGTCTACATCATTCCTCCTCCCAGTCCTTTCTGTATTTAAGTGCTAGGTTCTGCTAAAACAAAGCAGAGATGAGACCTTTACTACCACTAAAAGCCCGCAGCATTTTGTGTTCCTCACAATAATGTTTTCTCTCTGCCTTTAACCTCCCTCACTTTACAGAGCAACACAAAGGACCCAGTGTGGGTTATGTGGATGCAGGATCAGAGGGAGTGGCCCTGGGCCAAACTGCATAATGGCAGCTGTGTGCCAGTGGCGAGGCTGGGAGTTTTGAAGGAGTCAATTTGAAAGCACAGGTGAATTTATGACTGCGGAGACAGGGCAAACCTGTTACAGGGGTGTGGTGGTACAGATCCCCCATACCCTGGGCCACTTTGTCACAAGGCGAACTTTAGGCCATGTTGCAAAACCAATACCATTGTTACTTCACTTTGCGATACAAAAGGCTAGAAAGATTGGTAAATCTTGGTGGCCAGAGCACTTTGACCTTGTGCATCCACCTAGAACCAAGACAATTGCTTCACGCCCCTGGGGACAGTCAGTGAGATGTAATTCAGCACCCCCCAGCTATATTCATAGCTCCTGAACACTCTGGATAAGGGCCAATGAAAGACCTCAGCCACATCAGGGAAGGGCTGAGTTAGCCTGGCAAGATTAATGGCCACAGTGGAAAAGTACTAACTAGTACTGACCAAAGTCAATCATCCTATGACCCTATAAATACAGGCTGTAAAGTGAGGCCCATTGGAGCTCTCTGGGATCTCAGTGGGCTGGGTCTTGGCATCTCTCCCTGAGCTGGGACACCTCTCAAGTCAAACTCCCAAGTCAAATGGCCTGCTGGTAAAGCGGACAAAGGGAACCACTGGCCCTCTGCTAAGGCACATGAAGGGAGCAACCATTCGCTCATAATAAGCCAGCGAAGGCAGACATGAGCATTCACAATCCTCAGGATCTTAGCGAAAGGTCTTGAGGATCCCAGGATATCCACGTTTATGATAATCTGCAGAAAGGCAACATCTTGATATTTTAGGTTAACCTCTGTGACTATACACAGGTGTGCGTATGTGTGATTTGCTTAGCAAGTTTGGTTAAATCTTATGTGAATCATTATATTTACTATAACCAATTATTGACTTTAATTAAGTATTGTTAGCTTATAAGTTAAGTACTGTTAGTTTATAAATCAAGTATTGTTAGTTTATAAGTTACCACATTAGTGTTGATATACTCAAATTGCTGTTACCACTTATCACAAAGACACAGTGTTGCACTAAGCACTACAGTAAAATCCCAATATCTCAAAAAATCCTTAGGCATAAACCATTGACCAGGTCTGGGACTGGAGGTAGATCTAACCTTATTCTCTGAAGGAGTTAGAAGAGAAAGGGAGTCTATTCTGAACCTCATGACTGAATGGGAGGGCCATACTTATCCCCTCATCTACCTCCAGTCCCCCTGAAAGTCACTTTAACCCAATTCCAAATCATTTTACTGTGCCTAAACATTGATTTATATACACATTGAAATCACTATATACATACACATATGAAACCACATATATAATGACAAACATTGTAATCCTATTACTTTCTTTAATCAATTTAACTTACAGCAAGTAATGAAGTGACCCTGTCATCAAACTGAAATGTGATTCTTTGCTATACCTTATCAAATTACTAAACATTGTTAATAAATCATATTGCTGCTTTCATCTGAGTGATGTGCTTTCCACTAATTCTGTGGCAAACAGAGTCTTAACTAAGTGATTTAAGTGCAAACACTCATCCGTGACAAGGGGTTGTAAAACTGCAGCAGCTCTATGAGGGGAACTACTCCTTCATGTAAACTTTGGTCCTTAAGCAATGCTTTTGCTCTGCATCTTCACATTCCTGCCCATAGGACTGGGTTCATTTGTTCAGGCTTCTTTAGACTTGAACAAACCAGTGACAACTGACATGCATGGATAGTGGCTAAGCCAAAAAGCTCTCCTAAAGTCTGGTGTAGCTTTACAGCTTAACGGCTAATGCATTAGAACTGAAGCCAAGGAAAGGAGAAGGCCAGCAAGCACAGAAAAGCAAGCAAGCTCATTAGATTTTATAAGCTAGTTTCAGCAGAAGAAAAAGACAATTCCTAAACTGAAGAGGGAAAGCCATCTTTATTTTAACTGAATAAAGATATAATGGCTATTTAGGAATTTAATGGGGAAAGAAAATGCAGAAAACTTTGTAACTAAGCAACAGAGCTAGAATTGGAAGAGACTTCACTGTACCAGAGACCCAAATTAACAAACTCAAGTATGAAAATCAATATCAAATATCAAAATCAATAAAACCAAATCTGTTGCCATATGCAGAGATCAGAGCTAGCACTGGAATAAACTATTCTCCAGCTTTTCAGTGTATTCAGGTTCAGTCCAGGTACTGCTGATACAGGGTGGCTCGTCTGTTCTGTGATGTCCTACGGCACCACAGTGATTCACAGGACTGCAGCATTACAGTCTTCTCCCTTGCTTCTAGCAACAAGAATGACTTCCCACCAATGGAGGAAAGGATGAGTTCCTCCCTCCCCAGTCCTCTCCCTCACAGGGTGTTGCAGCAGCTCTCTGCCACGGGCAGGGCAGGGAGAGCAGAGCATGAGGGGCAATGAGAAGGATGTGCCCAGCAATTTCCGCTGTGCTGTCCTCTGTCCTGTCATAGGACAAGTGGCAATGCTAGCCTGTAACAAGCATGAGTCAGAGGCACTGAGGCTGCCTTTAAACTAGTTAGCACTAGACTGACGATAATTCAGCTGCTATTTGCTATTCAGTCTGAGCAACACAAAACTCAGGTGTGTGTTGGTTTGCCACACTAAGGATAGAAGAATAATTAAACCACCATTGCTTAACAAGCAATAAAATTCCTATGATCTTCCTATGGCAGACAGTTTTTTCCAGAATAAAAAACATTTCATATGTATGTCTTAAGGAGTTTGATCTTCCTGCACAGCTTTTCAAACTCATATAATAGTTTACTTTTAAGAATTTAAGTAAATAACAATTATTCTTACCTTTACCAATTTTGTAAAGACCAACTGATATCACCAAGATAAGAGCCATAACTTTTGCGTATGTGAAAATATCTTGTACACGGGTTCCCCACTTAACATTAACGCAATTAATAAATGTTAAGGAACCTGCAGAGAAAAAGAGTATGTGAGAGAGGAGCACTGTATGTTTTACATCACCTAAAACATATTCCAGACCCATCCTTCCAGATACCACCCCTTTTTCAGAGTGTAATTAAATTAAAGACAATGGCATCTTGCCATGGAATTCCCAGTAAATTCTGTTAAAGGTCTAGATTTAAATAAGTTCTGTCCACTAAGTTGGTGAAATGCCAATTAAATCCATGCTACTGAGCCTTATCAAAATTCTTCAAGGTAGTAATAAATTTGCTGACCCTACTAAATTGCATATCACAGTTAATAGAATAAACTGTAATTTTCTCAGCAATCTAGGCTGCCACTCAAAATGCTTGTTAGAAGCCTAGTCAGTGGTGAGATAACTAATCTGCTGTATGAAAAAGCAAAAGCTGCAAGCCACACCTGGGGCATCTGCTCAGAAATTAGAGGTGCTAGAGCACACAGTGGATTCACATGAAGACTACAGCAAGAATAACTAAGTGAAGCCTTAGAGAAACATCAGCATTTGAAGACTACACTCAAGCATTAGTGTTTCATGAAGTGCACCTAGAACACAGGGGAAAGAAATTCTTATCTAATAAATAACTGCTTTTCTGTGCAAGTGGAGAATTTCAGCTGAATAAAGTCTTTTGGAATAAGATTGGTTGCCTTTTAGACTGCTGAGTGCCCACGATGGTCTCATGTTTTACCATGGAGCCTTTTTCAGAAGTGAATTTCCTCTGCACAATGAGATGTGGAGTTGGGGCTATAGCAAAAACACCTTTTCAAACTTTGTCAGTATACATTATATTATCTTACATTAAAATTACTTCCTTTTGGGAGTTTTTGTTGAGTTGTACAATCTAAGCCATTTTTAAAAGATGATGCTATAGCACAGCCTCAGAGGAACACATACCCTAGCTTGACAAATTCATGTTTATAAGGAAAAGAATTTGAGTACATTCCATCTACTGGAGGATAGATTTGTAATGCTTATCTCTGCGTTCACCTAAGACATAGTTGTGACAAAGTCAACTCTGTGGAGTGTCTGATTACACTACAAAATTTCTTTAGAGAAAATACTCATATTAGTCACAGTATTTGTAAATCCATATGAATCTTATTTTTTTGTTGTTTTGTGACTTGCAAGAAATAGAGGACCCAATGTGGGCTTCCAATTAGGCCAATAATCCATAGAGATATATGTATCTTTATCAGCAGTCATAGTTTTCCCCAGCCAAATAGTTGTAATTCTTCTCTCCCCTCTAATAATCCTTGCCCCAAATAAAATCCATCTGAATAAGATTATTTCCTACATGTTCCTAAGAACATGTTATTTTCACAGAAGGTGAAAGAATAGAAATTCAGAACAATCACTCTGGGCACCTATGATTATAGTTTTTAATTTTGAGGAATCGTAACTTTACTTACATATACAAGCAGCTGCAATCAACCTGACTGCATCATATGGTGGCTCACAATGAGGAAAAATTGGTTGAACAATATAGTTAGCAAATGTGATTGCTATTACTGCCTGGGTTGTTGGTTCGATAATTAGCAAGGAAGACCAGAGTCTGATGAAGGCCACAAAGGCACCAAATGCTTCCAGGATATAGGCATAACTGCCTCCAGATTTAACGATGGATGTTCCCAATTCAGCATAACACAAAGCTCCAAACAGCGAAAACATCCCTCCAAGCGCCCAGATGACTAGAGAGAGTCCATAGGAAGCACTGTACATTAAAACACCTCTGGGTGATACAAATATCCCAGAGCCAATCATGTTCCCTACAATTAAAGAAACTCCATTTAGTAATGTGATTTCTTTCTTCATCTGCATTTTTCCACTTGTCTCTGCCATACTGTCCATTTCAGCTTTTCCATTCTTAGTTCTGGATTTTTTATTGCAGCACTTTTGCCAGGGAGCTGGCATCCTCTACTATCATTACCTGAAAACAAGAGGAAAGAACATCTTTTTTATTGCACATAGCATCAGAGACATGGCTAAGATAATTAGCATACAAAGTATAACTTGTACAAAGAGCAATTTTTTTGCCTGCTTTCACCTTGCCGTCCAGGAACCACATACTACTGGATTTTAACTTTAACTGTTCTGTACCTTTTTAATGGACAAATGTGAGGCTACCGTATTTGGCTATAGATTCTGAATCTTTCATGAACTCTGAGTTCACTTTTATTATTTATCTTGAGTTGTAATTCTACGTTATGTTATTAAAGTTATCTTAGCAAAGAAAAAGACACTGTACCCCTGGAAATATGGTCTAAGACAGCTGAAGTGTCCCACACAGGTATACCTCTCCCTAAATTTGCTCTTACCCCGGAAGAACTTTATTTTATTATTATCTGTTTCATCGAATCACATCCATCTGAAAATTATCTGCTGAGGATACAAGAGAAAAGAGCAAAAAAGATACTAAAAAACTCCAGCCTGAGGAGGTTAATGTGAGTATGAGGATAAAGAAGAGAGCTTTAGCTGTTCCTAGAGAAGAGATAGCTGCTGCAGTGGATAATGCAGGTTGTTTTGTTATTAATCTCAGTTGACGTCTGGTAGAAGCCACTAGCATGCATAGGAATTGAGTTTTGAACACTCTGTCCCTAGAACAGTTTTGTACAAGGGAGTCCAACAAAACATGACTGTAAAAGCTTGCCAGTCCGGTGCTCACAGGGCAGGATCCAAGTACACTGGGAGCTGAAAAAAACTGTAACTGCGTAGCTGTGGTGTTAAATTTAGCCTTCTGCACACATCACACCCCTCTGGGGCTGAAGGCCTCAGGGATGGGGAAGGGAAATGTAATAGCCAGGACCGCCGTGACTGTCTTAATTCTTGGGTCCTGCTGACTCATCATGATGCTTTCTCAGAACAATGGATTTTTTTTTGGTGCCTGTCTTGAACGACATTTATTTCTCCTTCCCTTCTGCCTCCATACACACTCTAAAACACTTCCAAAGAAAACTTCCTCAAAATCCTATGAGCTAAAGCCAAGTTCTCTGAGGAGAACAAAGCTCCTCCACACAACACTGGCCAAAAACATTTGATCACAAACTTATGTTGTGGGTCAATGGCCAGTTTAAAGCAAACAACCTGCCCTCCTCAAACTTCCTGAAAGATTTGCTTTTCTTTGTAAAGTATAACTGTTTTAGCAGCCCTGAATATTTATAATGAGATGTGTTCTTTTCCAGCTTTTTTTGGTGCAACTCCAAAGTTTCAGTTTCCTAGTTGATCAAATAACTAATGAGGCCTGATGAGGGTTAAAGACTAAAAGATGTGAAACTCTCTTTAAATATTAAATGTTTTTCTCATCCCAATGGCATCTCCTCTAATTGCAGGAGCACTGTGGAAACACTGGAGTAGATTTAAGTATTAATTCTTGCCACAAATGTTCAAGAGTGACTGCTGAGTCTCTCATCCATCGCTGACCTCCTCTTCACACATGGGTAACTCCTCTAACTTCTCACTTTGTCCCTCTAAGAAAAAAAAAACATCACCTTGGTCTAGAGGGGAGAGGAATTTCAGACATCCAAGACACCCGTAATGTGTCTTCCTTAAAATTGCTGATAAGCATTCCCAGTTTCCTACTATTAACAATTTTTTTCTGCTTGTGTGAAAGAAAAGAGGGAAGTGTGTCCTACCACCTCCCCTCACTGCCAAATAGGAGCCAGTACTTCCAGAATCTCCTGTCTCTGTTTCTGCTTTCCATGGTTATGTGAAACGGTGGCAGAAACCCCCTCCCACGATCAGAGCTCTTCAGAGAGCCCATCAGGACAGCAGCATGCTAGAAATTTGGACAGAACTCTTAACAGAGTAGTGCTTTGGCAGCAGAGCTGGTTTAAAATCACATTGTGCTCTTTCTGCCTCATCTGGGAATTTGTGTTTTTTAATTTTATTTTTTATTTTTAAATGCAGCTCATTCAGAGCTCTGGCTCTGAGCCGAAATGCACAAATGTTTACATGGATACAGATCAAACAGGGGAAAAATTGAAAATGCAGCTGTTCCCGAGGTGATGTGAATGTGAAGCTATGTAAGTAGTGATCAAAACCAATGCCTATCAGTTTTCCTGAGATGAAGCCTCACTGATACATGAGATCAAGTTTTTTTCCTGCAAAGTAAAGGTAAAGGTGCAGATATTTTCCTGCACTAGTAAAGGTTACTTGTATACATGATATCAAACCTGAATTTTGATGTCTAGTATGGATGACCTGGTAGCTAAAGGTAATTTGAGCACTTAAAATGAAAAAGCTACTTGAGTCCAGTAGAACTTTTACAATCTGTAGCTTTCATAAGTGCACAAAGGTAAATGATTTTCTCAAGTAACAGAATGCTTTGCCTATTTTTTCTTCTCTCTTGTACTAACAAAAGGTTTTTTTTCAGATCTCTAAAAATTTGTAACCAGAGCTGTGTAGGGAAATACTTTTTTCATAAATAAGTGGACTGTGGATGAAACCATTTTGAAAAAAACCCGAGCAACAAAAACAATTAGAAGAAAAAGCAGTTCAAACTTCTGTACTTTCAGAGATGTCACATTAGCAAAACTTTTAACCAGACCCTGATTTAAGTCCATGAATATGTACAGCCTGAGATTCAAAGGATAAGAGATTCAGATTCTATAACCAAGACATGTAACTTCACTGTAGTTAAATTACCCCAATTTATATCAACTGAAAATCTGCAAGAAAGTAGAAATTTGAAAACAAAATCTTTTAAACAGCTTCTGTCTGTCCCTCCCCTGCTCCCTCAAGTGAATAGCAATATTCCCACTAGCTCTGACAGTGCACTGATGTCATTCAGTGGGGTCACAATGTTGAAGCTGTTACTGATTTCTTTATTCAGGACTATGTCTTCCTTAAAGTTTGACTGAGGCGGGACTTATGCTAGTTCTCAGCAAAGTCTTCACACTATTAAGAAAATTAGCAGAATATAGGAAAGAGTCTCCTGTACAGATCTTCCTGTATAATAGCAAAAGAAGAAGCTTTTTTTTTTCAAACGTGTAAAGAATTTACTATTGTTAATTTGAGGATATGCTCAATGTCTGTTGCCATGGTCTAACCCTTTCTCTCATTTATAGCTTCTGCTATTTTGTTCCTACTGAATCTGGCCCATAGTACTGTCCTAATGTCATCGCTGTCACTTTATCCTCACGCTACCTTCTTCCCTTTCAGGGACCATCACTGCTGCTTCTGCCTCAAACTGATGTGCCCAAATCCTTAAGCTATGAAGCCCAGCTGTTCAAGCATGACTCTGTTCTCTATCACTTAGGCATCTCTGTAGGTCACATTTTGAGGGTGCACATAATCCAAGTGAGAGCCAGTATGAGCTAAGATGTGGGAGGGTTTTACATGCTGGAGACAACCCTCAAAGCGGTAATAACTTGACTTCTTGCAGGGGGGGGGTGACCATTTTCAGTTGGAAAATACAGTATTATAATAGGTAACGATCCTTACAGTGAGTTCCCTAGCAGAAAGAAATTCAGAGTGGCTTCCTGAGAATGGAAAGTTTTCACTTATGCAGTAATTAAGAAAGGGAGTTTCTTTGCATTCTGCTTTGGCATGGTTGAATATTTAAAGGGTAACCCTACTGCAATATTAAAACTTCACAGCATAAAAAAAATAAGTACAGGTATTTTAGTAGCTCTAGTGTATGAAGTCTGAAGAGCAAGACATAAAAGCTTCCTGACATGAAGGAAGGTCACTGCTCTTTTGGTCATCATGGACTGTGACAAGCAGGAAGAGCTATTTCTCTCTAGAAAACAAAGATTCAGACAGGCATCACGCCAACGTGCCTCAGAGGCTGCAGCAGGCTAAATAAAACAGCAGCAAACACTTGCCTATGCCTTATGCCAGCAAGTGATCTCTACTATAGAACTTCACAATCCTGTTTTCCGGCATAATGGCCCTAAATCCTTTACAACCTTATGTTTACCTCCCAACTGTATGCACAGAGAGCAACAGAAAGGAACTTGTAGATGGAAACCTAAGAAGTTAAAGAAAACTATAACACTATATACAGGTAATTCTCAATACCCGTTTTTTAGTCAAGCCACTGCCAGAAGTCATACAGAGAAGCAAAGGAAGAAGGGACATCTTGATAGCAGATGAAAACCAGAGCTGAAATCAAAGACAGTTGCTCCATAAATTAATGCAGGACGGGTTTGGCAGGGCAGGATTTTTTCAGACACTTCCCACCCTTCAGGGATCTACAGCCTCATGAGTGATTGCCTTCTTCTTGAGAAGGTAATTAACCTTTGCCAAATGATTAGGCAAGGTTTGGTCAGGGATTATGTAAACGTGACATCTTATGAACTGCTCCCTAGACTTCGAAAGGGACTGAGCTGCCTCTATTTGTGAGGACATTTTGAAACTGTCAGCTTTTAATTCCAGAAATATTAGTAAATAAATCAGGGGATCTCTCTTGGAGACCAAATACTGTTTCTTCAGCAGATGCCCTTGGAAACTGAGGGCGTTCAGAAAGTAACCTCCTATCAAAGATGCTGGAACATTCTGGACATGAAATTTATTCCTTAATATTATTTGAGATTATTTCATGGCCTTTTCTTTAGGTGTTTGTTGTCTACTGCCACTCAATTTCCCAATAATGAAGGTCTGCTCTGCCATCAATTAACATAGCAAAGTCAAACCAGGCAATAAAACTGATAAACTTCCAGTATTTTCTAGTTTAAACTAGAAAATAAATGACATTAAGGATGACATTAAAAAACAAAATCTAGCATATTTTAATCACATTTTGGGAAGATTATGGAGCGGTTCATCTTGGGAGTGATCACACGGCAAGTGCAGGACAACAGGGGGATAAGGCCCAGCCAACATGGGTTCATGAGGGGCAAGTCCTGTTTAATCAACCTGATTTCCTTCTATGACCAGGTGACCCGCCTAGTGGATGAGGGAAAAGCGGTGGATGTTGTCTACCTGGACTTCAGTAAGGCATTTGACACTGTTTCCCACAGCATTTTGCTGGAGAAGCTGGTGGCTTAAGGCTTAGACGGGTGGACTCTTTGCTGGGTTAGAAACTGGTTGGATGACCGAGCCCAGAGAGTGGTGGTAAATGGAGTTAAATCCAGTTGGCGATCAGTCACAACCGGTGTCCCTCAGGGTTCAGTTTTGGGACCAGTCTTGTTTAATATCTTTATCAATGATCTGGATGAGGGGATCGAATGCATCCTCAGTAAATTTGCAGATGACATGAAATTAAGTGGGAGTGTCGATCTGCTTGAGGGTAGGAAGGCTCTGCAGAGGGATTTAGACAGGCTGGAGTGATGGGCTGAGGCCAATTGTATGAGGTTTAACAAAGCCAAGTGCCGGGTCATGCATTTTGGTCATAACAACCCCCAGCAACGCTACAGGCTTGGGGAAGAGTGGCTGGAGAGCTGCCTGGTAGAAAAGGACCTGGGGGTGTTGGTCGACAGCCGGCTGAACATGAGCCAGTAGTGTGCCCAGGTGGCCAAGAGGGCCAACGGCATCCTGGCCGTTCGGCCAGGATGTATCAGAGACGGTGTGACCAGCAGGAGTAGGGAGGTGATTGTGCCCCTGTACTCGGCACTCGTGAGACCACACCTTGAGTACTGTGTCCAGTTCTGGGCACCACAATGCAAGGACATTGAGGTGCTGGAGCAGGTCCAGAGAAGGGCAACGAAGCTGGTGAGGGGTCTGGAAAGCATGCCCTATGAAGAGCAGCTGAGGGAACTGGGGTGGTTTAGTCTGGAGAAGAGGAGACTGAGAGGAGACCTTATTGCTCTCTACAACTACCTAAAAGGAGGTTGTAGCGAGGCTGGTATTGGTCTCTTCTCCCAAATTACTAATGATAGAACAAGAGGAAATGGCCTGAAGTTGTGTCGGGGAGGTTTAGATTAGATATTAGGAAGAAATCCTTTACTGAGAGAGTGGTTGGGCACTGGAACAGACTGCTCAGGGAGGTGGTGGAGTCACCATCCCTGGAGGTGTTTAAAAAACTAACAGTTGTAGCACTTGAGGTTATGGTCTAGTGTCTAGAGAGATGTTAGGATGAAGGTTGGACTTGATGATTGTGGTGATCCTTTCCAACCATAATGATTCTATGATTCTATGAAATCAAGCAAAGAAACCAAGATTATGCACTGTAAAGGAATAGTGTAAAATGAAACACTCTTAGCAATAATAATGAAAAAAACGAGGAACAACGACAAAAAAATCCACTTTGATCTCTGAAGAAAACGTATCCCACTCAGTAGGAAGTGAGTATATGTCCTTTTGTTTTTTAAATTTAATGTTTGTAAAAATGTTCAATTAATTAATGCTTCACATGCTCCAATTGCATTACTGTGATCAGAGGCTGGTTTTCCCATAGGAGGGACTTGCTCCACCCCCAGCACTCCATTCCCACCCCAAAGCAAATCACAGACGATAATTGAGAGAGAAGCTACTGTAGTCTACATCTAAGAAAGGTATTAAAAAAAGAAGGTGGCAGCTTACCAGGGGATAGGTGATATGCTTGCCTCTTTTATCAGAAAGGCTACGGTAATTGAATAGTGACTCTCTAACTGCTCTTCTAAATAAGCACACATCTGTTTCACCAGGACAGGTAAGTTAACACTAGTATGAATTGCCTCTTCTCTTACTCTTGGTTTAGCCTTGCCTTTAGCTGCTATTTTTATTACAGTAGTATGAATACTAAAATAAATGAGAGCTTTCAAGAAAGAAGATCCTAGACTCTCCTGGAATGTGGTTTCTCCAAACAACCTCAACTGAGGTCATTAGCAGGCAGTAGCAGGCAGCTTAAATATAATCTGCTCTTTATTCCTTAGAAAGTTGTGACAGAAATAAGACAACAGGAAGGTTGGGAAAAAAAAAATCCTTCATCCATATGTCACTGAAACCAGGAACAACACTTTGCCAGATGTTAATGAGAACAAACGCAGTCTAATTCCTTCTTATTAATTTAGAAAGCCAAATGAGATGTTTTACTAACAACGTACACAAAGATGATGTTTGTTCTTGTGGTGTAATTTGACAAAACAGAAAGATTTTCAGAGTGGGAAGACTAGCAGAGAGTCATAGTTAAATGAAAATCATACTTATTATTTCATTTCAGTCAAGCTAATGTTTTCCTGTTTACTCTTTTTGATACATTTTCTTTTAAATTTAATCTACTCATTGTTAAATATTTAACTCAGTTATTTTCCTACACTGAAGAATCTGTGGCTTTTCTAATAATTTATGACTTGATGTACGATACACAAAACAGGTCAATTGGTGTTAAGGTCTTATTTTAATTAAGCTTAAAATATCTTCTAAGCAAAGAAAGAGATTACTTACCCAATGTATTCAGCTTTGTATTCTGAAACAATGTGTTGCCCTGTCTTTTGTATAACATACACTTTTTGTCTAAGTACTTTTGGAAAGCCAGTACAGCATGCAGCACAATATCTACTGAAACAAGTAAACGTCCAGAAAATTAATTTGCCTGGGCAGAGCAAAAAGTTAATGAATGCAGGAGGAATAACCTGGGATTTTTGTTTTCCATGAACGACAAAGCCAATAGTAATGCAAAAATTTAGACTCACGTGTCAAAGGGCACCTGGAAGGAGCTGATCCAGCAGATCAAAGTCTTAAGTCACTGGACTGAGTTGAGGCACTAGGTAACAGGACTTCATCAGAATAGGCTACTAATCCACACAGGAAAGTGAAATAATTTGATTCAAACACAGATATCCCTCCTATCAGCTTCAGTAATCCAACTGGAAAACAAGCAGCAGAGTTGCATCATGTTGTGCGTTCCATATCCACGGTGACCAAAAAAGAATAATAAAAACAACCCAGATCTTTCTATCACAAGTCATTGCTCCTCCTATTTCTTCCTTTTAAAGTAACCTCTTGTAAAAGCATGCTTTCTTTGACAGATTGAGAGAGATCTACAGTTAGTGTTTACACAGACATGGCTATTCTTTTTCAAAGACCCTACTCAAATCAGGTATATGACAAGTATTTTGAATAAACAGACTCCAAGTTGCTTTATTTTCATGTATGAAGGATGGTTATTTATCCCTGAGAGCTCTTTAAGTCTGCCTGAAAAGATTGCACAATTTCAGCTGCCTGCAAGTCTGTTGTTACAGACACTATACTATATCAAGAAAAATTTTGCAACAGACTAGTTTTGCAGTGATTTTGTTCTTTGCTGAAGGAACAAAGAGGTTGAGCCACATTCCTTAATCAGAGGCTCTGTTAAGGTAACATCTTTTTGTTCTGTCGGGACAGCATTAATGGTCTATAGCCTAAAAACCAGAATGCATATTTTGAAGAATGCATACTTACTTTCACTCTGAAATTCTAGCTTGTATTTATCCGGTTCCTGATTTAGGGCACCAAACTTTATTTTTTTTATTGTCTGTTACTCTGAGGCACTCTGTCGTCATACATTTGCCCCCTCTTAGAGCTCAAGAGCACCTTTATATAGTTCATATGTCTCTCTCCTGAGTCAGCTTCAGCCCTTTGTTTTAATTCTGTAGAGGCTGCATGTTGGAACACGAACCAGAACGTTTTCTCCATTAATGCTTCCCATATTACTATTGGTCTGACCCTGATGGTTATGTCCTACGCGACATTTCCCACAAATTTAAAGTAACAGCACATAAATAAGCATTGAGCAATCATAGGCATGTTTTTCATGCACGCTGCATGCTTTTTCTTGAACACTTCTGTGAATGCAAAATCTAGTTCCTTTGCAAAGGAAAATTACACTTATTTGCATTTTAAGTAAGCAGGATGGATAATGTGAAGTGAACATGACTTCCTTTCTAACATTTTTCTCATTTATTTTTACTGTCTTTTAGAATTTGATCTGCACTTCGGCACTGGGGATTTTCCTGTGCCAGCTTAGTGCTTATAGCAATTCTTCTGTGGATTATAGCTACAGATACACCATTTACTTATGGAGCAGCAAAGTAGGGTACGCTTGCCTGAATAAGCCTGTGACATTTTCTGGTTTCTTGCCTACACTTCCACTACTGCTCAGGAAGGGTTTTCATGATGTAGACTGGAAACAAGAGTATTTAAATTATTTTCAGAGCCCTCTTCATTCACACCATTGCCAAGATGCATCGTTCAGTTCCAGCTCTGCCAGGTCCTCTGCTTCCTTCTGTTCCTTACCTCTGCCCCTGCACCTTAGTGCTCAGCCAGCACAGCCTTCTACAGTCCTCGCCTAAAAGAGGTGCACTTACCGTTAACCCTGGTTGAAAAAATACTGCCAAAACACCTCTGCCATTAGCTGCAAAAGTCTAAATGACAAAGGCCGCCATTTGTGTCACCTTGGTAAAATCAGATCTTTACTTACTTTCCCATGAAGTTGATGCAGGACAGAGCATAGCACACAGACCATGCCAAGGAACCTCTACCAACCATGTTAACTCAAGGTATAGGAGTAGAACATGAGGATCACCCACTACTAAGTAACTGAAGATCGGTCACTACTAGGTGACTAGGTGCTAAAATGGCATATGAAATCTAATGGTAACAAGTGCAAAATAATATATATAATTCTATGTTTCTATTTTTCCCCATGTAGAGGTAAAAAGACGTTTTTTTGTGTACATCTTAAAAGGCTCTCAATGAGCTGTTACAACTCAGAGCAGAGCTTTTATTGTCAGCAAGAACAGTGCTCTGAAACATGAGCAGCATCCTTGGAGTGAAAAAGCTAAAAAATCTGTTAGGAATCGCTAAGAAAAAGTGAAGAGTGCACAAAATACTGTTGTGTACTGGAAGGTGTTGCTGGCAAGGGAGGAGGGGAACCAAACAGCCCACGTGGTAGCCTTCCTGAGCACTCGCAACCCTTTCTCTCACAGAGCAGGGTCCCATCTGCTGCCTCCACAGATCTGGCATCACGGTAGCAGACATCCTAGACTTGGGCTTCCTGACAGAGAAGTTGTACGTGAACTGCATGACTGTGCCTGACTGTCCTCACCGACCCTGGACCTGCTGCCATAGTCAAAAGCAGTGCTCAGTGTTCCCGTTGCACGGAAACTCTGTTCCTCCTTCATAGTACTGGAGTTAAACAGAAGAAGTGGCAGACTTATTGGCTCATATGTCTGTCATCTCTACACACCCTGAGTGGATCAGGCACACAGCCTTCACCTCCTGTTTCACATGCCTACCCCAAAAGCTTCCTGCTTATTGCTGCTTCTGTATCCCCTGAGTGTGGCTGCTCCCTCCTCCATTCCACTCTTGAGGAAATCTGTGTGTGTGCCTAACATGTTGGATTCTCCTCCCTCACGAAGGGAGGCTCAGGGTGCAAGGAAAGAAGGAGGTAGGATGGAGTTCTTCCATTGAGTGGCCTCAGGGTTTCTGTGGAGGGCTGGCTTTGGCTACAACAACACTCATGGCTTTACATATGCATGTCCAGACTGGGTGTAGAAAATTAGCTTTCCTGCAGCTGTGCCACCTTTGGGTGATGGCATATGAAGAGGGTCTGCCCCTAGTGATTGCAACAGCATGACAGCACCATTTCTGAATGTGAATCTGTAGGCCAGATTTATCATCGTTATTAACTGACGATTAACTAGCCAAACCAGTTCCCTGTTAACAAGCAAGAGTCAGCAGGGAAACTTCAGAAAGCAATAGGATGTTCTTTTCCCTTAGCCAAGTATCCTACCAATGGATCCTCATCTTTTATATCCAACATTTCTTCTCCACTATGAAGAAAGTAGAAAGTGGACAACTACCACAGTTGCCTTGGCAGCACCTGGAATGCCTTTGGGATCTGTCCCACTTGTTCTCCAGGGCTCCTCCACCTGTTTACATGGCTTCTAGGGAACAGCAGCTCATGGGGCACTGGCAGAAAAGCTGCAGCAGGCACACTGGCAGGCTGCAGACCATGTTGGAGGCAAGCCAGTGCAAAGGTGCAGCAGCAGCACTGAGAAAGATAACAGCACAAATCAGAAATTCAGATCCACCTGCCAGCCTGTACAGAGCTGGGAAGCATGGCCTCTGTGCTGTGCCCGAGTTCGGTTTGCTCTGAGGCAGAAGCTGCTTTCAATGAGTTGGGAAACTGGAGGAAGGTACAGACTCCCAATCATGAGACATCAGATGCCACTTGTCAGACCAAGGCTCTTTACATATAGCCAGACTGCTTTTACCTTCTTACACAGAATTCAAAATAATACATTACAAAGTTTGCAACTCACGTAGACCCTACTACGAGAACAACATATCAGCTTGTAAAAAGATACTGCTAAAGAAGCCTCTGTTTTTCTAGTTACTAAAACCAAAATTCAGGACAACTCTTGATGAATTTTGGATACACATCTAAGAAATGCTATTTCACTACCTAGCACAACACAAGTCTTTCTTTAGGCACTACTAATAATGAACAAATATGGCTTAAAATGTGACATGCGGTGAAACACAACAGTTTTGGCACCAAACTTCCACTGGCAAGGCTGGCAGCTTTCTTCAGAGCCTGTCCCTGCTAGACATCTTTAGGTCGGCTCTACAAAAAGCACAACCATTCACTGCACTGTTGTCCTGGTCTCAGTTACCCAGTTTGAATTTTACAGCCTTCAGAGAGAAGCAGGATAAAATGCAAACTCCCAGTTATGCCAAAAACTTGCTTAAAAGAACCACTAAAAATCCTTTTCTATCCAGGAAGTATTACATTGTATTCTTGTGATCCAGTTCACAAAGTTAAGACAGACATTGAAAATACTGAGCTGCTGGCAACTAGTAATGGCCACACTGAAACTTGAATCATTGAAATGGGGCAGATCTCACATCTCTGTAGGTTTCCAAACAGCCGTCACTTAGGATTTCTCATTTATCTGCTCCTTTTTATATGGTTGTTTAGGCAGATTTCAGCTTTCTTGTACACAAAGTTTGGATTTTCCTGAATTTTACGTAGCATTAGCAGAATTTGTTATTATTTATCAGTGCCTGTAAAAATCATTTTCCTGTGCTGTGTTCTGACAAACAAGTTATTTTTTTACTAGTTCTGAAGCCAAGATAGTGGTAAAGTCACCAAGGCTTTCTGAAATAATCTCAAAAAAAAATCCCACGTACCTTTTCCTCTCAGGTGGCTTCATTTGTGCCTCAACATGTTAGCACCATCCTTCAGACAAGAAAAGGATGGTAGAGGTGTTGTCCAGAAGAGGTTAAGGCAGGTCATGGCAGGGGAGACCCACGTACATCACTTCCAGCCTGGCAGGGCAGGGCATCCCTGGTCTTTGTACAGACCCAAACTACTGCTCATCATGTAAATACTAAAAATAAAACTGAATTAAAAGTTTGATCCAGCAACATCAGATGAGAACTATTTATGGCAGATGACAAAGGCAAGGGAGGTATTAGCTAAGGAAATATAAAAGAGGTAATTAACTGAGGATTCCCTTGTATAAGCTGTATGTAGATCTCACCATACTATGATTTCAAGAGGAGTTTAAGCAGGTGTAACCAAGGAGCATAAAAGACTATAGCTGCACCCTTTCTAATGTATCGGTTCTTAGCAGAACAACGATGAGCAGCACAATGTTGTCCTTGCCCTCAGGCTCCTCTTTGGACTAAGATTCTTCTTATGCAGTGATCTGAAGCACTTGCCCTGGCAACAAAATGGGAAAAACAAAACAAACACATAGTAAAAAATCCTGTAAAAATCCAACGTAAACTTCCTCCCACCTACCACTCTTCTCTGGTATTTTGGGAGAAAAAACCAGTACAGGTGTAAGAAGACAATTTATTATACACACAGCATACAAGACCCAAAATAGAGCACCGAGATGTTTTTCCTCCTCTATGGAAAAGACCAGATGGAGAAAAGCAAACCAATATTCAACTTTGAGATGGGTTGTGTCAGTCCTGTGATGTGAAAGGAAAGGATATGTATAAACAGAAAATAAGTAAAACAGGGAACGTTTAATGTTTGTCTTTGTCATGTATAAACAAAATAGTTTTATGAATTGAGTTAATGTGTCACACATTTGGCTTTATGATTGCATTCCAACTGGTTAATTGGTAACTCACCAAATGCAGCCTAGATGAACTCAGTGTCATTTCTGAGACTCTACAAAGGCATAGTACAGACGAAGCAGTACATATATAAAACTACTATATAGAAAGAAGAATCGTGTTTTAAGAAATATTCACATGGTTTCACACAAAAGAATAAATTTAAAGATGCAGTCTTAAAGAATTAGATACAATGTCTGGATAAGGTTGAAGTCCTAGCTGTTTGTTATCTTTCAACTTCTGTATTATAATTCTAGCAAATTCCTCTCCTTGGCTATCTGAGGTATCAAGCAGTTGTCGGACTTTTGATGTCCTTGTAGGTTTGGTGCTTATAAGCTCATAGTCTTCTTTCATGAGTAAAAATCTTGATAGAAGAGCATCCAGTGACTGATTCAAACATGCTTCAGTCATCTGATCAATAATTTCTTCTCTTTTACTTTGGATCCATTGATGAGCTACATTCTGTTGCATGGTTTCCAAAACAAAATCTGAGACTGGAGAGGATTAAAAAGAAGAAAAAGTTAATATTGTAACTGCCTGTCAATAAATACTGCCACAGAACAAAAAACAAGCTGTGAAAGAGTTGTTTAAAACTTGGTTTTGGTCAGAAATACACTAGACTATTAAACATGCTCTTAACAATTCACTATCATGTTCCCCATTTAAAATATTCCAGTTTGCCAAATTTGGTGGTTGAAGTATTTATTTTATTTGAATCGCAGAATAATTTAGGTTGGAAGGAAACCTCAAGGAGGTCACATCTGATGTAAAGGCCTGCTCAAAGCTGGGCCAACTTCAAGGATAACTCAGGTTGCTCAGGGCCTTGTCCAGCAGACTTTTGAGCATCTCCAAGTGATGGGACTTCTGCAGCCTCTGTGGGCAATCTGTTCCAGTGTTCAACCCGACATGGCACTAAAAAGAGATAGGTGGTAACTTCACTTTGCAGTGGGATTTTTATTGAAGTTTACTTAAAACATCCCTGTAGTTTCCTGTGTATTTGCCTCAAACTGAGCATTTGCTCAGTGAAAAGGTGCAGATTCTTGTATTTCCAGAAGAGGGATGATGCAGCAGATCTTTTTCGATATTTTTTTGGAAGCACACTTTTAACAGTTATTTGATGCATAAGAATATCATGCAGTGGGCTCTTACTTCACAGAGAAGATCATTAAAGGTGAGATGCTGACAACTGCTGCTTCACTTTGCCCTGCCATTACTATAAGGAAGACTGTCAAGCTGAAAAAGTGAGGAGAAGTGACAGGCAACCAGGTAAGTTAAGCCTGAGCTAACTTTTATTCCTGTTCTGCTGGACTGCAGCACTGTTACTCCTATAGTAGCAGGAAGGAGGAATAACATGAGCAAAGGAAATCAGCTAAAGAGGACCCAAGGCAGCATGAAGTAAGTTTGCTTAAAAGAAGAAAAGCTAGGAGCTACAAGTAGGTTTACTAGGTCACATTTTACATTAGTTTTTACTTACTTTGTAATATAAGGCTACAGAAGCAGAATTACTTGCATTCTTAATATTTGTAGAATGCTTTGTTTTCATTTTACAGATGAACAACAATTCCAATTTCCATTTCCTACACACATATATATTTGATATCAGGACACTTATTGTGGGTCTTGGAATTAAATCAGTGTTTGCTGTACCTGAAGAAACTGGTGATGACCGCAGTATACATGATGCAGAATTTGAGGCATCTGAAGTACTCTTGTCAGATGAGGGAAGATAACTGTAGGCATGCACAAGTTTGGCGCTCTGAGTTACAGAGATATTTTCATCGGTGCTCTGACTGCTGAGAGAGTGTAGATCTCCAGAATTTCCACCTTAAAGGGAGAAAAAAATGAAGTGAGTTGTATTACTTCTGTGTCAAAATAAAATATAGCCATCAGAGACTGTTTAGAGTAATTCCATAAAAGAAGTCCTAGACAATCTAAATTCACTTCAAATACATTACTCTTACACCCAGATTCTGAGTACCTTTATGTCTCTGATCTTTTACCAGGTATTGATGATGAGTTTGGGGATCTTGTTTTATTTCAAAAGAATATTGAGAGCAAAAATCCAATACACGTGAACTTTAAAAAAAATGCTCTGCTTGACAGAATTTTTTGGTAGGAACTGGAAGAACAAAAGAACTCCTTCAGGTATTTGGAGAGGAGTCAGTATGAAAGCCAACTAATTTATTTTTTATGAAGTCTGGCAGCATTACAAAGGTAGAAAGACTGAAAGAAAGATTTAGGTGGAGGGAAAGAACATGAAGACCAGTCATGGCATTTGGTGGGAAGCCAACGGGTGTTTTCCATCAAAACAGTGTATAACTTCAAGAGAGCTTCATTAAAATGTTTGCAAAGAAGGGGAAAAAAGGGTTTTTATCAGGTAGAAAGCTCAATAGTTTCTATTTTAATCATTTTTAATGGAAGAAAAAGATGATGTATATGAAAGCAGCAGTAGGAATGACTCAACCCTTTGGGAGGTGGTCGGACCTCTGCGCGCCCGACCGCGACACCTCCCATAATTTATTTTCCCTGGAATTCTTGCTGTATTTGTATTTTTCTAGTACATTGGGTACAAGCTCAGAATTGTGGATATGTTCACACAGGAGCCAGAAAAAAAAACTGCCTGTGCTGTCTTACCTCTACCAAAATATGTCCAGTTTTGCAGCACCTCAGCATACTTTTTGATGCCCTGCTTTATAGCAGTGAAGTCAGTTGCCTTATCTGCTTTCATACCACTGGTCCCTGCAAAGCCAAAGGATGCTCCATTCTTTTGAAATATATGTTTGCATTCTTTCACGAGAAGAAACTTAAGTGCCATTCTCGTTTCACAATGTATTGCTATTGCACCTGGGTCCCATCACATTTTTCTGGCTTCTGATGTCAACAAAACAAAATTGAGTTTTGTCTGGGAAAAGGCGACAGCTACAAAAGGTCTATGCACATGGTTTTGCAAGGTAATCTGTTTATTAAAGCTGTTTTATTTATTGACTCAAAAATGATTGAGAGGTTGGGCTGCATTATGAACTTTCAGTTTACTGAGCTTTAGGAGTGCCTTAAATGCTGATGCTTAGTCTTTTTGTCTTTAGAATTAGTTCACAAATTATTAGCTAAACTGCCAAGAGTCTGAAGGGACAAGTAAATGCTATCTCTGCATTCATGACCCTGAATAGGAAAACTGAAGCTGTGAGCTGTGGGGATTTGTCAAGTGACAGCAATAGAAATCAGAGCTAAATTCTCTAGTTTTTTACCCAGAGCACTAAGTTTACAAACCACAATTTCTTTCCAATGTAAACAGATATCCCACCATCTGCTATGCAAATGCAATGTTACAGTGAGAGTGTAAAGCTGCGATGGCAACTTAATTTATACGAAGTCATTAGTATCTCTACCTGATGAGAGGATATTACACTTGGGAACGGACTCGAGTCTTGATATAACTGGAGAGATGCTCCGAAGTGGAAGTGCATCACATTGTATGGAGCCAGAATTTGTTTCCTGAAACGATTCCAGTTGTATAATGAAAATGCACATTAAATAAATACAAAGTTGCAACGACTTACAGGGTACTTTTCCATCAGTTTCTTTTCCCCACTACCTAAATGCTCAATAGACAGCACAATTAAAATCCAGCAAACCAGAAGAAATCTATACAATCCCAGTACTTGTGTTTTTCCAAAGCTGACAACAATTTTTGTATAGAAGCAGCATTAAGAATCAAAATGTAAAAGCAAATCTATATGACCACATAAAGAAGCTCCATAGAGGTGTAAGAGAGCAGAAGACAGTCTCTTAAAAGTTGCAGACAGTGTGCTACGTTTCCCCCTGAGAGGCTGGCTTTCCCACATTTAGAGGATGTACCAAACACACCCTTCCTATTTTTGTTTACCCATCCTTTACGGTCTTCACCTACATGGCTCCGCATTTCTTACAACCCAGCTCAGCTAACACATTTTATACCTTTCCTGACTGCATAGGAAAGTTACTGCAGAAAATTCCCCCTTACTAAGTTGATCTCCCTTTAAAACTCTCAAGATCTTTAATGTTGCCAACATAGAAGACATACATACATAATGATGCCAACATGCAATATGTAAAATATTTACCTCTTGGGGATTCAGAGGTATATTTAGAGATATCTGCTCCACATATGCTTTCTTTCCACTCTTTTTAATACATCGTGATTCATATAGTGACTGGAAGAGACATTTTTACCTGTATTAAATTTCTGCTAGAAGACAAGATGACAGCTCTGTACAAACACATGCTTCTGCCAGATACAAGATTAGATAAATAACAAAGGAGATTACGTTTCTTTTAGCAAGCAAAAGTTACCAGCTTATTTCACCATCTCATGACTGTAACAAAAGCCACTTACCTTTGATCTCTTTAACAGAATCACTGCTTCCAACATAGCTATTTCATCAAACGTTCGCAGGACTGGCTCTAGATCTATTAAGCATTCTAAATAAAGAAAGAGAATTTAAGGTGGAAATTAAGTTTTCATTTTGCTACTTTCTTGCATTTAAAAAAGTAATTTGTCTGTTGATACATATCAAACCACTTACTCTGCTAAACAGAAGTTTTCTTGCTTTCACCTGTTACAAATGCACACCTGATCTGGCCACCTCAGCACTCTGTATCAAAAGAGATCCAGGACCGTGCCCAGCTGCAAGTCTTACATTCCTGGAATGGATAGATTGGTGGATTTGCTGTATTTTAAGACAGCACCCCCACTACCAGAAAATCCAGAATAGATGCTGTGTGGCAGGGCCAGAGAAGATGGTGATAGGCAAGACACTGACCCATCACGTCCAGTGAATCCAAATGATAGTGTCCTCATGCTCACCAAAGGCAGTGAGTCAGAGAAGCTGAAATCATCTGTTCACACAGGGAGACACGCACAATCCAGTAAGCAAGTGACATGTCCTATGCTCCCTTGCTGAAAGGTTTACAAAACTAAGTATTTCAAGTTTTCAGATGATTGTATTATATCAAAAATCTTTCTTTGAAACTGTGGTCAAGTACAACAAAACCTTAGGAAAGGATGATGGCGTATCATAATTCTACTGCATTTCTATGGACAGCACCCATCTGGTAAAACCCGTTTACGATACTGGCAGTCTGTCACACTGCATCCTTATTAACATATTTTGATTTTTTTCCTGTAATTTTATCACAGTTCTCCCATATTAACTTTTTTCCCACTAGCATCTTCAAGACAGACATTCAATAGTGGTATTCTTATGTTCTTGCACCACCAAAACCAGAGTTTTACAGGTTCAGCATTCCATTTTCCACACTGAAATTCTAGCACTGGTAATTTTTATTCATTATAATTAAATTGTAGTTACACATTCCAAGTTTATGCAGCAACATGGCGCTAAGTAATCTTTATCCCTTCTTTGTTAGGGGGAGAGACAGGTTAAATGAGGTTTTTTATTAAAAGTTTAAATAACAAAAGGGGGTTTGGGTGTTTTAGTTTTTCCCTTCCCTGTGCTATGGTAATTGCAAAATTTCCCAGTCAGTGACCTTTATTTCCGTTAATTCTGCAACAGTTTTGCAACTTCCTCTTTCTATTTATGATAGTAAAGTAGGGGAAAAAGTAATGCATGTTTTCCTCAAAGACCATCTTACAGACATGGCATTAAGAACAGAATCCACGTTAGCTCATACTTTAGTACATATCCCTGGTATTAGCCCTTCAACGTGTCCATAGAATTTGACTGCTATTTTGTTTCGGTTAACTGACACAGGAAAACAAAAATACATAAGGAAATATCATGATGTGTCTATTCTTTTTGATTTAATAAATAAATAAATAAATGTATTTCCTTGCTCAGAAAAAAAATAATCATAGAATTATTTAGGTTGGAAAAGAACTTTAAGATCATCGAGTCCAACCGTTAACCCAGCATTGCAAAGTTCACCACTAAGCCATCTCCCTAAGTGCCTCATTTACACATTTTTTAATATTTCCAGTGATGGCGACTCAACAACTTTTTTGGCAGCCTGTTCCAGTGCTTTACAACCCTTGTGGTGAAGAAGTTTTTCCTAATATCCAACCTAAACCTCCCCTGGTGCAACTTGAGGCCATTTCTTCTTGTCCTGTCACTTGTTACTTGTTACTTGGGAGAAGACACTGACACACACCTCACTATAACCTCCTTTCAAGTAATTGTAGAGAGCAATAAGGTCTCCCCTGAGCCTCCTTTTCTCCAGGCTAAACAACCCCAGGTCCCTCAGCCATTCCTCGGAAGACTTGTGCTCTGGATCCTTCACCAGCTTCATTGCTCTTCTTTGGACATGCTCCAACACCTCAATGTCTGTCTTGTATTCAGGGGCCCAAAACTGAACCCAGTATTGGAGGTGCAGTCTCACTAGTGCCGAGTACAGGGGACAACCACTTCCCTAGTCCTGCTGGCCATACTATTGCTGATACAAGCCAGGATGCTGTTGGCCTTCTTGGCCACCTGGGCATGCTGCTGGCTTACATTCAGACAGCTGTTGACCAACATCCCCAGGTCGTTTTCCACCAGGCACCTTTCCAGTCACAGTTTACAACCATATAAACCAGACTCATGCCAAAATAACCTGACATTTCTAAATATTCTTAAAGCAAAAATAAGAATGTCTCAAAAAACATAATGTAATTAATTTTGGACTGTAAACTGAACATAAAGATGATGTATCTGTTTGGATGTGTGCTCATTTTGTACTCTACCAAAGATGCAAAAAAATGAAGTTATGAACATTTTTTTCTAATCCAGCTGCACAGCAACTTTCTAACACTTTCCAGCTCAGAGGAAGTATGCTTATAAAGATTCTCAAAATACAAAAAAACCCTTCTGTTCTCCAAAGCTAGAAATGAAACATTAAGATTGCAAACCTCTCTACTCATGACATTGAAGAAACAAATCAAACAAAATTCTAAAAGCAAAACCCCACCAGAACCAACTAAAAAACCCCTAGTATTTCAGGTTTGAGTCATTGCATCCACATCCTAACCAGTGAGAAACTTAAAATATAGAATTGTTTACAGTAGAGCTCTTTCTACTGTCCTACATTTGAATACTTTCAGTAACTCTCTTATTCTCTGTTTTTGCCTCCCCAAGGTGATTCAGCTTTCCCTACAAAATTAGGATCATGTTTTCTAAAGGTGTACAGAGGAAGTTTATAAAACACACAAACGAAACAAGAACAGCGAGGCAGCTGCAGGAACTACTGTTAGCTTCCCCACACTGACGTATGTGACCACAGCAACACTCACAAGAGCAAATTTCTCAGTTGAAAACAGATAATCACTTTCTGCCAATTTTGATGGAATTACCTTTATGCAATGGCCAAACAAGAACTGAAAGTCACCACAAAATTAAGCAAGTTAAGGAGAAATTCTTATGGGGGATAACTTTGGATTCAACATACACCCAGTATGTCAGCAAAGTGCAACAAATACAGATTTAAAAAATCAAAATGAGTTTTTCTATGCCACTGTAATCTCTATAAGCTTGTGCTTCAGTTTTATTCTCTAAATTTTGCAATCCACTGTAAAAAAGGCTGAATGCATCTATATTTAGTCTCATAGACAAAAAGCTGAACAAAGGAAAGATGGAAAGAGAAAGTTAAGTGCATGGGTTCCTGCTTGATCTAGGAGATGGAACAATCAAAGATAAGGTCTGAGTGAAAAAGATTTATATTGAGATGCAAACAAAAGGTGAAGTCACTGTAGCTTATCTGATGTGCAGTGGTGTTTTGGTGTGTTTGCCAGCTTGCTAATAAAATCTCACCCTAAACTTCAGTTCCTCTATTTCTTAAAAAAAAGTTCCCTACAACAACAACAAAAAAACCCCAGTGGAAGTAGCTAAACAAAATATGATGCTTTTTTACAGGTAAATTAGAGATGGCAAATGCAAAAGACTTCAACTAACAACTTGGTTTCATGGCACACATGTAGTTCCATCCATAAATTTTGTTTACACACACGGTGGAAGCAGACAAGCATATCGTAAGATCATATACAATCAAGACTGAACACATATACCTCTCAACAGCTTTACCACTTTCTTTTTGCAACTACAACCATGTTCAACAGAAATCTGGCAATTTAAAAATGTTTTCTCATTATGCAAGGCAAACTCACTTGAGAACGATGGTCTTTCATCTGGATTCTGTGCCCATCCACTTCCTATCAATCTTATGATGAGCACTCGATGAGGAATGTCCATTGATAAACTTTCTTCACTTAAGTCTAGTCGCTGTCCTTGTGACACACTATACATTATCTGCAAGGGGTTTATAACTTCTGTCAAAATAGACATCGTGCAGTCATTAGAAATATAAGCAATATAAATAGCTTACTATAGAAGGAATAATTTAGTTGGCACACATAGTATTTATAGTTCATCAAAATAAGGTTATGTCTCTTTTTTTACAAAAATATGTATTTTTAATTTATCAAACAACACTGTAATTAAAAAAAAAAATGCAGAAAAATAGTCTAGTTTGGAAAGAAACTCAAAGTTCTCCAACAAGCTTATAAATTGAATCTTAAAAAAATAACCCCTAAAAGTAAGTCTCCAGGTACCTGGGTCCCAGGTTTAGTCTTTATTTAAATCTGAAAAAATACATTAAAGGAAGACAAATGGCTTACCTTCAAATGGCTGTTTCCTCGACATCACTTCCCACGTAATAATTGCGTAACTATTACAAGTATAAAAAGTATAGAAGATGTTATTTTAGATTAGCAACACTTAATAACACAATGTGCTCAGCTTTACATTTTATTAAAACCATTTATCTAAAATGATCCCACATGCACACACAGGACTGACTATAGCTCACTACATCAATAACCTGAATGCATGAAAACTAGCAGGAATTTTAACCAGTGACCTCAACTAGAACTAGTTATTAAGTACAGAAATGGTACATGGCTCAAACTCCTGCTACAAATCTGCATTATCTCTGCTCTACTAATACATTGTGAATTATGTACCGGCAGTTTAAATTTCATGTTAAATTTCGCAAATTAAAGTGAGCCCCAGAGCACCAACTACTCTCTTCTAACTGCAATACTGTGGCATCTCCCCAGTCCGGATCAACACACTCTGACATTCCCACGGAAAGCTGGGTACTAACAGGGACGATGGCTTCCCCCCACACCTCTATCCCAACACAAAGTCCAAGAGTCAGGTAAGATACGGACTTGCACCTGGGAAGCACACTCCTGCTTCCACCCCAGACACAGACACACACTTTCAACATACGCAATCTTCTCTGTAGGGGGAGATGCTACTTACACACAGCATTCAGCTTCCAAAATAGATTCTCATGAAGGCCACCCTGAACTGTAGCTAGCAGACTGATCACATATCTGCTTACTCAAACTGGTGAATTTTTTTCCATTCACATCAACATGAATGGGAAGTGGTTCAGTGAATACAAACCTGCTCTACCTTTAGCAGACTAGCTACTCTCTTCAGTCTTCAGGATATATTAGAAAAAGGTAACTTTAAACAACTTTGTAATTTCAATAAGGTTAGATGTTTTAATTTAAATGAAGCATTGAATTAATTTATTAAAAAATAATAAATGCAGTTAAAGCAAATAAAATAAACCAATGTAAACCCCCCACATCTGGCCTTCCTATTTAAAGCTAAAATGAGAGAGCAAAAGTATTTCTCTGCTTAAGAATCTAATTTCCTATGTCGAACATCCTTGTAAACTTAATTCTACTCCCTTATTTTTTCAGTAAAGCTATTTAAAAACAGATTGAAAAGTTTTTAAAATGTTAGTTCAAAAAAATTGAAATCCAATTTCCACTGAGCCAATAAAAATGAAACTATGCAAAGAATTATTTTTTTTGCTAAAGAATTACACTTCCCAGAATAAATGTTTGTTCAGCTACTCAATTAACTGTACACAAAGACAATATTTTCCTACAACACTAATAAAGGTTACATTTAACTGCCTCTAAACATTATATCATCTATGTATTCCATTCACATTTTAATATTAATCAGTGTTAAAAATTATTCCAGTAGCTTTCAATGAAAGCGGTAATCCCTGTTGGGAAGCCTGCTTTTGACGCATTCCTGAGAAATTCATGCAAACTGATTTTTTTTTTGGCATGGCAAGTTGTTCCTTTTGTAACAGTTAATGCTGCTTGACTGTTATTTAAACCACTTGTTCCTTTAAGAAAGATCCTTCCTCACAAATTCACTTCAATATTTCAACAACATTTGGCTGTATCTGCTGCGGTCAATTAATCAGACATCTAGCCTTTCATTCAGTTTGAAATCTCTCTACAATTAAAGATTATTTTCTGAATTCTACAACACTGCAGCATACCACTTCCTGCTGATTCCTCTGTACGCTATTCATGTTTTCCTTAATTCTGCTTTGTAATATCTCCTTCTGATCTTGAGCACAGACCTGCCTGTGTGACCTTTCTGGTGGTCATTTCCTTCAACTGTCTCTGTATCTTCGTGTCTTCCTGCCTTGAAGTGCCATCCCTTTTTATGATGTTGTCTCAGTTCTTTTCTCTGTTCTCAAATAATCTCTCCCCTCCCTAATCTATCCGTTTTCTAAGCACTTCTGATCTTATCTCTCTTGTTTTCTCCCATTTTGTGGTTAGTCTTCTACACACTTTTTTTTTCTAACAGGCATCTGTCTTCCTCATCTCCACTCACTCATTAAGCCACCACCCACACTTCCAAAATCCTCT
Source organism: Eurystomus gularis (assembly GCA_013400335.1). Taxonomy (NCBI): domain Eukaryota; kingdom Metazoa; phylum Chordata; class Aves; order Coraciiformes; family Coraciidae; genus Eurystomus; species Eurystomus gularis. The sequence continues at coordinate 36,987 of VZZY01004321.1, forward strand.
AAAATCAGAAGCGAGAGAAGATAATCATAGAATAGAATCATAGAATCGTTTAGGCTGGAAAAGACCTCTAGGATCATCTGTCTAACCTTCATCGAACGTCTTCCTAACCCCTAGACCATGTCTCGAATTGCCACATCTACCTGTTTTTTTAACACCTCCAGGGATGGTGACTCCACCACTTCCCTGAGCAGTCACACTGCTACTTCTTTCCCTATAATAAACCATTATTCCTTTTCAACTTTTTCCTAGTCCAGATTTTCTAACCAAAGGGTGAGGAAAGCAGGTATGTTACCACCTCTCTTTGGACAGGAGTGTCAAGGAACTTCATGTGCCCCTTAAGGGTAAGTAAGGGTAACTAAGAGAAATAGTGGTCCCCCTGAAAGTCACTAAGACCCTCTGAGACTGATTCACCCCTCACCAAAATACAACCCTGTCAAAAATGGCTGAAGTTAAAGGTGGGAGAGTGCAGCAGAGAGATGGACAGTGTACCATCACAGTGATACATTGCTCTTCATGCACCCCTCAATCTCCATTTACATATGACAACTCCCTCCACAGTCACTCAAGTAATCTTTGAGCTCTCCAAGCCTTTTCAGATTAGCTAATTGTAACTGTGATATCTTAACAGCAATTGCTCTTTTGTTATATGGGTTGCCACCACTCTACTACTTCCTATTCTATTACTTCTACTACTCAGACCTGACATACAAATATACCTGAACTTTCATTAAAAAGTTATTCCTTAAGGAGATCTCTCTAAATACTTCCTCCAACCCCATTACACTGTTTTTTCCTAACCCCTTTCCAAAAATATGTTTTCTTCTTTCACTTGAGTACATTCTGCAAATTATGTTAACTGATGTGCACAAATTACAGGGGTATGTGCCTTGAGATAATGGTGTGAACAGGTTTTCCCTCCCCACATTGTCTCTATGTGTACACACATTTATAGAAACCAGTCTCCTCTGGCTGTTTTTATAGTTTTATCTTAATTTCTGGAGTATTACACTTGTCACAGTGTTTCTGAAAAACAGGTGGTCAAATCCAGCTACTACTCAATTCCATTTTCCCCGATTCACTTTACTTGTACACTTACGACACTTCTGAAAATAACAAAATTGCTGAAAATGTGTTAAAGTCTAAGTTCAGCAAACCAAATTTGAATTCAGATTGCAAAGCCCGCTTGAGAACAACATGAGTTACCTGTAGATATCGTGTTTTACACTTGCACGAGTTTTCTGACTGGGATTGTAATCTTCAGGTGGCATGTAGATAATTGTCCCTCCTTCTGGCAGGGAGGTTTCACTTCGGGATTGCGACATTGATATGACACGCCATTTTGACATACCAAAATCTGCAATCTGAAAAGGACAAATTAGTTGTTCTGAGAAGAAAAATTGGATCTATCAGCTGACTGTTGTTAGAAATTCCTGAAATACATCCAAAAGAACAGGTCACTTAGAAGTCCTTAACCTGACACACAAAATGTACATGGTTGTCCTAGCAACAGGAAACACCAGCTCCAGTTCAGAAGCATTCCCAGGTCATGACTCACGCTATCCCTTTAGCATTGCCTTATCCTGTTGCTCTTTTAAGGACGGACTCATATACTCTGTGGCTGGGGAATCTGCTATGGAAGTCTGTCCTCGTATGAAGAAAATAACTTTCTTTGGTTAAAAAAAACGCATACAAAACCCCATTGATTACTTTTAGCTCCTTGGTTGTGAAGAAAGTGCAAATTTCGTATAAATGACAATAGCTCTGCGTAACTTAGCTTCCAGGTATCCTGAGAAAGTTTCTCTACAGAAAAATTTTAGGGCACTCCACCTCACCCCCAAAATGATGAAATATTAATCTTGAATTAATAGATTGTATATTCTGGAATTCTGTGCTGCAAAAAGTTGCTGAATATTTTGTTTACTGTGCCCTCTGGGACCTTGTCCCTTCCTACAATTTACAGTACATCCACAGAAAGAATTAATTGACTTCAGTTTACACTACCAGACATCCACGAGCCAGAGAGCAAGACATCAGATGACGTTACAGGTAGGGAGACAAACTGCCAGCAGAATAAGCTTGCTGGCTGAGCTGCAGAGTGTGTGGCATACAAGGGAGAAAGATAAGCAGCCAGCTACGAGCTCTGCACTTGTTCAGCATTTGCTTAAGAGCAGAAACATTTCCAACAAAGACACTTGTGTGAGCACTGTGGCAACTAAGATAACAGAAATCAGCTTTCTGGAGAGTATAGACTCAAAACTCACAGTGAAAAATAACTTTTTTTTTCTCTAAAACTCACTGTTATTATGTCTTGCTCACTGTAACTGGTCACATTGTCTTGCTCATTCAGTAGATCTGCGATAGCCAGAAGCACTCTGTGAATGGTGTTAGTTTAACACACATGCAATACTACTTCTATTTGGCATGCATGGTAACCTCCCTTGCATTTCCTGCCAGCTGTCCTAATTTAGAGAATCTTGCTTCACCCCAGAAAAACACTTAAAAAACCTTAAGGACAGTCTTCCAGAGATCCCTCACAGGACGCAGGGCAGGCATGCAAGACTTAACCTCTTCCCTTCAACTGCTGCAGCTAAGCAATTGTTTAGATGTAGCCAGGCAGAGCACCAGACCACACAATCAGGGATTAAAATAAGAGTGGATAAAAAAAAATACTTGGACCAGTTGCCCAGTCAGGTTTATCAGGAAGCTGGAGAGGTGGTAATACCAGCACAACTGAGTGGGAGGAGGTATGACTTGCAGAGGGTGTGAGCAGACACAAAGCTGCATAAGGTGCTCTGCTGCCAAGAAAGACGTCTTTGCAATGGAGAAAAAAGAAATCAGCACTGGATCTTTGAACTTTGCTCAAAGGACTCACAAAAAGATTCATCTCATGGTAACAACTGAAGCATTCACCATTCAAGTATAAATTAAGTGCAAAACACTTCTTATTTTTCATTTAGTTGAATAGAAGTACATTGTTTCAATTTTAAAACCAGAGGATCTTTTACCAAAAAACTCCAACTCTTTCAATGACGGAACCACCCAAGGATTTTGTCAGAAGTACTTTTAGTCTTTTTCACATCATGGTATTGATATTTTAAAAGCCAGAATTAAAGTTTTAAACTAATGTTACTAATCTATGTAAGTTTGCCTGCTCTCAAGAGCTTCACAAAAGGCAACTTCCACCATGTTCAGATTTCACAGTTATGTTTTACATGTTCTTACACTACACTAACATAACATATATGTACGTATGTATTGCACAATAAATATCAAATAGGGTATTAACATTCAAATTTGACCTACTGTCCTCCAGAACTAACTTGCCTGAGCATCTCCAACAGGACCACTTTCTATTTTCTTCTCAGAAGGAGGACCAGATGTAGCTACCCTCAGAAGGTTGCCATACAAGAGTGTCACTACTACTGAGCATCAGCTACTGCTATAGCACAAAACAGCCTGAACCCTGGCATTCCGGTCTTTTCAGATGGATCAAATCCACACTCGAGCAAAGCAAAGTTTTCAAAAGAAAAACTCAAAAAGTTCTGTCTGCAAGAAAAATACAGTAATTAAAAAACTCATTCTGGATGCTGAAGAACACGAGAATTAAATAACTCTACCTTGACATGAAATTCATCATCCAGCAAAATATTCTGGGTTTTCAAGTCATGGTGCAGCAATGGAGGATTCATGTTGTGCAAATAGTTCACTCCCAAAGCAATTTCATAAAGAATGCGGAATCTCAGGCACCAGGGAATGTCAGGATATACATCTTTCTGCCAAGATAAAACCACAAAACCAGAATATAATCCTCTGTTCTGATCTGACAGCGCAACACAAGAACTCCTATAACAAGAAGAAAGTGACTTGGGCAAGCAGCAATCTTTGAAAACCTATGTTGCATGAGCTCCTCAAAAAATTGTAACTCAGCCTTTAGGCTGGTTAGCTGTTAAAACAAATATATAAATATTAATCATGCAGTGTTATGCTTGCGTTTCCTAGCATCCACATAATAGTTCATAATGGCTACACATGATGTAGGACATTTACTATACCACTCATTCATATGGAAATACGATGTACAGATGAAACTGTATGAAACTTGCAACCCACAGATTATGAGTACTACAGAAAAGAAGGCAAGAATCATATCTTCAACTGACATTAGAGAACAAAAAAGCTGTGATGAAACTAAGCACAAAAATGCTACCTTTATAAATATTAATATACCAAGGAAAAGGCAGTAAAACTCAACTGAAATCTTAAAAGTTATGCTGATAACTGCTGATGTATTTTTTCATAAATACCTTTATGAAAAACACACAGCTGAGATAAGGCATGAGATATGTATTGATTAAAGGTACAGAAGAGACTGAAGTGCTGTTGAGACAACTGCTGCAGCTTTATAGTAGTTAACACGGGATGCTCAGACCAAGCAGCTGAGAGCTCAGCACAGGAAAACTTACTTCTGAGAGTAAGATCTGGTACAAATATCCACATCTGTTTAGACTAGCAATATTTTACTTCTATGAAGTAAAAATCTTAATTTTTAAAAAATACAGATTCAAATTCAGGAAAACCCACTAATCTTCTTGTGATATTTACATTGGCAGTAATTCTGAAACACAGGCTGAAGTATGAATAGAAGTATATCAGCTTCTAATTTGAGAACAGAGATTTTTAAAGTGATTGTATATAATAATTCAAGATGAAGGCCATTATAGGTCACAACATTAAAGGAAAAAGTGTAATGAAACTAAAATTTGCTGATTTTGGTTGTCTTTTTGGGATACAGAAAGTCTATCTGAGCACCAAAGACTACTAGTGACAATGACTGTCCTTTAATTTGAAATATTATTAAGAATACACTTTACTATACTACTTCCCTTAAGTATGGATATCACAATCTATTTGAAACAACCAGGGATTGTATTTAAAGACTGTAAGTACACTTACCCCATGTAAAAGCTGGTTTAATGACCCATTTGTCATGTATTCTGTTACTATCCCCAGAAATTCAGGCTCGTTGCAAATTCCCAAAATCGGCAGAATGTAACTAAACCTGGCTTTGTGTAATACCTCTGCCTCTTTTAGAAGGTGGCTTCTATCACTTGAAGAAAACAAACAAACAAACAACAAAACCATTACCATACCACTACTAGGAAACTCAAAGGAAACGTTGGGTTCACTGTATTCTTTTTGAAAAAATATGTACCTATACGCAGTACCACACCTTTCACCATTTGATTCCTACTCTGCTGTTTTGATAACAGAATACTGTAAGACAAATTAGAATCTGCAAATGCAATATAAGGTAGCTTCCCCAGTTTTGTTGTACTACACAAATCTCTCTACTTCCATCACACACTTAATCCATGTTTCCAGTAAATAAGGATACAGTCAGAACTCCACCTTCCCCTACCCTATGTAACCCTAATGGTAGTAACCAGCTGCATTGGTCCTATTTTACTGCTTATCTTCAAACCTTGAGTTTTCTCTGAGACCCAACATTAATCCTCTGCAGTAGAGACTTTAATACAATTCTCCAACCATTTAAATTTAGTGGACAGTGACGTGCACTAAAATAATATGGGTTAACAGAATGCACCTTCAGTTTCTGAAGGAAAAGGAACAATTAACTATGTTTTGTTTTCACACAAATTGTTCCTTCAAATTTGGCCTCTGGTTTCAATCACCCTCTGGAAAAAAATCCCCTGGTTGCACAGGAAGCAGGAAGGGACCAGCCTCATGATGTCTATATGCCTGAATTTGGCTGGGTGAATGCTTTCAGTTATGTCAAACCTTCTCATAAATGTGAATGTGATGCAGCTTTACAAATTCATACCTTGTAGCTTGTGAAGCTCAAGTTCTAGTTAAGATTGGGTATGCTTCTATCCCTCAAAATTATAAACTATTTCGTATGCCTTATATCTTAGATATTCTTGAAGAAAACAGGTTTGCTGACAGTGAAGACACTTGGACCATGAAGGATAATTCTAATAGATTTAGACTTTATACCAGTGGAGACTGACACAGGTACAACTATGTGATAGGATATCCAAATACAGGACTTCTACAATTTATCTAAGACTGATCCTTTGGATGTGAGCCAGTCTGATTCAGAAGGGGAATTCAGACGGGGCATGGCTGCATACAAGCCAGAGCTATGCCCATCATGATTTGCTCAGCACAGCACCAGGTTAATATGGCCATACAGCTCCCAAGTGAGAACTGGCTTGTAACCATCAAGCTCAGGGCACACAATAAAGAGCTCACATTAGTCTGAGCCCATCAATGTAGATCTAGCTCTCATAAAGAAAAGGTCATCAGAGTATATGGGGAAAAGAGGAAGCCTAGGGAACTAAAGCCTGCTTTTACAACAGTAAAACTCTGAATTTAGATGGATGTGAAATTAAGGGCAATTGTTGGTCCTAATCTATGTGATGGGAAAAGGCCTCTGTGATGGGAAACTCTAGGAAATGGTGAAAGTAAAAAGGCAGCCTTCAAACAAAGCATGGGACAAAAGACACAACTCTCTCCCTTCCTTTCTCTCTCCAGAAATGACTAGGTTTGAGAAAGCTAGGGGTTTTCCCAGACTGTGAGGCACATCTGCATGGGATTCAACTGTAGCCAGGAAATGTGTTGCAACAGATCAAGGACTATTCCTGTGCCTTTAAGTCACTTCACCTTTGTCTGCTCCATACCAGAAGGGCATTGAGTAATGCCTAAATTAGTATAAGCCTACAATAGATTCCCAGCTGGCTTTGCTCTTGGGCTGGTCATACACCGAGTTCTGGGATACATGGCACAAGATTCCAGTTTGAGGAAATAACTGCACCATGAGCTCTTCTCTTTTCTTGCCAGTATCTACAGGATGGCATTTTATGTTGCTGGCTATACACCTGACAAATCATTTGCTGCAGAGACTTGATTAGAACAGATTCTCTTATAGCTTTCAGTCTTTCGATAGCATTTATAAGCTTTGCATGATATATGGTAGGTGGCTGAATTATTCTGATTACCTCAGTTCCCCTCTTCACCATAATTTCATAGGTTAGATGTCACAGTAATCTAAATTCCTGCAGGGCTAAAAATATTTGCTGTTTTCTCCCAGCTGAGTTCAGAGGACAGACATTGTATTCCTGATTAGCAGGGATTTAAGCAGACATTTAAATTAAAGAAAGAAACTCCAACAACAAACAAACTCTAAACATATTAGAGAACACAATATTCTTGCTCAAAAACGTAACTGACATTCCATGTCATTCTGGCAAGATTTCAGAGATAAAGCCTGTGTATACACACCTGGGGAATAAGAGGTGAGATAACTTAAACCAATTTATCTTATATTCCAGTAAATTGAGCCACAAATACTAGAAGCCTTGTTATTTTGAGTGAAGCTATTCTGCCTAAATGCCCAACGCTAGATCAAAAAAAACCGAGGCAATAAAGATTAGACACTTAAGTAAGACACGAGAGGCAGGCTTCAGATAAGGTATGAAGAGGCAGATTTGCATTGATATGATTAAAAATTGGCACTATGGTTAGCAAGCAGCGGGCCCAGAAAGAAGCCGAACTGTGCAAACCTTCACCTTCCTGTGAGGAGAAGCCCAGCTGCACACCGCAGAAGGAAAACCCTTCCAAAGAGGCAACCTGCTCAGTGCCTCACACGCTGGGACTGAAACCACCCAAACCAAAGGAAAGAGAGGAAGCCCTGGGGCTAGTACGCACTTTCTCATGCCTCCAGCTGAACCCCTCTTTTGTGGCATCTCCTTTGCCCTTGGATTTGAAGCAGCGCTTCCTGCCAAGACACCCGCTCTCCTCCACCGGCCCGAGAAACCCACGCCGGCAGTTTCTCCGGGGACAGCCCGACCCACGCCCGGCCTCCACCGCCCGCGGCCGCCTTACCCACCGTCGGGAGGCGCTCACCGAGTGTCCCGGGCGGTGCGGGAGCGTGGGACCCCCTTCGTGCTTTGGGGGAAAGGTGGGTTCAGCTCGGCCCTTCCCCATGGGGGGCGGCCCGGCGCGGGGTGGCCCCCATCCCTCCTCTTTCTCGGCCGCCCCCGCGATGCCTCATCCCGGCGGCCCCGTCCCCGTTTACCTGTCTAGCAGCGGCCCCTGCAGGCATTTGAGGGCCACCGGGACCCTCCAGTCGGCATGGCGGGCGGCGGACACGGTGCCGTAAGCGCCACGGCTGATAAAACGCAAGTCCGGGAGCTTGCTGGAGGGGATAGAGGGGAGGGCGTAGCTGATGGCGGCCGCCCGGCCTCCGCCGCTCATCCTCGCACGCCGCCGCCGGAGTCTCTAGGCTCGGCGCAGGCCAGCGCCGCTCCTGCCGGCCTCCTTCCCCGCCTCCTGGGCCCGCCTTCTCCC